>CM053771.1:390397600-390523403 GCA_028658325.1 Potorous gilbertii
ATATATGTATATGTTAGATAGTATACACAGAGATATGAGGGCTGAAAATGAAGCGATGACATCTAAAAATAAAATTAAGGCATGAGAGAGGAATGAACTGGGAGAAAGAGAAAGGGAAAGATAAAATGGGGTAAATTATCTCACATAGAAGAGTTAAGAGAAGACTTTTACAGTGGAGGGGAAGATGGGGGAGATGAGGAAGAGTCAGTGAAACTTACACTTGTCAGAATTCATTTAAAGAGCAAATAGCATACACACTCAAATGGATAGAGAAATCTACTCTACAGCAAAGTAGGAGGGGAAGGGAATAAGAGGAGATGTGGGGGAGGGAATAATAGGGAGGGCATATTGAGGGATGAGGTCATCAGAAGCAAAACCCTTTTGAGGGGTGACAGGATTAAAGGAGACAGAATAGAATAAATGGGGGGAGGCAATAGGATAGAGGGAAATACAGTTAGCAATAGTAAATGAAAAAAATGCAAGCAAGTTTCTCTGATAAAGAACTCATTTCTAAATATAGAGAACTGTGTAAAAATAAAAAAAAAAGATACCAATCCCCAGTTGATAAATGATCAAAAGATATGATCAGTTTTCAGATGAAGTAATCTGTATAGTCATATGAAAAAAATACTCTCACTATTGATTGGAGAAATGTGATTAAAACAATTCTGAAGTACTACCTCATATTTATTAGAGTGGCTAATAGCACAGAAAAGACAAGTAACAAATATAGGAGGGCATGTGGAAAAAATGAAACTTTAATGCATTGTTGGTGGAATTGTGAATTGATTTAGCTTCTTCAGAACAAACTAAAAAAAACTCAAGAAAAATACAGAAAGTAAAAAAAAATATGCTTCAATCTGTATTCAGACACCATCAATTCTTTCTCTGGGGATGGATAGTATTTTTTATCATGTCTTTCATAGCTGTCTTGGATCATTTTATTGCTAATAGCTGTCATTCACAGCTGATCATCTTATAATATTGCTGTTAATTTATATACAGTACATTTCACTTTTCATCAGCCCATACAAGTCTTCCCAAGTTTTTCTGAGAACATTCTGCTCATCATTTCTTAGTACAATAATACTCTATCACAGTCCCATGTCATAACTTGTTCTGCCATTCCCCAATTGATGATCGAGCATCCCCATGATTTCCAATTCTTTGTCATCACAAAAATAGCTACATTAAATATTTTTGTCCAGAGAGGTCTTTTTCTTTTTGTTTTTTTTTAAATCTCTTTTGGGATACACATCTAGTAGTGGTATTGCTATGTCAATAGGGTATGCATGGTTTTATAGTCCTGTGGGCATAGGTTCAGATCATTCTCCAGAATGCTTGGACCAGTTCCCTATACCACTAACAGTTCACTAAATGTACTTGTTTTGCCTCATTCCCTCCAGCAGAGCATTTATAATTTCTGATAAGTTTGAGGTGATACCTCATAGTTGTTTAATATATCATTCCATAATGAATGGCGATTTAGAGCATTTGGTTCATATGAATATAGACATATGATTTATTCTGAAAACTGCTTCATATCCTTCATTATTATTTATTGCTCAGTCGTTTTAGTCATATCAGGCTATTTGTGACCATATTTGGGGTTTTCTGGGCAAAGATATTGGGGTGATTTGCCATTTCTTCAGCTCATTTTACAGATGAGGAAACTGAGGCAAACAGAGTTAAGTGACTCGCCCAGGGTCACACAGTAAGTATACGAAGCCAGATTTGAACTCTGGAAGATGAATCTTCCTGACTCCAAGTTTGGCACGATCCACTGTGCCACCTATAACCCACTGCCATATCATTTGAGAATTTATCAGTTGGGTAATATCTCTTACTTTTGTAAATTTGACTCCATTCCCTATATGTTTAAGAAAAGAGGACTTTATCAGAGACATTTGCTGTAGTTCTTTTAAATATTTCTCTACCGTGGCAGGGATTCTCAAACTTTTTCCACTCACAACCCCTTTTCGTCTGAGGAATTTTTATGTGACCCAGAGTGATAGGTATATCAAATTGATATATAAATTAAACATTAGCTGAAAATAAATCACAAAGAAATTTATTTTAAAATAATTCTTTGGTATACATATAATTCTACCATTTAATAAATATAAAAGCAAATTTGCAGACAATTGAGTTGAATGTATTTGTTTATTTTTACATAAAGAATTAAATCTTGGTGGAATATTTGATATTGCAGGATATAGAGCATATTCATTGGTTTTCTGAGTTGATCAAAGTTTTGATTTTATAATCATCAGTTTTTGAGAACACCATTTGGCATAAATATATGGTACAAAATGGCAGAAGTATGTTTAGGGCTATTTCAGAAATTTTTGGAAACTCTGTCCTGACTGAAGTAAAAATTAATTTAACAATTTTGTATATACAGTGAAGACACTGCAATTCATAACATACAGTAGTCTCAAATCTGAGCTGAGGTGTCTCTGGCATTGTTTATTGGCATTGCATGTGATGACATGTGCAGTGCAAAGTGTGCATATTGTGTGTTCAGAACCAAGGCTTCAGTGGAGTTGCATGAGGCAATATAGGCAAGCACTGCCAGAAACACCTTGGATTCATTATGCATTTGATTCTGAATTAATTTTTGGTCATTTCACATTCAGCAACCTTTTACTGTTGCCAAATTTTTCACGACCTACACATTGAGTTGCACAGCTCCATATGGGGAAGCAACCCACTGTTTAGTAAGTGCTGATCTATGAGCCATGCTCATCTCATTTAATTGTCTATTTTTGCTTTTTTTGAGATCATGATTGCTACCCTTTCCACTTTCCTTCAGCTAAGCAAAAAAAAAATTCTGTTCTAGCCCTTTGTTTCAACTCTGAGTTTATTTCTGTTTCAAATGTGTTTCTTGTATATGACATATTGTGGGATTCTGGTTTCTAATTCATTCTTCTCTCTGCTTCCATTATAATTAGTTCATCCCATTCACATACTTGGCTATGATTACTAACTGTGTATTTCCCTCCATCCTATTTTATTCTGTTTATATTCCTCTTTCTCTTTACGCTATCCCTTCTCAAAATTCTGTTTTGCTTCTGTCTACTGCCTTTCTTAATCTGTCCATTCTTATCTTATTCACTGCCCCATATTTCTAATCCCCTTCCCCTCCTATTTCCCGATTGGAAAGATAGATTTCTAAACCCAGTGGAGTGGAAATATATATTCTTTATTTCTGAAACAATTCCAATGAGGATGACATTAAAACATGGTTACCCCACCTCCAATTTCTTTTCTATGGTGAAAGCTCTGCCTTGTGGCCTCTTTTTGGTAAGAAAAATTTTTCCATTCTACCTCTCTCTTTCTCCTTCTCCCAGAACATTATTCTCATTTTGTAGATCATTTCAACATAATTGACTCACATCTATGCCCCATATATATGAAGACTTTCTGACTGTACTCATAATGATAAAGTTCTTAGGAATTTTATGTATCATCTTTCAGTATATAGAGATATGTAGTTTAACTTTACTAAGCCCCTTTATGATTGTTCTTTCATGTTTACTTTTTCAAGACTCTCTTGAGTCTTCTGTTTGAATTTCAGATTGTCTTTTCAGTTCTGGTCTTCATCAAGAACGCATGAAAGTTCTCTTTTTTATTATTTATTATTATTGTTTTATTTTTATTTTCAGATATTTATCCATTATTTTATTATTATTTTATTAAATATTCATTCTCTCCCCCAAAAGATTATGATCACATTTGCTAGGTAGATTATTCTTGATTATAATCTTAACTCCTTTGCTTTCTGGAATGTCATATTCAAGTTGCTCTGTGCCTTTAATATGGAAACTGCTGGAATGAATTATTTGTTTAAGGTTGCTTGCAATGCTTTCTCCTTGATACAGGAGCTCTAGAATTTGGCTACATTATTTATACCTGAAAGCATTCATTTTATGACCTCTTTCAGGAGGTGATTAGTGGATTTTTTTTATTTCTATTTTACCCACAGTTAAGACATCAGGGCATTTTTTAATATAGTTTATTAAAAGATGATGTCCAGGTTTCTTTTTTTTAAATCATGATTTTCATGTACTCAGTAAATCTTAAATTATCTCTCCTGGAGATGTTTCACATTTTCTTCCTCTTCTAAAAAAAATTATTTTGACTTTGTTTTATTGTCTCTTGAAGTCTCATGTAGTCATTAGAATTCCCTCACTCAATTGTAATTTTTAAGGACTCAATTTCTTTTTTTAAATTATTAATTAATTTATTTTTAGTTTTCTACAATCACTTCCATACATCTTAGATTTTCTCCCCCTCACATATTCCTATCTCCTGGAAATGGCATGCAGTCTTATATGGGTTCTACACGTATATTCTTATCAACCACATTTTCACAGTGGTCATGTTGCACAGAAGATTCAAAATGAATGGGAGACTCTATGAGAAAATACAAACAAAAACAAAACATGACATGAGAAAATATTCTACTTCATTCTTCATGACAGTTCCATAGTTCTTTCTTTGGATGGCATTTTGCCTCAAGATTACTTTGGGAATGTTTCAGGTCCTTGTATTGCTGTGAAATGCTAGGTCTACCAGAAATAGTCCTTTCACACTGTGACTGATAGTGTGT
The DNA here is from genome assembly GCA_028658325.1 of Potorous gilbertii. Classification (NCBI taxonomy): domain Eukaryota; kingdom Metazoa; phylum Chordata; class Mammalia; order Diprotodontia; family Potoroidae; genus Potorous; species Potorous gilbertii. The sequence continues at coordinate 390,402,216 of CM053771.1, forward strand.
ACAATGTTCTCCTGGTCTGCTAATTTAACTGAGCATCACTTCATATAAGTCCTTCCAGGTCTCTCCGAAGTCTTCCTGTTCATCATTTATAGCACAATAGTACTCTGTTATACTCACATACCACAACTTGTTCATCCATTTTCCAAATGATGGGCATACTCTGTTTCCAGTTCTTTGCCATTACAAAGAGAGCTGCTATAAATATTATTTGTACGTATTGGAACTTTTCTCAAATTTTTTGTTTTTATGTCTAAATTGCATGGGTTTATTCATTTTTTTGATATGTTTTTAATTTTTTAATTTTGTTTTCAAATCACTTCCATGTATCTTAGATTTTTTCCCTCTCCCTTTCCCTTGTTCCCCCCACCTCCTCACTCCCTCCGCAAGAAGTCATGCAATTTTATATAGTTTTTACACATACATTTTTATTAAACATATGTTCACCTTAGTCATGTTGCATAGAAGAATTAAAATGAATGGGAGAAATCACAAAACAAGACAAAATATAATACAAAAGAAAATGGTCGGCTTCATTCTGCTATAAAACTCCATAGTTCTTTCCTGGGATATGGAAGGTATTTTGCTTTAAGAGACCATTGAGAATCTTTTAAGTCCTTGCCAGAAAGATTCCTCACACACCATGGTTGTTGCTGTGTAAAAAGTTCTCCTGGTTCTGCTCCTTTCATTCAACATCAGTTCATATAAGTTTTTTCAGGCCTCTCTGAAGTCTTTCTGTTCATTATTTCTTATAGTACAATATTATTCCATTACATTCATATACCACAATTTATTCAGTCAAATAAATGGATATTACCTTGATTAATGGTCATTCTCTTGATTTCCAGTTTATGACCACCACAAAGAGAGGTGCTATAAATATTTTTGTACATGCAGGACCCTTTCCAATTTTTTTTCTCATCTCTTGGGGATACAGTCCTAGATGTGATATTGATAGTTCAAATATTATGAACATTTTTGTAGCCCTTTGGACATAGTTCCAAATTGCTCTCCAGAATGGTTGAATCAGCTCACAACTCTACCAACAATACATTAGTGTTCCAACTCTCCCACACCTTCTCCAACAATTATCATCTTCCTGTTTTGTCATGTTAGCCAATCTGATAGGTGTGATGTGGTACCTCAGAGTTGTTTTGATTTGCATCTCTCTAATCAATAGGGACTTAGAGCATTTTATTTCATATGACTACAAATAGCTTTAATTTCTTTCTGTGAAAACTGCTTGTTCATATCCTTGGACCATTTATCAATTGGGGGAAGACCTGTATTCTGGTAAATTTGACTCAGTTCTCTATCTATTTAAAAACGAGTCCTTTAACACAGACATTAGTTGCAAAAGTTCTTTCCCACTTTTCTGCCACTCTCCTAATCTTGTTTGTGTTAGCTTTGTTTGTGCAAAAAATTTTCAATTTAATGTAGTAAAAATTATTCATTTTGCACTCCACAATATTTTCTATCTCTTGTTTAGTCAAAAATTTCTCCATTCTCCATAAAGCTGATAAATACGTTATTTCTTGCTCACCTAATTTGTTTATAGTAAAAGTTTTTATACATAGATTATGTATCCATTTGGACTTTAATCTTATGTATGGTATCAGGCATTGGTTTATGCCCAGTTTCTATCACACTGTTACCAAATTTTGCTAGCAGTTTTTGTCAAACACTGAGTTCCTATCCCAGAAGCTGGGTCCTAGGCTGTACTTCACCATCTTGTCCCAATGTTCAATTCCTCCTTTTTTTCTGCATATTACTATAGGTATTTTGTGATCCTTTTTTCTCCTATAGGTATTTAAGTGATCCTTACTTAATTCAGTATCAGCTCATACAAGTCTTTCCAAATAACAATGAATACCTCATATACTCTATTTCTTTAAAAATATTCTCTTCCACTATTACAACATTTTTAATCATTCTGAGTTAATGGACTCAATTTGTTTCCAGATCAGTATTACTACAAAATATCTATCACAGATATATATATATATATATATATATATATATATATATATATATATATATATATATATATTTTTTTTTTTTTCTATATATAATAACTTTCTTCTGACTGTGGCATTCTTTGTATGCAAGCCTAATAATATCTTTAATTCATAGGATATGTATTGTTTAGTGATTTTAAGAAGTAGATATAATTCAATTTTTTAAAAAAATATTACTCTCAACAACTGTTTTGACCACTACTAATTGAAGAATAATTGCTTCTTTTTCTTTTTTACAAAATATTTTTTATTTCCTTCCCTAAAAATTATTCTTCTCTGGTTTAGATATGATCAATTTTTGGGGAAATGGATAAAATAATTTCATTCAGGATACCTATTTGATTTCTCCTTTCCTAAAATTTAAATCTTTTTTTTAAATGTTTATTTATTTACTTTTAGTTTTCAACATACATTTCCACAAAATTTTGAGCTCCATATTTCCTCCCCATCTCTCCCTTCCCCCCACCCCAAAACACAGTGCATCTGATTAGACCTTCCCCCAATCTGCCCTCATTTATGTCACACCGCTCCCTTCCCTTATCCCCCTTTTCTCTCTTTTCTTGTAGGGCAAGGTAGATTTCTATACCCCATTACCTGTATTTCTTATTTCCCAGTTACATGCAAAAATGATTCTCAACATTCATGCCTATAACTTTGATTCTAACTTCTCTCCCTTCCTCCCTCCCCACCCATCCCCACTGAGAAGGCAAGTTATTCAATATAGGTTATATATGTGTAACTTTGCAAAAGACTTCCATAATAATCATTTTGTATAAGATGAACTATATCCCTCCATCCTATCCTGTCCCTCATTTATTCTATTCTCTCTTTTGAACTTGTCCTTCCAAAAAATATTTAATTTCCAATTACTCCCTCCTCCCATTTTTCTTCCTTTCTACCATCCCCCACCTTACTTATCCCCTTCTCCTCTACTTTCTTATAATGTAAGATGGATTTTCATGTCAAATTGAGTGTGCTTGTTATTCCCTCCTTAAGCCAAATGTGATGAGAGTAAGCTTTACTTTTCCCCCTCACCTCCCAACCTTTCCCCTCCATTGAAAAAGTTTTTTCTTGCTTCTTTCGTGAGAGATAACCTGCCCCATTCAATTTCTCCCTTTCTCCTCCCGATATATTCCTCTTCATCCTTTAATTTTATTTTTTAGATATCATCCCTCCCGATTCAACTCACCCTATGCTCTCTATATAAATGTGTATAATTACTCCAACTACCCAAATACTAAGAAAACTTTCAAGAATTACAAATATTATCTTTCTATGAGCTCTTCCATGTTCAACTTTAGTAAGTCCCTTATGATTTCGTTTTCCTGTTTACCTTTTCATGCTTCTCTTTATTCTTGTGTTTAAAAGTCACATTTTCTGTTCAACTCTGGTGTTTTCATCAAGAATGCCTGAAAGTCCTCTATTTCACTGAATGACCATTTTCTCCCTTGAAGCATTGTAGTCAGTTTTTCTGGGTAAGTGCTTCTTGGTAATAATTCTAGTTCCTTTGACTTCTGGAATATCATATTCAAACTTCTTTGATCCCTTAATGTAGAAGCTGTTAGATCTTGTGTTATCTTGACTGTATTTCCACAATACATCAATTGTTTCTTTCTGTCTGCTTACAATATTTTCTCGTTGACCTGGGAACTCTGGAATTTGGCTACAATAATCCTAGGAGTTTCTTTTTTCAGGATCTCTTTCAGGAGGTGATTGGTGGATTCTTTCCATATTTATTTCACCCTTTGTTTCTAGAACATCAGGGCAGTTTTCCTTGATAATTTCATGAAAGTTGATATCTAAGTTCTTTTTTTGATCGTGGCTTTCAGGTAATTCCACAATTTTTAAATGATCTCTCCTGGATCTATTTTCCAGCTCAGTTGTTTCCAATGAGAAATTTCACATTTTCCTATATTTTTTCATTCTTTTGGTTTTGTTTTTTAATTTCTTGGTTTCTCATAAAGTCATTAGCTTCCATCTACCCCATTCTAATTTTTAAAGAACTGTTTTCTTCAGTAAGCTTTTGAACCTCCTTTTTCCATTTGGCTAATTCTGCTTTTTAAAGCATTCTCCTCATTGGCTTTTTGGACCTCTTTTGCCAATTGAATTAGCCTCTTTTTAAAAGTGTTATTTTCTTCATCATTTTTTGGGATCTTCTTTAGTAAGCTGTTGACTTAACTTTCATGATTTTCTTACATAGCTCTCAATTCTCTTTCAAATTTTTCCTCTACCTCTCTTACTTGATTTTCAAAATCTTTTTTGAGCTCTTCCATGGCCTGAGACTTTTGCATATTTATTTTGGAGGTTTTGGATGCAGAAGCCTTGACTCTTATGTCTTCCTTTGATGGTACGCATTGTTCTTCTTCATCTGAAAGGATGGAAGAAAATACCTATTCACCAAGAAAGTAGCCTTTTATAGTCTAGTTCTTTTTCCCCCTTTTTGGGCATTTTTCAAGCCAGTTACTTGATTTTTGAGTCCTTTGTCAAGAGGAGGGTTTACTGTAATTCTCTTTTCCTCCAAGGTGGCACAATCAAGGGAGAGGAGTTTACTGCTCTCCTGGCCTGTACTCTGGTCTGGGAGCAACCAGAAGCACTCTTCTGCCCAGGATCTATGAGGAGGATTCCTTCTCCAGAGCTTCCACCAGCTCCACTAGCTAGTTCTCCTCCTCACCCCAGGACTGCCACTCCGGGCTGATACCCATTTCAGCTGCTCAATTCCCCCAGGATCTTTAAGCCTAGGACTCCAGAAATGGACACTACTACTTCAGTAGTTGCTGCTGGCAGGATCAGGTCATGTTCCCTTCTCACCCAGGTGACATTTCAATCTGTCTTTAGTATTTATGAGTTGAGCAATCTGGAAACTACTGCTGCTGCTGGTAGCACCCTGAAGCCTGCTCTGGTCCTGTTCTTGTTGCACCCTGTGGCCAAGAATGGTCTGTGCTCTACTCTGTGCCCTGGAAGATAGACCTTTCCTATTGTCTTCCAGGCTATTTTGGGTTGGAAATCTTTTTCACTCTCTTGTTTTTTGGATTCTGTTGCTCTTGAATTTATTTAGACTCATTTTTTACAGGTATTTTATGGGCTATTTGTGGGGAGCTTCTACAGGTCCATCTTTCTACTCTGTCATCTTGGCTTCATCCCCATGATTTAAATCTTTTAAGTATAAAATACAAAAGTATATGCTAAAGGATCAGGAGAGGAGTATGCATTAGGGAGCTTAAGAAATGGCAATTTACCTCAATATACAATCTCCCATTCCAAAATGTAAATGGAAAAAGACAAGTGTGCTGGACAACAGAGTACAAGGATACAAATCTTGACAGAACCCCCTTTGTTATGGAGAGTTAGAAAGACTAGAAAACCTATTATTTTACTAAGAATAACCATTCTTCAAAGACAAAGAAAAACTCAGTGAACTTTTCACTAATATGTCAGTTGAGAAATCACCTTCCAACTCCTCAAGGAACAAGTTCCATTATGCAAAAATTTTTAAACTCTTCAAGTCTAGATGGTTGTAATTACTATTAATTTGTATTTGATACACAGACACACAACAGGCTATTAAAATGGATTGGAAAGCTTTAGATATTAAATAGCAACACATAGGATATTTCTTGTTAAAATATTTAGGTGTCAATATAAGACAGAAAGGGTAGCTGTCTCATTCTGTCTTAATCAAAAATGGAATTTTTTTCAGGTAATATTTAGAGATTTTTCTATTTGGATAATTCAATTCATTTCAATTATTACAGGGTAAAACTGTATTATTATTTTTTTTTAAATGTGCCTTTTGCTGGAGGACATATAAAATTTAGACATGAGATGAATTTTGTCTTCATGAAGCTTATAGTCTAGTCAAGGGATGGAACCTGGAACTATCATACAAAATAAATCATTTTTGAATGCATGTACATTCAAAATAAATAGAGTGGAGCCAGAGGTGAGGGAGGCATGTACCAACTGGTAAGTCTGACATTAGCAACTCTTACCCTCCCTGAAGACATGAATTGACTTAATAAGAAGACAAGAGATGAATTAATTCTGGGATGGCTGGATGATTCAGTAACTTATAAATTAACTTGTACTGAAAATATTCTAGCAAAAACTTTCAGTCATCTTTGATCATTTCTCTCCTTCACTCTTTATATCTAAATCAAATTGTCAGGTCCTGTTCTCCTTACACATTGTCTATTCAATCTGCTCTCTTTTTCTATTGCCACTGAAACTTTTCTAGATTAGACTCTCTACCTCACCTACTTTTACTCTTCAATTTTTTTTCAATAAATTATCCTGCCCTTAGACTTCTTTCTCTCTAATATACATTTCATATTCTGTTAGATTTTTTTTTAATTAATGGAGATAGTACAAGAAAATTTGAAGAACATGGAACATATACCTGTGAAACTTATAGACAAACAATTTATAAATAAACAAGAGATTAAGAGTATTGTGAGTTGTAAAATGGATAATTTTGATTACATTAAATTAAAAAGGTTCTCTACAAATAAAATCTTTGTAGTCAAGATGAAAAATAAAGTAGAAAATTGGGAAAAAGCTTTTATAGACAGTTGCTCAGATAAATGCCTCATATATAAAGGACTTTGTCAAATATATAAGAATATGATTTTCCTCCATTGATAAATGGCCAAAAGTTAAAAACAGCCAGATTTCTGATGAAGACGTCAAAATATTTCATAGTCAAATGAAAATAAAATGCTCTAAATCATTATTAGAGAAATACTAATAAAACACCCTTGAGATACCATTTTATACCTACCATATTGGCTAAAATGGTAGAAGGGCAAAACAATAAATGTTGGAGGGGATATGGAGAAAAATTGGGACACTAATTCTCTGTTGGTGGAACTGTGAACTAATGCAACCATTTTAAAAACAATCTGGAAGTATGTCCAAAGAGTTGATAAACTTTTTTTTTATCTAGTAATACAATTATTAGGTCTGTTTTCCAAAACGATTATGGAAAATTGAAAAGAACTTATATTTTCTAAAATATTTATGATATCCATCTTTGTGATGGTAAAGAAATGCAAATTATGAGCATGCCTGTCAGCTGGAGAATGGCTAAACAAGTTGTGGTATATAAGCATGAAGGAATTCTACTGTGTTATAAAAAATGATGCACTCATTGATTTTAGAAAGATATATGGAAAGACTTGAACGTAATAATGAAGAGTAAAATAAAAGGAACCTAGAGAACATTGTATACAGTAACAGCAATATTGTTTTAAGAAAAAGTTTGAACAACTAAGTCATTTTGACTATTGCAAATACCTAAATTAACTACAAATTACCTATGAAGAAAAGTGCTATCTGCCTCCAGAGAAAGAACTGATAAATAGAAGTATGTATAGTATGATTTTACTTATTTGTGTCTAATGGTTGCCATCTCTAGTATTTGGGTGGGATAATGGAGGGAAAACATGAAAAGTACACAACAGAGAATAAAAGAAAAGGTAGAGGGAAGTATAGAAAACAGAGTAGCTTTGAAAACAAGTAGTGTTCTTTATATACTTTTTTTAAGTAAACTGAGAAATGTGAAAAATAAACTCTGGATAGATTTTGCTTTTATATCACCTATATTTTCCAAAATATTCTTTCCCAACTTCCCTGTGGGGGAAAAATACACAAGTTTTTCCTTCATAACAAATAACTTTTTTAAATGGGGTGGGAAGAACTTAAGATATTTTAAAAGTGTTTTTTACTCATTTTCACCCATCTTTGTAAAGAAGTCAGGGAAATGCCGTCCTACACCTCTTTTTGAGAACTAGACACTAGAAGACATCTAGAGCAACCTCACTCTATAAATTATGATACTGATGTTAGGAAGGGTGAAGGTACTTGCTTGTGTTCATAAAGAGTTGGGATGCAAACTCAGGCTCCAAATGCTAAGTTCAGTGCTCCCTTACAGACATTGGAGACATCTACATTGAGATGCTAGTTGAAATTGTGAAAGTGAATGAGATGACCACTGGAGGCAGAACATGGGAAAAATAATCTTGAGGCTCATATACTTAACCTGAAAAGAGGATATAAAACTGGAAAACAAGGTAAAAAAGGAGCAGCTGGAAAAACAGAAAATTTGGTGAGTTTTTCAAGATATGGAAGGAAAGAATATGTAGAAGAAGGGGGTCATCGAAATGTCAAATTAGTTCAGAGAGGTTAAGGAAGATGAAAGTTGGGGGGAAAATGGGCATTGAATTTTGGCAATTTGTCAGCATTGATGAGTCTTATATGAATAGTTTCAGTTAGAGTACTTAGTACAGAAACTAGATTGTAAGGGGGTAGGAAATGAATAGATAGCAAGGAATGCTAATTGAAGATAATTAATCATAGATTTAAAGATTGAAAATACTTTAAAGACACTATAATTCATCCCCTTCATTTTACAGATGATGAAATTGAAGACCTGGGAGGATAACTTTCCCAATTTCTCATAGGTAGATAATGGAAAATGTAGGATGAATCTATTTCCTCTGAATACAAATTCATTGATCCACTCTATCATACTGATGTCTAGAAATGAAAGGAAGAAAAGAGAGGGAAAATAATTGGATAGAAATTCAGCAATGGAAATGGCAGGAGGTTCTGCGGAAAGAAAGCCTGGATTTTCTTCTCACCATAGCTATGAATCCTATACCTCCCTTTCCAACTTCTGATAGATGGTGGTCACCATTTATAGGCCCCATTGACCTTTGTGTCTCCACTTCCCATAGTTCCACTCTATCCTTCAAAAATGTGAATTTCAGATTCTCTGCTGATTGCCAACATTTTGCAACTCTGTAGTAGATACACTTGCCACTATACATAAAGGACCAGCTCCAGCAGCTAGCTCCTAAGAGAGAGAAGAGCTATTTTATTGTCTCTGTTGAGCACAACACATATCTCTGAATCTTGGAGCTCCTGATTCTTTGAAACCTTGTAAATATTTGTTGTTGTTATTCAGATTTCTGTGGGAACATTTTTTTCTTAACCTGTTCAACTAAGTTTCTATTTTCATAGGTTGAGTACCATTTGTCTCCTCTTTGCCCCAAGACCTAGCTAATTTTCAACTCACGTTAGCACCTCCCACTTAATTTTTCAGTTCAAAATGGTATTGCTCTTTATCTATGTTTTCCTGGAACCTATTTTCTGCCCAGACAGTTGACTTAAATTATTCAGTTTTAAACCGCCTCTCCCTGCCAACTGCTTCAAGGAAGCTTGATAAAGAAGAATGAGATGTAGAATTAATCAATATTCAGCATTGACACTTACTTAAGAATAAAGGACATTTGTTCTTCCTACATTGATATCATCATCTATCACTTTTCATGTTCTAGGTTAATGCTTAAGAAGATACTTTTTTACATTTTGTTTTGTTTTTACTGGTATATTAAGCTTGAAATTATCTTTTTTCAGACTTGTTCAGAAGGATAGTATTAGAAATTCTGTCAAATACTTTTCATAAATCAAGATCTATTAGCTACAGTAAGTGTAAAACATCTTGATCCTTTTAAGTTTGGGAGATAATATAGCTACTTAAGGTCCACTTGGTCCCTCCTTTTGAGAGAGTTTATTTAAAAAAAATAAACATGAGTTGAGTCATAGTTGTCCAAAGCACCTATTTAGGAAAAATTCATGACACTTAAACAGAAGTTGAATTCTTCAGCTAAGCTTATCTTTGTATCTTTCTCTTGTTAACTCTTGGCATCTTTGTGGTTGAGAAAACATTAAGTTTACCCTAAACATTTGGTAATGAAATGGGATTTCATATTATAGTGCCTGTGAATAAATAATTTGAAAGGAAGAGAGTAAATTGAGGAAAGAGTTGACCTTTGCTCAATCTGGGTCTTCTTCTCTGAGATGCCTACAGGCCTTCTATATTCACCTTTTATGGCACAGCTCAGTCCTCTCTTTGCTTTTCAGAGGTACACTGGGAAGTGGTTCACTCTTAATCCAACCTCTCATATCTAGATCTCAGAATCTCTCCCTCTGGTTCCTTTTTCACAAAATTTCTTAGGGCATGACTCAGTGACTTTTATTGATCCAAGAAAGTATACAGACCCTTTTTCACTTGGTTCTAATATTTTAATTTAAAAAGAATTCTTAATTTTTTTTACAGAAGCAATAACTTTTTAAGTGAGTGAGATAATCTATGGATCCCTACCCTTATGCATAAAATAAATTTAAAAGAATGAATATAAATACAAAGTAATTAGGATAGCCTCTTCTCTTGCTTTTCATAAGCTTTCTATATCTTTATTTCTTATGTAACATTCAGGTCCTAGACACCACAATAGTCTTTAGTAGTTTATAGAGATTTCATAAATTTTTATATAATCACTTAGCTATCAGACTATGAAGTGCTTTGGAAAGCACATGTAACATAACATTAAAATATTATTCTCTCTTTATTCCTCCAGTCCATTTTTAGTAGAAAATCAAGAAAATGTTTCTTCATGATTTCCCCATCACATATCTTTTTTCCTGCTTTGAACTAGTCACCCTAGCTGTCAGCAGTGTCTCTCTAGAGGCTTTAAGAACATAAATCAGTTTCATAGGTGCACACAGAACACATTCTTTAGAAAATACTTTATGCACCAAATGAAATGCCCTTTGTCTTTTCCAGGGCAGACAACTCACTTGTCTGCCTTTTTCCACTCCCAGCCCTTATCTATCTCATTGTTGGTGAGTGCTCAGCTTGGTTGTCAGTGAATTGTGGTAAATGTTACTGAGCTGACTTCTATTCCATCCTTCCACCTCTCCTACTCTTTCAGTAATACTCAACCTATTCTTTGGTCTTATCAAGAGCTGTATCTTCTCCATTTGGCTTTTCTTATCTCCATACTTCACTCTGATCCCATAGTGAGTGAGCCACATTAAAGTTTCACTAGTTACCACCTTGAGATCTCTTACTGACCTTTCATTCTCTCATTTCTCTCTAGAAATCCTTAGTCCTGCTTAACCCACACTCATCTTATTTCTTTGCTTTTGCTCCTAAGCTACAAAAAATCACTGGATAAATTTGTTAAATTGAGTTTATTTCAACCCCTACTAATATATGGTACATAAACTTAGATGCTGCAACTCATCAATTCTACCCTAATCTTATTGGCTAAGTGACTGTTCCAAACTTCCTGTTCTTTCTTCAACCATAACCCTAACCTTACTGCAGCTGACTTGGCCTCCAACTTCACTGATATGATTGAAACCATCTGAGGCATCCAACTGCTTTCCTCCATCCAGAGGATCCCAAGCTTATTTGACCTACCATCACGTTTTCTTTTTTAATATTAATTTGTTTACAGTTTTCAACAATCACTTCGATAATTTTCTCCCCTTCTATACCCCTTCCTGCCCTGAGACGGCATGCAATCTTATATGGGTTCTACACATTCATGCTAATTAGACACATTTTCACATTAGTCATGTTGCACAGAGGAATTAAATGAATGGGAGAAACCATGAGAAAAACCAAAACAAAACATACCAAAAGAAAAAATAGTCTGTTTCATTCTGCAATCCAATTCCACAGTTCTTTCTCTGGAAGTGGATAGCATTTTGACTCAAGAATCCTTTGGGAATGATTTAGGTCCTTACAACCTGGTGAAGGGTTAAGTCTATCAGAAACAGTGCTTGCACACTGTGATTGTTACTATGTATAATGTTCTTCTGGTTCTCAGCAGCAGTTTATATAAGTCTTTCCAGGTTTTCCTGAAGTCTGACTGTTCACCATTTCTTATAACACAATGGTATTCTGTTACATTCATATACCACAACTTGTTCAGTCATGCCCCAGCTGATCGGCATTCTCTCAATTTCTAGTTCTTGGCCACCACAAAGAGAGTTATTATAAATATTTTTGTACATGTGCTACTGCCCCCTTTTCAAAGAAAAATTACCCCTCTGGAAATCTATTCTCTTCAACCCTTTAATGTTTTTTTTTTAAATTGGTGTCATTTCAAAATCTATCTATATTCAAAATGATGTCTTAAATTTAATGATTTATTGTAAATTTGTAGGGATTTTCTTATATTGGAATTTTGATTATGCAATATTGTGTCATGTAACCATATAGCATTGTACTGTAAACAAGTCATTACATACACATATTCCTGAGGATGCATATTGGATTCCCAACAATGTGCAACAGGTTCACCTGCCAACGCTTGTTTGTTGTGAAAGAACTTGACCACTGATTGATTATAACTTTCATTTTGTATGTTTATTTGGAAAATAATGTAATCACTATGACTTTAAATCTGTTAAACAACAGATGAAACATGTACAAATGATTTTTCCAAAATTTTCTTCTCTTCTCTTCTTTCCTTATGCTTCCACTGCCCCTTTATTTTTTTTCCACACTCACCAATTGCCCTTGAATCTATTATTGACCTCCCAACTCTAAGCATTCCAGCACCCCCAAAGGAGTGGTATCGGCACTTTGGGAACCTCTGAAACTTCCTTAGCAAGATCAGTACCAGTCTATCCCTTCCTTCTGTTCTCTGAATAAGACATTTTCCTATTATCCATTAGAATTAACCATTTTTTATCTCCTAGATGATTTCATTTTTTTCCACCTCTTTCAGGTCATCGATCCTATCTCTCTTCCTCCCTGTATCTAATCACCAAATCTAATGACTTTTGTTCAGTCCTCTTTTTTGCTCCCAATCTCTTTCAGTAGTCACCCCTTTGGTATTTTTTTTACCAACTCTACTCTAATATTCACCCTCCTTACCTCATTTGGACTATGGGCATAACCTCTTAATAAGTTTCTCTATTTATATCTCTGCCCCTTCCCTTTGCCAAAATAATGTCACTTATTCACAGATCAGGATATATTACTTCCTATCAGTAAACTTTTAGCAGCTTCTTTTGGTTAAATTTCTTTTATTCTCGTTTGAGGAACTCCACAGTCTGATACCTCTATCACCTCTATCACCTTAACTCAGATTGCTTCTCTCTGCACACTGCCATCACATTGGACCGGTTTCTGTCCCTGAAATTCAGTAAGGACTTTCTTGCCTCTGTGCCAGTCCCATCAATTTGATGCCTGCATGCTGCTGGCCCATGGGAACACCAGCAGATTTGGGCAGCCATGAAAAATGTAGAGGATGTTGATGGCAGTGTGAGCACGTTTCCCACTGTGTGGGCCTCCTGAAATCCTTTTGTGGGCCACAGGTTATGTAAACTTGTTCTATGCCTTTGCTTACATTGTTTCTTATGCCTGTTAGTTCCCTTTCATACTTACAGCCCATCTCAAATGCTGCCTTACCCATGATCTTTCACTGATTCTCACTGCCTATATAATGGTCTTCCATTTTTAGAACTTACAAAACCCGTTGTTTTGTAACTTTAACATCATTATCACAAAATGTCACATACTGTAGTTATCTGTGAAAGTCTACTTATAATTCTGTAAATCCTAGATATTCATCTATTATAAACTTTCTCATTCAGTGCCTAGCAAAATATCTCACACACACTAAGCATTTTATACCTATATGCTAATTGACTGGTTGAATTAATTTTCCCTTTGCTTAGGATAAACTCTCATAGGAAGCAATGGAATTAAAATAGCTACCATAGTCATCTACTTCCCTCTTTTTCTCTCTGCTTCTTTCCCCACACACATAGCACAAATACTGACAGTACAGTACAATCTAATTGTTGTCTTTTTTTGGAACCCATATTTATTAGTATAGGAAACTCCATTTGCCAGCATATATTTGTAAATCCACAATTGCTCTATAATTTACAGTCTTAATGAATAGCCAGGAGCACTGAAAGGTTAAATGACTTGCCTTGGAGTCACACCTCCAAAATGTGTCAGTTAGAACTTAAATCCAAGGTTTCCTGACTCTATAGCCAGCATGTTATTCCAAATTGCCTTTTTATGAAGATGTTCCTTTAGATTTCCTATTTTAAAGTAAAAATGAATAAGTGGAGAAATATGTGTGTTCATATACACACACATATGTGTATACACATATATGTGTGCATATATGTGTATGGTATCCAAAACCTAGAATCTACGGCCTAGATGTTCCTTTAGCTTTCATATCTCCCTGGTTTAGAGTAAAAATGAATACAGGAGAGAAATACAGCATATTGTTGTATTATTTTAATTTTAAGGACAGATATAAAATTCTAAATTTTAAACATGTTGCATATGAACTTAAATGGGGATATGTGCAATTATAATATTCTGAGAAGGGATCTTTAGGGTTCACCAATATATCAGGGGAGTCTGTGACATACAAAAAGTTAAGAATCCCTACTTTAGGAAATCTTAAAAGCCTTAGATTCTCTAAGTTATTAGTGTTCACTCATACCACAAATGTCGCACAATATGGCTAAGAATGGTGGTCATAAAGTTAACCTGTGACTCTTTAGCATACATATGGACCATTAGCTGAATAAATGAAGTCTGTGGTGTCAGCCTCAAGGGCATTACACAATGCTCCTTGGGAATTCTGAAACATTGGGAAAAGTAATTAAACTAATTCACATATTAGGATTCAGCAAATAAACATGTCCACAGCATTATCATTACCTCTCTGTAATGTGGCATTTTCTCAACTGAAGCAATATTTCTTACAAATACATACTTCAACTCTGCAACAGCCTTTCTTCTGACAAATATTATAGGTGGCAAATGCATCTTTTTAAGAAAATTATGACAGATTCATAAATATTAAAACTCAAAATATTACACATATAAAATATTACATGATATAATTTCTTTCATATTAAAAGTTTCTCCCTAAAGTCAACTTTCTTTGTATACTTATAGTACTTTCTGAATCATAGCATTTGCTATGATAATTCTATTTTTGCCCCTGTTACCTGCATGGTATTCTCTTTCACCCTCTCTTACTCATTTCTAGATGTTCTAGTTTCTCAGGTCTCAACCAATTCTGAATTTTCTTCAATGTTATTAAGAGAATGATTAAATTTTGTGACAATTTCTTCCTAACTACTAGAATGTAAGATAGGAAAACAAGGATATCCAAAAACTGTTACAAAAATCATACTGTTTTACAAAGAAGGAATATACACCTCACCAAAAAAAATGATGTAAAGGGGAAAAAAAACAGAATATCTGAGAAATAGATTCTTGACTTTAGAAATTCATTTTCTGATTCCACATTACCCTAAGGAGATTAATGGAAGAATAAAACTCATATTTCTGTTTCTTTATTAGAGAATTGAAACTTCTGTATAACCAGAAATTTGAATACATACTTTGATAGTGAGAGTGTGTTTCTTTTTATCTATTGTCTTAGGACATGCCACTGTCAATTTGATTTACTAAATTAGACCAATATGAATATCTTACGGTGACAAACAACACTTCTAGTGGATAGAGTTTTAGACATTGTTAAATTCAGACATCCCCAGTTCACTCAGATTTAAATGTTCAGTAGACTATTAATAATGCTGGACTGAAGCTTGGAAGAGAGAATAGTTATGACTATGTGAATCTAGGAGTCATCTTCATAGTGATCATTCTTAAATCTATAGGTCATAATGAAGTTAAAGACAGAGAAAGATCACAGAGGGAGAAAACTAGAGGGGCCAGGACAGAATCTTGGAGAGTACCCACAGTTAGGGTCAAGAAATAGCTGATTAAGTGGCAAAATCATCTGAGAAAGAGTGGTTATGTAAGTGGGATGTCAAGAAAACCTCTAGAGGAAAAAGCACTCGAGAGGAGAGTGTAGGGAAGAATGGTAGATTCACCAGATAGTTTGAGAAGAGTTAAGATTGAGAAAGCAACATTGGACTTGAGAATTAAAAGATCATTGGTCCAATAAGATCAAGGATTTCCATTATCACCACTATTATTCAATATAATACTAGAAGTGTTAGCTTTAGCAATAAGAGAAGAAAAAGAAATTGAAAGAATTAGAACAGGCAAAGAAGTAACTAAGTTATCACCCTTTGCAGATGATATGATGATATACATAGAGAATCCCAGAGAATTGAGTAAAGAACTACTTGAAATAATAAACAACTTTGGCAAAGTTGTAGGTTACAAAATGAACCCACATAAACTATCTTCATTTCTTTATTTTACTAACAAAACCCAACAGCAAGAGATAGAGAGAGAAATCCCATTTAAGGCTAAAGTAGATATTGTAAAATATCTGGGAGTCTCCTTGCCAAAACAAACACAGGGATTATATGAACACAATTACAAAACACTTTTTGCACAAATAAAGTAAGATCTAAGTAAGTGGTAAAACACCAGTTGCAAAAATGACAATTCTACATAAATTAATTTGCTTATTCAGTGCCATGCCAATGAAACTATCAGATATTTTTTTTCTAGAGCTAGAAAAAAATAATATCAAAATTCATCTGGAAGAACAAAAGGTCCAGAATATCAAGGGAACTAATGAAAAGAAATGCTAGGGAAGGTGGCCTAGCCCTACCAGATCTCAAATTGTACTAAAAAGTGATCATCAAAATCACTTGATACTGACTAAGAAATAGAGGGGTAGGATAGTTACTGAAGTAGCCAATGAATATAGCAATCTGCTGTTTGATACACCCAGGGACCCCAACTTCTGGGATAAGAACTCACTTTTTGACAAACATTACTGGGAAAACTGCATGGCAGAAACTGGGTATAGAGTAATGCCTACCACCATACACAAGAATATAGTCCAAATGGGTACATGATTTAGGTAAAAAGACTGATAATATAAACAGATTATATGAGCAAGGAAGAGTGTATTTGTCAGATTTATGGAGAAATTTTTGACTAAACAAGAGATAGAAAATATTGTGAAGTGCAAAATTGATAATTTTGATTACATTAAATTGAAAAGTTTTTGTACAAGAAAACTCAATGCAACCAAAATTAGGAGGGAAGCAGAAAATTGGGAAAGAATTTTTGCAACTTTTTTGTGATAAAGGCCTCATTTCCAAAATACATAGAGAACTGAGCCAAATGTACAGGAATATAAGAATTTCCTTACTGACAAATGGTCAAAGAATATGAACAGGCAGTTTTCAGAGGAAGAAATTAAAGCTATCTTTAGTCATATGAAAAAAATGCTCTAAATCACTGTTGATTAGAGAGAGATGCCGATCAAAACAACTCTGAGGTATCACATCACATCTATCACATTGACTAACATGACAAAACAGGAAGATGATAAATGTTGGAGAAGATATGGAAGAGTTGGAACACTAATTCATTGTTAGTGAACCTGTGAGTTTATCCAACCATTCTGGAGAGCAATTTGGAACTGTGCCCAAAGGGCTACAAAAATGTGCATAACTTTTGACCCAGTTATATGGCTTCTGGGACTGTATCCCCAAGAGATCATAAAAATGGGAGAGAGTCCCACATGTACAAAAATATTTATATTAGCTCTTTTTGTTGTGGCCAAGTACTGGAAATCGGGGGGGATGCCCATCAATTGGAGAATGACTGAATAAATTATGGTATATGAAAGTAATGGAACACTATTGTGTTATAAGAAATTATGAACAGGAAGACTTCAGAGAGGCCTGGAAAGACTTATATGAACTGATGCTGAGTGAAAGGAGCAGAACCAGGAGAACTTTATACAAGCAACAACCACAGTGTGTGAGGAATCTTTATGGTAGACTTAATACTTCATTACAATGCAAGGATTTAAAAAATTCCCAATGGACTCTTGAGGCAAAATATCTTCCACATCCTGAGAGGGAACTATGGAATTTGATCGTAGAATGAGTCAGCTCGTTTTGTTTTTTATTATGTTTTCTTTTGCTTTATGATTTCTCCCATTCACTTTAATTAATTTATGCAACATGACTAAGATGAAAATATATTTAATAAAAATGTATCTGTAGAACCTATATAAAATTGTATGCTCTTTCTGAGAGTAGAAAGGGAGGGAGGAAGAAGGGAGAGGAAGAGGAAAAAATCTAAGATATATGGAAGTAATCATAGAACACTGAAAAGAAATCAAATATTTTTTTTAAAAAGAAAGATCATTAATACACTTGAAGAGAACATTTTCAGTGGAGTGATGAAATTAAAAACTGTATTCCAAAAGGTTGAAGAATGAGTAAAAGGAAAGGAAGTGGAGACAACATGAGCAGACAAATTTTTCAAGGAGTTTAGCTGAGAGGAGGAGAGATATATCATGATAACACAAAGGCATGGTATGGTGTAGTGAAGACTGTGGGCATATTTGCAGCAGTAAGGAAGGAACTAATTGATAGGGAGAGAAGTTGATGATTTAAGGGGGACAGTGATTAAGTATGTAATTTAGAGGAAAGAAAACCAATAATTGTACATGTGGAGGGAAAGGAGGAGAATGTAGGTGATAAGGTCAAAGGATTTCTAGATACAAGGGAAATAAAAGAGCTAATGTCAAATGGCTTTTTTTAAAACAAAGTATAAAGATGCCAGATCTTTCAGTTGAGAAAAGAGAGGAAAACACCTATAATTCTATATTCTATAAAACTATATATAACCACTCTTGACTTCCCTAAATTCATCCAGAAATTATTTATTGAAAGCATCCTGTGTGTTCAGCTATAATAGCAAGCACAAGTTTTATGTATTCTAGATCAGTTTCTTCTTAGGGACAAAGAGGTGTTTCTCTCTATCATGATTATTTTGGCTTTCTTCCTGCCTGAGGCACACAAAGTCCAGTCTATGGTTTTTAGCATAATTCCCAATGCCCTATGAAAATGCCTTTCTGACCTAACAAAGGCAGTTGCATTTCATCTGAATTACTATCTTTCTAATGTTGGTAATTGTATGCATCTTCTCCTTTGTAATTAGTAAAGACATTTTTATTGCATTTTTATGGCCCATGAATATCTCATTGGAGTTTTAACTCCCCGAGCCTGAGTCATTTCACTGGCCTGAGAAAAGTCTGTCCTTAATAACAGTACTTTATTAGGAGGTGTTGTAGCTTCAAAAGAAGTATTAGACATTACCCCAGACGTCAAGGGTTTTATAATCTCCATGTAGGACAACCAGCATCTAAGACACCCCTGAGATGCACAAACTTAGCACTAAAATAATAGTTCTAGTTCTGAAAGGGACCTTATAAACTGCTAATCTAATTATTTCGTTTAGAAAAGAGGAATCAGAGGTCCAGAGTAGTTAAGTGACTTTCCTAAGGCACATAGGCAATACGTAGGAAAGCTGGCATTCAAATGCAGGTCTCCTGACTGAAAATCTAGGGTTCCTTCCACTGTACTTGATTACCTGTTAGTACTACATTGACTTATAGCATATAAACTAATTCATTAGCTGATGAGAAATTTTTGGATTTAAGCAGAATAAGGACATTTGGAGGTCCAAACAAATGAAATTGAAATGGTAAAGATTTCTGGCATGATAACAGGACAGGATCTAGGGGTTTTCAGCAGACTTCAAATACCTTTTGATAAAGCAGCCAAGAAGGCCAATGTAATCTTAGGACAGATTCAAAGAATTATGGTACCCAACATTAAGAAAGTGATAGTACTAATGTACTTTACCATGATCAGATCATACCTGGAATATTGTTTTCCATCCTGAGTGCCCTATATTAGGAAGGACATTGAAAGGAGTACAGAGAAATGCAAAAAGATCCTCAGGATCATATCATACAAAATGGTCCTCAAGTTAATGTCATAGATGGATTAAGTAGAGAAAGAAAACAAGCCTGGAAAACAGAAGACATTAGGGGAGAAGTGATGGATTATCTTCAAGAATTTGAAATATTATCATCTGGAAGAAAGAATGGATTTTTTTCCTTTTTTTTTTGGCCTCAAAGGACAGAGACAAGAGCAAAGTGGAAAAGTTGCAAGGAAATACATTTAGGCTTGAAGTAATGGAAAGATTCTTAGAAATTAGATCTTTGCTAAAATGGAATGACTGAATCAGTAGGTTTCTCCCCTCTTTAGAGGTCTTCAAATAGAGGATGGATAATGACTTGTCAGGTATATTGTAGTGAAGATTCCCTTTGTGGGTTGAAATAGAGAGCTGCTGAGGTTCCTTCCAACTCTTCTTGGAGAGGTTTGGAGAAACCTATTCTAGTTCATAGGACGATTGTGAGAAAAGCACTTTTGTAACTCTTAAAGCATTCTATAAATGTCGAGTCAAGAAGATTCATTTTCCTGAGTTCAAATTTGGCCCTAGATACTTACTGTCTGTGTGACCCTGAGCAATTCACTTAACCCTGTTTGCCTCTGTTTTCTCAGCTGCAAAAAAACAAACAAACATACAAAAAAAAAGGCTGAAGATAATAAGCCACTCTTTGCCAAGAAAACCTCAAATGAGATCCTGAAGACTTGGACACAATTGAAAATGACTGAACAGCAAAACATTCTATAAATACCAATTGTCAGTTAATATTCTAACCCACTACTCCTCATTTTCCTCTGTGTTTTCCCCTAATTAAAAAAAATAATTGAGATCCCAATAACTTTCCCAGTTTGAGAGTATATGCTTGGTTTTCTAGTATCCCAGAGCTCAGCAGTACAAGATTTAAGTCCTCAAGAGAGAGACATTTGAATTTCCACATCTAATTTTAGGCTAGCACAGTTCCACTTATAAGAAGGGATTATAGAATCCTGTTCAATGAATCCGTGGGAGAAATAGTCAAATGCCATGATATTTTCCCATCCACCTGCAAAAAGGACACTTTTTTGTCATGAATTTGAGAGAAGCAATGTCTTAGTCATCTCATTTCCTTTCAAAAATCCCTCTTGAGATGAAGCTGACTCTAACTTAATAGGAAAAAAGAGATAATCTTGTGGAAGAATATGGCAAGTATGGCAAAGAACACAAGAAATTGGGGCTATTTTGCTGGAAAGCCAAAGTACTGTAAATTCACCCCATCATTACACTTCAACTAGTATTCAAAATTAGTTAGCATGCTTTTTTCTGCAGGGCAAATGTTAACCAACATTATAGAGATGCATTTTAATTTGAGACTACTAGATTTCTTCCCACACTGACAGTCTTATGAGAATGCTTTTACAAAAGACAAAAAGAAATACACAAAAACCTAGTGTAGCAAACTAGTAGATTGTTCCAATTCTGAAGGGATTATGTCATTCCTTATAAGATATTAAGAAAATGAGCATCCACTTTTCCACTTGATACCTGGGAAATCGATGTACTGAATATTATCTTTTAGAAGCTAGTGCTGCTCATTAAGGACCTTGTACCACAAGAGATTTCCCTGTTGCAACAAAGGACTAAGCAACTATCTACCCGCTGTAACCTTAAGTCCTAGACATCTCTCTAGGAGACAATAAGTCATGTAGTCAAGCCAATAAAATTTTCTACTTATCAAAGATTCTTTGTAGTAAAGTAATTATTAACTAAAAATTAAACCCATTGTTTCTTCTTGAATCGAACAACCAGCAATCTTTTAAAAAAATGTGTAATCCCTGAAAACTAGAGTAAAGAGTTCAAGGTATAGTAAAAATTCTTAGCTACCCAAGAGACACTAAGGGGCAAAATTCTAATTTGCAGTCTTGATCCATAATAATTAAAAGGCAAAGAGGTTCTTTTTAATGGTTTTTTTTCTAGTTAAGGACATTTTGGTTCTGAATTTGACCCAGCTGAAGTTTGTATAATTTGATTAGGAAGGTTATCTGCTCGCAAATTTATGAGACTCTTGCTTTTTATAAATTCTATTACAGCCCTGATTTGATTTTCAATTATATCAGGCATCACCTACAAATTTCAAATTAACCAATATCATCTCAATCTATCAATTTATTTTTATTTAAATGCAATGACCTTCTTACTAAATATATTTTCCTATGTATAAATATCTTTATCTTTAAAAAATCATATACTTTGATTTTATTTATATGCAGTTGCTGTAAACTAGTTATAAAAATACTTGGTGCTTTTACCATGTATTGGAGGTCTAACAGTTTGAAAACTAACAGTTTAATACATGCAGACTTGGTAGTGTATTATATGTATTCTCCCCCATTCTTTTAGCAATCAAAAAGAAAATGATGTATCAGCAGTAGTAGTGATATGCTGCAATGGTAACACTACCTGCATACATGAGTAGTGCCGAGCAGGCATTTCTCATGGGAACCTGACCATCAATTTACCCAGGACTTTAAGGGAGGAAAAAATAGATTGAAATCTATTTTGAAAAGGAGGGAAACTTTTTGGGGGAAGAATGGGAAAGAGAAGCAGGGGAAGAAGGTTATAGTTTGAAGCATACATAGCATTCATGGTTTTATATCAGATAGCCAATGATTGCAGTTAATTAAGAGGGTAGGTTGTAGGCCATTAAGAGGACACTCTATTGAAGGTTGGGTGTTTTTTTTGGGTGGAGGGAATGTTTACTATATGTTCATTTTCATTCTTTAACAGGGCTACAATCGTTTGCTGAATCAGTAAAATCTAGTTCTCAGTATTCCACAAACCATTCAGAAGATGCTGTTTTATGCATTCACATAGAGAGTTTTGACTGATTTCCTAGGTTTGTACTTTGAATTGAAATACCTTTTTAGATTTATTTGTATTCTGAGACTTGTTCTGCTTTTTTTAATTCTCAGCTATTCGGTTAAGATTTACTTGATGAAATCTTATGACCAGCATACTGCCTTTTTCTTTCCAAAGATCTGCATAAATGGTTGCCATTAAGTTCTTACAAATGACAGGTTTTTTTTTTTCTTTCTTTCTAGTCTTTGGGGTGGGGAAAGAACCAGAAAAAGGAAAAGGGAAGCAGATAGAAAAAGAGAAGTTGGAGGTGTGTTCCTATTTAAATATGTAGCAGAATCAATAATTGCTGTTCTTTTTCAATGGACAGCCTTTTGGGAGAGCTATTTAGAAAGGGTTTTACAGATAAAAATCACTTTCAAAAGCACTATACTATTTTATTTTCAAACTAATGTAGTACAATAAACACTGCACTTTATTATCTCCATTTTAGAAATGGGAAAACTGAAGCACAGAGAGGTTGAGTAATTTGCTCAGTTGGTAGAATTCAGATCTTTTGACTTTAAGATGAGCACTTTTTACTATCTAGGGGCAGTTAGGTGGTGCAGTGGATAGAGCACCAGTGCAGGAGTCAGGAAAACCTGAGTTCAAATCTCACCTCAGATACTTGACATTCACTAGCTGTGTGACCTTGGGCAAGTCACTTTACCCCAACTACCTCATCCTGGGTCATCTCCAGTCATTCTGATGAATATCTGGTCACTGAATTCAGATGACTCTGGAGGGGAAGTGAGGCTGGTGACCTGCATAGCCCTCCCTCACTCAAAAGTCAAAAGGGCAAGTCATGTCATTATTTCTCTGATGGCATGGTTTTCCTTGGCAACAAAGAATAAACACACACACACACACACACACCCACACACACACACACACACACACACACTTTTTACTATCTTCCTACTCTCCCTCTCTAAAGACTATTCCAGCCAATTATTTTTAAGTCACTTGCCTATTTTTTTTGAGTGGGGGAAAAAATTAATCAATTATCACTACATGAAAGATAGCAAAATGTTTGACTTTTTAATTTGAAAATTTTTAATTGTCCTATGTAGGACTAGAGACTGGATCTGCAGTTTCATTGGTTTTGGGAACCCCTGCTACCAATGCCACAAAGCACTTTCCCTGCAGCTTATTGATTTAGAAGGTCACCTAAAGCACTGAGAGGTGAAATAACTTGCCACCCCCCCATTCCCCACCCACTTTTATAGCCAGCCTGTGCTATAGGCACAATCTGAACCTCGATCTTCTAGTGTCTAAGCCAGATCTCTAGCCACTATGCCAAGATTCCTCTCTGATGGAGACTTAAACAATTTATCATTACTAAGGAACCTCAGATCAGAGAGGAAGATGAAGCAAGGCTGGTATGGGATGGGGAGACAGCACACAAAAATGTTGCACATTTGGTCATTTTATTTAAGGAATTTGTGATATTAGGCTTTAGGAAGACACAAAATTTAGCACCATCCTCAATATAAAGATTGTTGCAGTGTATTAAATTTATTCATGATATATTTTGACTCACATATACTTGCAAAGTATTACAAATAAAACTTTTAAAATATTTTAATTGCCTAAGTCCTTGAAGAACTATTATAGAAATAAGGGTGATATGAAAAATTAGGTCAGAAATAGTCGAAGAAGCAAATATTTGAATGAAAGACTAGAATTTACCTTTTTAGAGTCCTTTGGAAAAGAGCAGATCCTCATCTGTCTAAAAGTTTTATCATGGTTAAAATCAAACTATTTGACTATGACCACTTAAGACCTGTAAAACCCTTCCCTTTTTATCCCACCCTACTGAAATTATGGAAGCACTATAGATTAGTGAGATTCAAGTTTGAATGTAAGTTCCTCAAGGATAGGGACTATCTTTTCCTTTCTTTGTATCAATCGATTAATAATCATTTATTAAACTCTTACTATGTGCCAAGCACTGTGCTAAGCACTAGGGATAGAAAAAGAGGTACTTAGCACAGCATTTGCAGAACTTAGCATGGTGCCTGGCACAGTCAGTGCTTAATAAATGTTATTGACCATAGCACAAGTATCATAAGAAGTGTTCCAAACACAACTCTTGTCAAAAAATATACACTTCTTGGTGTTCTTATATAGGTCAGAATGAGGAATCTACTGATCACATAAGTGATTAAACCATCCACATGTATAGGGTTAACGAGAAAAATGTTTCAAGTTTTGATCTCCCATCATTGAAAATAAAGACATCAATATTCAATTGAAGGTATATTCATTCAATAAAACAAAAATAGCATCTCTCATTCTAAACAAAAGAAATACAACTCAATTGTGCTAACTATTGAAATGGACTTTGAATTTTCATAAGTTAATAGCTCAGTTTCAGTATGAATTCAGTAGCATTTATTTATCATTTTTTGCTGTTAGCATCTAAATTATACTGGAATATGCATTAAGGAAGCATCTATTCCTTTTTGATGGTTGTAGATATAGGACACAATAGATCCTTCACTGTTTTTCTTTTAGATGGTTGAAGTCATACACTTCATTTCTAATTCATAGCTATATTGTTTCTTTTGATTATACTCAGGGTCATTTAAGAAGAACTGCAAACTTAAAAAATAGTCAGTCATTGTGCTGTCTATAGGACAAATAATTTTACAAACAGCTTGAAATGTTCCTTGCCATGTAACTGGTTCATGTCACACTAAAGGTAGAAAATTACTTCTTGGTTAAGCTCAATTACTTTACAGTGGGTGGCAATTTGTGTCATGGTAGGGTGGAAGAAGTTAAAAGAGAGGAATAATCATTTTAAATGCATCTGTTTTATATAACAGAGGTATGTGTGTATGTGTGTGTGTGTGTGTTTGTGTGTGTGTGTACAGACATACCTACTCATTTTAAATAAATGTCCTTAAGAGAATACACTAAGTAGTGATTTACTTTGTTTACTAATAATGCAGTATTGTAAAGGTTTTTGGATAATTTAAGAGCTAGAGAGAAAATTATTACACATCTTTTCTGATTTTACTATTAAATGTTTTTGTGACTTCAGAGGTTAATGACACATGAGGAAAATTGTCAGACAAGAAGAGAAGAAAATATAATGAAGTTGTTGAAGAGTAATATACTATAAACTGCAACTTTCTCCTTTTCTTTCCTTCCAGCATGAAAACTAGTAAAACCTTTGTTAATCATAGTGAGGTAAAATCATCCTTCTCATCAGCTTAAGAGTTTAAAAGAAAAGAAAAAAAGATGCCTAAGCCTATCCTTTTGCCACCACTGAAAATTATTTCTAAAACCTTAAACTACTGAATTTAGCCTAGTATTTTTATGATAATTTTAACTTAAAGAGAATCAAATGTTTTATTCATGTATGAGAATGAGAAATGTCCTTGATATATAATCAAGAATAAAATTGTCTAGTTCCTTAGAATAGTTTTTGTTTTAATAAAAACCCAAATTGCTAGGAATTGATTTGGGGGATTAAACACAAATTTAAATGTCACAAGAGGATCAATATAGAAGTTGTACCCATCATCTCTTTTTCTAAAGAGACAAAACTTAGTATATGAACATTTAAGTCCCCATATGCAATCATCCTTTTATTTAGGAGAAAGAATTGAGAAAAGTATTAGTGTAATTTTTTTTCTTCTCCTCATTGAAAGTAAAGTGTTAGTGCTTGATTCCAGTGGTACCACATCTCTAATCTTTTCCTATTAAGCTAAATGTGGGTGTGTATTACTCCAGAATAACTGAGCAGAGAATAATTTTGCCAGATTTGTTCCTGAATAAAACCCAGTGCCCAGTTTGTAGTCACAAAGATTATTTTGATTGCACACTTGTACATGAATGTATAAGGACAGACAGACAGGTAGATAGAGAGACAGACAGACAGACAGATAGATGGTTAGATAGATAGATAGATAGCATTGCTTAAATCACAGAAGAAATTCAAAAAGTTACTTTTTTCTTTCCAGTGTTATAGATTTCTAAGATCAGTGCAGAAATATCTTTTCACAATTTCAAATATATAGAAAAAAATTAATCACATTATTTTTAGCATTTTTTTGCTTTCTAGATGCAATAAAGTGTTTTAAAAAATCATTATATTTTAATTGATTACAAAGAATTGAAAACATTTTGCTATAAGGACACAGCAGGAAAAACTAAGTGACATGAAAAGAGTCCAAATCCTGCTCCTGTATGACCTTGGAATTCCAAGGTTTTAATCTACGATCTTATTGAAAGAGGATAAAGTGAGCACGCATGCATAGTCATTTACATGACCTGAAAATTCCTCTCTATTTCTCCTTTTGTCTTTTGCAGATCTTAAATCTATCCCTCTCCACTCTAAAACCATTATCTCTTATTTAACCTTTTTTTTTTTTGGTTTGCTTTCCTTGTTCCAGCAATAGTTTTCTTCCTAGGCTTCTTATCATTTCTGAATACCCTGTCTTCTGTAAGTCTTTACAAATCAGTAGGACTCAGCTTTGTCTTATGATTTCTTTAATTGTTTTAAACCTTAAACATGATCTTTGGGAGTCATCCTACCTCTCTCTCTCCAATGACTAAAATGCCTATAGAAAAATTGTTGCATTAACCAAACAGAAACCAATTAGCTCGCTCATCAAGAAATAACCTGTTGTGCCCTGTACTTGAGGAAGATAGTGTTGCACCTAAATGTTCTAGCTAGGGACATGCATATATACATATACATATATATGTAATACACATATACATATGCACACATACACACACTTACATATGCATGCATATGTGTGTATATATCTACATATACATGCACAAACATCAATTCACATACATACATATATAGACTTAATTGTAATAAGACCCTTTTAAAAAAAAGTCTTGTTTAAAGTTATCAGTAAAAGATTAGACAATATATACTGGACTGGAAAAATCTAAGACTAACCCTCTTGTTCTAGATCTAATTGCTCTACCCTGAAACAACTTGGCTATTTGTATAGCATATGAATCATCACAATGGCTCCTGCCTGTTTTCAATAGAGATGTTCAACTTGGTGTCCTTCTAACATTTTAAGCCTGCTTCAGGCAGAGATTTTCATGCTGGCCTTGTTCCAAAAACTTGAAAGGAGCTGATGTCTACACAAATCTGCATAATAGCAATCTTAATCATTAGTATTTTCCTTTTTTTCCTTTTTTTTTTTTGTTTCTCAATTATAGAGTTTCGGTAAGGGCCCATGAATTACATGGTCACTAATAACCAGAATTCTGATTAACTAAATTTCTAACACTTTTCTTACCCTTGTTTAACCTTTCACTTCCTCCATCATTTCAGTGTTTCTTTATTCAGGTTTGAGACCCGAAAGTATGAGATTTCAAAATATGATCTGATCTCTTTTTCTATTGTTGCTTTTTTAGTAACACTGACTGTAACATCCAAATATAGGCTTTTCCTCTGGCACTAGCACAACTGGGGCTATACTTCAAGGTGATGAAAAACCTCCTTGGCAAAACCTCAGACTGTCACTCTTCTGATGGAGATCAGTAGGGGGTTGAACCTCTCCTTTTCTACTTTATCCACTCCCCCACCTTTTCTTTTTCAGTGTGTGTGTGTGATGAAAACATTCTACATCCAATTGAAAGAAAAAAAAGCAAATATAATACCCCAAACATACAACACAGTTGAACTAACATTGACAGATATTAACCAAGAAAAGAATGGTGCTTTTTCTCCAAATTTCAACTTATGTTTTAGTATCTTTAGGCTGAAACTAAGTACATTTTGGGAATGGAAGTAGTTACTGTATTCTTCAGGAACAGAAGATTCACTTTAGTCAGTGGGACAGTTTTTTAATGGGTTTGTAGCCCTGTTCTACTTTCAACATGAGCACCACAATTGCCCTCCATAATTACAGATGGGCAACTTGCATGCAGGAAATGCCAAAGGAACCTTTTTTTTTTCTTATTACAGTCTCAATAGTATCACAATTGGCCACATTCAACTGAAGCAAAATTATGAATTTTCTCAGTCGTTATCTTCTTTTTCCTTATTCCCCTCTCTCTAAATTCAGGGTTTATACATCTAGCTTTCCCTGAGTACATAATGTCACATGCAACTTTCCTTTTCAAGGGGGTGTATCATTTTTTCCCCTAACTTTTTCATCTGTCTTAAAAACAGACTCATCTGTACTATGATCACTTACATTCACCTCAACCCATCATAATCTAATTAGTCTTTTGTTTATTTGTTTCCAAGGTAATGACTATCTAATTTCATAAATTAATATGTCAAATTAATATATCACTTTCTGTTGGACCTGGCTTGTGATTTTATTGGATTAGAAAATTTCCAGTGAGGAAATTCTCTTTGCTCATGCTAATCTGCCACTGTTTGACAATTTATAGTCCTAAAGAGATGCCTGAGACATTGAAAAGCTAAGTAGTTTGTCCATGTTCTCATAGCCAGTATATGTCAGGAACAGAACGTGTTTTACTCACACCAAAGCTATGAAGTAGAATGAGTATACCATTTTAGAGATGAAGAGATTAAGTCTCAGAGATATTAAATCACTTGTCTGTGGTCACACAGAGGAATAGATGCCAGATCCAGGTTATCTAACTTTAAATATAGTAGTCTTTCTATTGTCATGTGACTTCCATTCTCCATGTTAATAAAAATAGCACTGACTCCACAGACCTCTAAATCACAGGATCAGAATTTTATAAATCAAAGAGATTTTAGAAATCCCCTGATCTAATCTCCTCACTTTACAGCTGAGAACACTGAAACCCAGAGTGGATAAATGACTTTTCTAAAGTAATTCATCAATTTGCTTAAAGCTTAGACTTCAGTAGTTCTCCTGGATCTGTCACTACTTCAGTCCTGAATGCCTTTGGGCAAGTCATTGCTGTTCTCTAGGCACAATCTTCTTCACCTATAAAATGAGGGTTATATTAAAAGGTTATCTAAGTTCTGTTTCAACTTTAAATCCTTTGTTCTCTAAAAACACAGATTAATAAATGATTTAGTCTTTCAACTATATCCCATGAACTCTGTTCCCTCCTAGTAAGCTATGTACATAAGTCTATTTAAATAGTTTTTCAAGTGACAGTAATCTGAGCTGTGTCAACTTTGTCAAGAAAGATGATTTATGATGGACATTTCTTATAGTCTTTATATCATACTGTTGTTAAAGGATGAGTATTATTGTGGACAGAGGACCAACCTTGGAGTCAGGAAAAACGAGGATCAGGTCCTACTTTTGACGTATTCTTTATGTGCCCACTTCAAGTGAAGTTAAACTTATAAGTATTGCATTCTGGACTATCTCCAGTTCTGATCTCTATCTGGCCACTAGGCCCAGATGGCTCTGGATGAGAAAGTGAGGTTGGTGACTTTGCACGGCCCTCCTTCACTCAAATTTAATTCAGTTGCAAATCATAGCACATATCATGGTGTTCTTCAAGAAGAGAGAACAAATCACAGCACAACCATGTCAGCTAAGTGCTTGGGATACGAAGAAAGTTTTTTACAAATACAACAAAAAATCAAATAAACAGCAACAACAAAAACAAAAACAGTTCCTCATCTCAAAGTTAAAGGAGCTCTAAGTCTGAGTGAGTCAATATGCAAATAACTATATACAAACAAGATATAGAGAAGATAAATTGGAGATAATCTCAAAGATAATGCACTAACATTAAGGAGGACTGGAAAAGAGTTCTTGGAAAAGGTAGATCTTTAATTGATGTTTTAAGGAAACCAGGGAAGCCAAAAGACAGAGATGAAGAGGGAGAGAGTTACAGGAATGGGATATAGCCAAGTGAAAATTCACAGAGAGAGGAAGGATGTGGAGTGTCTTGCATGAGAAACAAGTAGGTCAATGTTCCTGGACTATAGAGTACTTAGAAATAAGATGCAAGGAGACTGGAATTAGAGGAAGGAGTCAGGTTATGAAAGGCTTTAAATTTAAAGGTCATATTTTTTTATTTGATCCTGAAATTAGTAGGGAGTAAATGACAATAATTTGTATAACATATATATATATATATATATATATATATATATATACACACACATACACACATATACATACACACATGTGTATAGATTTAGTGATTGGGGAGGTTGGAGAATGGATTGGAGTAAGACAGGACAAGGTAGGGAAATCAACCAGCAGGTTATTACAGTACTCAAGACATGAGATGACGAGAGGTTGCACTAAGATACATTGTCAGAGGACAGAATGGGGCTTAAATCAAGAAGATTGGAAAGGTAGAAACAACAGGACTTGAGAAGAGATTAAAAATAGTTGTGGTGGAATGGTAGAAGAAAGTGAGGTTGAAGATGACTCCAAGGTATCAACTCTTGGCAACTGGGAAGATGGTGGAATGTTCAGTAGTAATTCACAAGTAAGGAAGAGAAGAGAAGGTTTAAGGGGAAAAGATAAGGAGTTCAGTTTTGGAAGTGTTGAGTTTAACAGGCATATTATATATGAAAAGAAACAGTGGTCAGAACTAGAGCTGGCCATATCATTTGAAAATTACCTTCAGTAATTGAATTCATGGGAGCCGCTGAGATCACAAGCTAAAATTCATTAGAAAAACACTTAGAACACAGATACTCAAGTTGTAAAGTTTCATCAGTGGAAGATGTCTCTATGTTGGGAATTCCCAACATTGATGAAATCATAGATCAAAGCTCTTCCACTCTCCCCCCCACCTCAAAATGCTGCATAAGCAAGTAGTCATCTCTTGTAATGTGTATAGAGCAGAATATGGTTCTATCATTATCCAGTCTTGATTCAGAATCGAGTTCAGAAAAGTTATTATTTTATTGGATTTGTGCTGGCTTAGAGCTTCATTAATCTGAATCCCTACTGTCAATTTAAACAGTGATTCAATATGACTTACATATTGTACATTAATTGAAATAAAGCAAAATTCTATTTTAGCCATGATGTACTATATAGGGTATTAACTTTTCTACTTATTATGTAGTGCTCAAGAAAGTTGAAAATTATGATCTTAGATTTTATTCACACTGATTAGGACATTAGAAGTAATTAGGAACATTTATATGTAATTCTGTTCAGTTTTTCATAAACTGTCTCCCCTAATAAAGTCCAATCACTTTTATTCTTTGAATAGTAGCCTTGACACATATGCCAACTGGGAAACATATTTTGGCTCTAATTGATACCAGCAAAATACTATTTCTCAGTCAAGCACTTTAGCAAACACTTCTGCTACCACAGTTACTGGAGTTCTCTGAGTTCTTAACTTAAAAGGAATGTTTATTGGGAAGTGAAAGCAAGAATTATCCATTTTAGGCAGTTAGAATTTTAGAAGTATTTGCTAGCTTCCAATTGGCCCAAAATGCTCGCCTGATCTTCTTTGAAATATTGGTGATTTTTAACTAGTAAAACAATAACTTTCAGAAATTTCACTGAGTCTATGATGTCTTCTGAGCCTTTCTGTCTCTTTTCCTCTTACTTTTAAAAAGAAATTACCTAAACCATTTCCTTTTTTCTTACTTTCATATGAAAATTAAATATTGTTCTGATTATCACAAGTTAGATTTTATTGTATGATGTGGCAGGAACCAATTTCTAATGGTTATCTTTTAATTTGGCAATTTAAACAGACTAAGGAGCCCATTTTTTTTGATATGCTATCCCAGTACTTAAGTCCCTAAAAGCACTTATAGTCCAAAATGCATAGTAAAAGGTAACAAATATAATTAGTAACATAATTTGATTTCCTGGGTTGGAAACTATGATCAATATTTGGAAATATATTCATAAATGACTAATAACTAGCTAACCATTACTGTAGCTCACACTTACAGGTATGCATACTTTGACCTTTACAACAGAAATGGAGGAATCATATCTACTCATATTGAAATACATGCATTCTGATGGCTGTCAGTGAAGAAAGACTCTCCTGGAAGCATATGCAGTATTTTAGCTTATTAAACAATGGGAATATATCAAAAATTGACAAACTAGGCTTTGACAGTTTCTTCTAAACTAAACATTATCAAGGGGGAACATTCATGGTGGAAAAATCCAACTACAAGATGAAAATCCTGATACTTTGATATGCCTTAGATGGAAAGAAACATAAACTCTACTAGCAAAATCACGGAACTTCATTCATTCCTGTTTGTATATTTATTTGAGGCTTTGTTTTCTTATCTGGCCCAAGTTGGAAATGTGAAGCCTCCCAGGAGGCCCAAATCAGTATCAATTAGGATGGCAGTTTTAACCTTCCATGTGTTTCAAATTTATTCTGATTCATCCCTCCTTAGACACTTCGTGGGCTTGTGATATTGGTACTCACTTGATGTTAGCCCTACTGTAGCTTGGAATTCCTGAGCTCAAGTGATGCACCTCATCCTCCCCATCAGCACAGTGTGTCATCTTGCCTAGATATTTTTAAATATTTAAGAACCTATACAATTAATGTTCCCATTGAATATCTTTCAAATTCTCACATTTCTCTTTTATGCAAAACAAACATCACTTCTCTTCCATTCCCTTGCTATAATACAGGTTCCCGGAGCCTATTTTTCTTTGCAGTTCAACTTTCTCTTTACTCTTGACTTTGAGCTTGCTTTATTTGCACCAAGACTTTACTCCACTGGAAGTTGCCATGTGTGGAAGAGATGGGACAGAGAGGAGAGATTTCCTTTCTCACTCTTGTAACTACAAAAGACCTGCTTTTAAAAGTTGATGATGGAGAGAATAGAAGAGAGAGAGAGAAAGAGAAAGAGAGAGAGAAAGGGAGAGAGAGAGAGACACAGAGAGAGAGATAGACAGACAGACAGAAAGTATTCAAGCAGGAATATTAATCCTTGAACTATCATTCTCACAACTTGTGACATCCAAATAAGATGATGTTGGTGAAGAACTTTATAAAGCAAAAAGTGCTAATATTAGCTATTATTGTTATTACAATAAGGCAAAAATAGAAAAAAAACCCAAATTGATAGTTTCGGCATGACAGTATCACCATTTGAAGATTTTAAAGGAACCTCAAAGAAATACATTAATCAACTTTCTGTGGCATTATACTATTACTGCTACTATCTCTTCACCATTCCTAAAAAGTGTAAGATACTTCTCTGGGTAAATGACATTTTTGCCCTCTAGGGTATTCCAAAGATTGATTATTCATTATGACAAACAGCTGACATTTTTCCTGATTCCAAGGATCTCTTAGGTTGAGTATACTACATTTCACAAAAAGATGAATTTTATAAAAAAAAAAAAAACTTGATCTTCATATTTTCATTTTTCTTTAAAACAGGAAAAATGATATTCTATATTTAAAAAGTAAATGTTGTTACTGTAATTACTTATGGACATGTATATATATGTTTTTAAAACATAAGTGAATAATACTGGTTGAGTTTATAATTTCTTCTGAATGACATCCAATGTACACAACTGTAACTACATATACTCTATCCAATTCAATACAGTTCATAGGTTCAGTGTGTCAAGCACATAGTATTAGAAAAGACAACTTTATTTTTGTCCTAGAAGACTTTACGTACAACACAGCTAGGAAAAAGCCAACAGGAACAACTCACAAAATCTTTTTATGAATATTTAAAAGAAGGAAAGTATTGAGCTCAAGTCCTGAGACTACTTGAAGGTAACTTCTTTCACTTTCTTTTTCTAAGATGGTTTAGAAAAATCTGAAGGGAGGAGATAAGACTAGAACAAGGGGTAAATATTTTGGTTTCAGGACTCCTGTATATACTTAAAAATATTGAGGAACACTTCAAAAAGCCTAGGTTATAACCATAGATATTTGCCATATTCAGAATTAAAATGTATTGTTATTATGAAAATCATTTTGACCTTATGGAGTCGCTGAAAGTGTCTCAGCAATCCCAGTGGCTCTCAGATCAAAATTTGAGAACCTCTGGACTAGAAGTTTCATGTAAATTCTGTTGAATTTGTACTGCATCATGTTGTAGCTCCCTCTCTCCTCCATCCATTCAGATATCTACCCAGTCATTCTTATCATCTTTCCTGCCTTTGCAGACTTGCTCCTCTCTACATAGATCCTGGACCCATTCATACTGGATGGCAACTCTTCCTATATCTGTGCCCTAATCCCTGGGGAAGTTAAAGCCACTCATTTTTTGAACGCTTGATCTACAGCTTAATTCAGTTATTTAGTAAAAGAATATATGCAAACTAGAACACTTAACCTTACAATATCTACTGGCTGCTTCTAGACATCAGTTCATAACTCACTTTCACATTCCATCCAGCCATCCATCTAGACCCTTTCACTATCTGACCCTCTCTTATGCTATTTTTCATCTCCTCAAAAATATTCCCCTCTCTGGAGCCTCTCTCATATTTTTGTTGTTTTTCCATTATAATTTAAGCTTCTTGAGGGCAAAAATGAACTTTTTTATACAATTGTATTCTGGCATACTTGTTGGCACATGGTCTGAACTTAATATTTTTTTCATTTAATCATGTATTTTTAATATGAAAATATTTAGAATGCATCTGGTACCTTTTATAATAATTGTTAGCATAGTGAAAAACTGAATAGTAATTTCAAAAGTTTCTAGTTTTCAAACTGGGGATATGGGTAAAGAAGCCAAAAAAGAAAACTACCCTTAAAAGTCACTTTTATTTGAACCTAAAGGCATGAGAGTAATGGTAACCACAGGCTATTTCTTTCACAGGAGAAAAAAAAGAAAATGGATAATATGGCAATTAATATCAGAGTTAAGTTAATATCAGAGGCAGACATAATCCTAGTGTCATTGCATTCATACATTAGTGGTACTTTAGACCAAAGAATCTCATCTAGAGACTAAATGGTGCTCCTTCAGTCCTCTCAAAATACATCACTTTTTGTCTCTTTGGTGACTACATAATCCAAATTTACAAGTCTCTGTGAAGATTAACAAAATCTTACTTAACAAAGGTCAAAATAGATGAATGGCTATAAATTTGAAACAACTAAAATTTTTATTTGAGATTATTACAATAGAGTGCTAACCCTAATGAACTTGTTAAAATGACCGTATCTACTACATGCAATTGAGGTAGTATGTTATGGCTAATACATCAGACTAACATGTTGTGGACTGACTGTCAACAACAACCATGTAGAAAAGTTCTCAGATATTTATTTTGTAATATTGTGAAATATTTTGACATTGTAGTTTAAATTTTTATTTTATCTATAAACACTTTTTGGACATGAATAAATCCTAGATGTAAAAAAATAAAAGAACCTAGAACCACCTCAATTAATTACCTATCAATATATAAAGAAATGATCATGAGTTTGTTCAAAATTTTGCAAAATTGCTTTTATTATTTTCAAAAGAATAAATATTTGTCACACTATGGAGAAATATTCCCAGTAGCATAGTAAATTGGGATAAAGGAAGAAATAATACAACTAAGATTTTAGGAAAGAGAAGCATTTAAAGATACATCAACCATTACTTATCTTAAACAGTGATAGAATCCTAATTTGGGGGTAACTTTTTTAGATGGAAAGGAAAATATAGCCATGGGAAATACCTAGAATTTGGAAAAATTTAAAATGGAAGGAAAGATAAAATTGAATTCTGTAGAATCATTTTTTTTAGTCTTTTGGTCAGGGAAGGGGTGAAGCAAAACTACATGAAATTAAATTAAATTAAAGATCATTTGACTGAATTGTCCAAATCCATCATTTTATATGAGAATTATAGAGAATTGAAGTTAACACAATAATTCTTGCACATAATTGCCTTCTTTAAGTCAATGAAGAAATAAATGTTTATCATGAGGAACCTACTCTGTACAAGGAACAGTACAAAAATATCTTTTTGTCTTATTTATTCTAAAATACCTGTTTTTGTTATTGTGAATTTGATCCACATTAATAAATTTGTTCAATACTTTGTTAAAAGAACAGAAAAAAGAGAACTGTATACATACCATTAACACTAGTTAGGAACAGGATTTTGTTTGCTCTTTTAAGGAACGGATTAAATATTATGTCTCAGTTCCAGTCCTGCGTAATTTCTCCGCAAGCATCTTCTTCTGCTCTAGTTTGTCTGCTTTTAAATGTTTCATTTTTGATCTTTTTTTGGGGGGGTAAGTTTCTCTATCATTACCTTCCCCTTCCTCTAAAATGCATCCTTTATAGCAAATAAGTATAGCTAAGAATCTGAAAAGGCGTGGTTCATTTTGCTGCTCTAGTTTATGATCAGAATTCTGAAGTCACAGTTGGTTGTTGTATTTGTAAATCTAGCAAGAGTGGTTGTCTGGCAAGGTTCCAAGGCTTAGAAATAAAGCCAATAGAAAGGAAGGACTTAAGCTCAATTCTTCAACAATCTTTTCTCTTGCAATTCATAAAAATGACTAGTGAGTTGTCCCTGATTTTTTTCTCCACTTTTTTGTTTCTCCCTTCCACCTTGACAGTATGGGTAGGATCAACTTTTTGGTAATTCATCTTTTCTCAGTGTGCTAAGGGTTTCAAAGATATGACCTTCTCTTTATCATACCACCTCTGCTTTGATCTCTGGAGCTTAACTAAAAGGCCTGGCCTCTAATGTTCACTTGAATTTGACTGGGGATCTATGGTCCTGAAGAGTTGCCCTCTCTCCTATTTAGGAAACTTATAAAAATTGCTTATAAAACAAGAACTATAAGATTGTCTTGGGGGCAGATAGGATGTGCAGTGGGTAGAGCACTGGGCTTGGAGTCAGGAAAACTGGTCTTCATGATTCAAATCTGGCCTCCAACACTTGCTAGCTGTGTGACTCTGAACATGTCACTTAACTCTGTTTGTCTCAGTTTCCTTATCTTTATAATGAGGTGGAGAATGAAATGGCAAACCACTCCACTTTGCCAAAAAAACACACAAATGGGGTCATGAACAGTCACAACTGAAATGACTGCACAACAACAAAAAATAAGGTTCTCTTGTTACACTCAGCCCCCAGATGAAAGGGGTGGGGAAACGTGATATTCTAGACAGAAGTTGAAACCTCTCAACCCACTGAGTCCTTTGTGTAACCAAGGAGAGACTAACGTGATTCATTACACTCCCCTTATATTTAGTTAATTAGCAGACACAAGTCACAGATCACTTATGACCAGTCACAGTTCAGAGGAGACTCTATCTGGAAATAGAAACAGCTTCAACAAACAATCATGCAGAAAGTCCTTGCCAGCAGCATTCACCAAGGAACTGAGTTAAACCTTAACTGCCCTCACAGTGATCCCAAGCACTAGCACACTCAGCTGTATCAGTCACCCCTTTAAGTGTTCCTTGTCCTAGGAAGTAGAGGCCTGACTGCAGAAGCCCACTCTTCAATACTCAGATGGTTGTATCTGGAACTCGTTTTCTCTCTCTCTGTCTCTGTCTCTCTCTCTCTCTCTGTCTGTCTAAATTTTATTTACTGGCACTCACCCTACTAGCTCTTGCTGCCCACACCTCCAATCTTGGCTTTATTCAAGTGACCCTGTTACTGCTTCAGTTCAGTTCAAAAACTAAAGCATTGCAGAATTCTACTCCCTAACCCCTCTTTTTCCAGATTAAACTCCCTAGCCCTCGAACTCAAAAAAATTATTAGTCTTGGTTAGGATGAGAAAAGAATGCTATCTACCTAAGGCTTCAAATTCCAGAATTCATGGGTAAGGAAATTCTCTTTACCATTATGACTTGGCGCTTCCTATTCAACTTAAGAGAGTCTTAGTGAATTGATTAGACTCTGCCCAAGATCACATTGCAAATATGTATCAGAAGCAGAATGAATTGAATGTAAGTAAGCCTTCCTGGCTATGAGGCCCTCTTCTCAAATATTATGTCATACTTTTTCACTGTATTATATATGTCACATTTATGTTACATTGTTTCATCAGCCTCTCCCTAGTTAATTGCTACCCACTTTCATTTTCTTCTTTAAAAGAATTCTGTGAATAGCTAGGTGTTTATTTTTTGTCAATTTGGAATACATAATCATTAGTGAGATGTTAGGTCAAAAGGAATGATCAGTTTTAACACCTTTTCCCCCCACATAGCTTCTGTTAGGATGTTTTACACAAAATACTTCAGATGGATGCATTTTCTTCTATTTTAAGTCGTAGAAGGCCATGTATCTTTTATTTCAGAATAGTCTTACATATGATTTATCTGCCAGTTGTCAAGCAGGTACATAAAGTTTAAAAAAACAGCTGGTGTTTCAAAGGACAGCTGTGCTATGTTTAGAACAGACTTTAAACATTCAGTAAACAATGCAATATAAATACAGACTGGGATTTTAATGGAGTATTTTTTTCCTTCTTACCAATTGCTATAATAAAATGTATAAGAAAACAATAGCTCAAAGGAAACTTCTTAATGAATTTGAGATGAACTATGTTTTATATACAACCGTAAAAAATTTGACAGTTTAGAAGAAATTAAAGTCAATGAACTATATATATACATATATATATCCTTACAGTAAAAGCACAAGATGGAATGACTAAAGGTGAATGATTTGGAATAAACTGACAAGCATACCTTATTGGATAATTCAGATTTAACTAAATGATGATATTCTGAGCAGTTGCTGTGCTGAAGTTACAGTTCTAAATGAACCCTACACGCAGATTATTGTGGTATTGGAACTTACAACTTGAATGAATGTGAGCTAATGAATAAATATATTAAATATTTAACAAAATACACTACAGTACAACTTTATAACGCTTAATACTTGAAATTGTAAATAGTTTTAGGGCCTATGATCTGAAGTTTCAAGTCCCTTTGATTCTCCAATTAACAATAAAGTTATTAGTTACTAGAGAATAAAATTCCTCCAGTATCAGTTTTAAGATAATTTACTTTATTATTAGGTGGTTAAGCATTAGGTTCCTGGTACCGCTTGCATATTGGACATTTCAAACTATATGTCCATATTAATCTCAAATGCAGTTTGTCCAAAAGAGAATTTGTTTTTTTTGCCTTAAAATCCACCTTTCTTCCAAACTTCCTTATTTCTATTGAAGAAATGACCATCTTTGCAGTTAACCACCCAAATTCACAATCTCAAAATTATACTTTCCTCTACCCCAAAGTTGATCCAAACATGATTAAAGCAATCATTCAATAAACATATATTAGGTGTCTATGAGATATATTGGAACTAGGGGAGTTACAAAAATAAATACATGGTTTCTGCCTTCATGGAAAATATTATCCACTTAGTTAATAACTGTCAATAAATGGTAATTAATGGATCTTTGGTATCCTGAAATATTCCATTGTCTGTAATTAGCTCTGTGTTATTTTTTTTGGTGGGGGTAAGTATGTAGAAGTTGTTCTGGCAACAAATCTCATAGGCCTAAATAAATAGCATAGATAGTAGACTCTAAATTAAAAATTATATCCATAATCTGAAATTCTAAATATAAAAATGAAATTCAAGTATTAATATAAAATCTTATGTTTAGGTAAAGAAATCAGTTATAAAGTTATGGGACTGAGATGAAGTTGTGTAATATGACTGGCAAGAGATAAGTGGTAGACTGATGGACTTAATGTAGTTTTTGGCTGTATAGCAGAATATGATCTTCAGATCTTGAGAAGTGAAACTCTATGCAACTAAATTTTGACTAAATCAAATCATAATCTTGTGCAGGCTTCAGCCTCATTTGACTTTGACTACTCTCTATAGTAATTCCTTCTTCAGCCCTACCCTGGATTGGCAGTTTGGTTTCCCCAATTGGGATTCTTAACTCTTTCTAAAGATTGAGCCAGAGGACATGATTAGAGATATATATATTTCAGAGCTATCAGAATATAGCACAACTTGTTAGAGATTATTAGAATGAACAGAGGTTCAAAAATTGAATGAATAAGCATTTATTAAGTACCTACTATGTGACATACTGAAAGCTGGGTATTTAAAAAAAG
The DNA here is from genome assembly GCA_028658325.1 of Potorous gilbertii. Lineage (NCBI taxonomy): Eukaryota > Metazoa > Chordata > Mammalia > Diprotodontia > Potoroidae > Potorous > Potorous gilbertii. The sequence continues at coordinate 390,442,623 of CM053771.1, forward strand.
GCAAAAATATATACCTTCTCATGCCTCTCCCCACAAAAAGGACTCATCTTATAGTGGAGACAACTACATGAAAACAAGATAATACAGGATAAATTAGAGATAATCTTAGAGGGAAGGTTTAAATTGTTAGCATTAAGGGTATTCAGGAAAAACTTCTGACAGAATGGATTTTAGCTTAGACTTGAAAGAAGATAAGGAAGCCAAAAGTAGAGGTTAGGATGGAGAGAATTTCAGGCAGGTAAAATGTATGAAGTAAAAAAAAAAAAGAGTATCTTGTTCAAGAAACAGCCAAATAGTCAATATCACAGAGGAGTAAGGTATGTGCAGCCTGGAAAAGTACAAAAATCCAAGTTATGAATATCCAAACAGAGGATTCTATATTTGATCTTGGAGGTAACAAAGAACCACTATAGCTTGTTGAATAGAGAAAGAGGAAGTGATATGGTCAGACCTGCACTTTAGTAAGATCAACTATGCAGTTGGGTGGAGGATGATTGGAGTAGGAAGAAATTTGAGGCAGTGAGAAGAATTCACAGGCTATTGCAAAGTCAAGACACATTCTTTTTGGATTTCAGAGCTGGGCTTCTGCCATCTTTGTGCAAAGATACCAGTGTAGAAGATTTTATTTCAAAATTGGGGAACACCTAGTGTGGCATTTTGGCTGGAATATAGAATATATGAACAGAGTTAATATGAAGTAAGCCTGAAAAGAGGTTTGACTCAGATTGTGAAGGGCTTTAAATGTCAGGCTGAAGAGTTACTATTTTATTCCAGGGAGTACCAAGAAAGCTCTAAATCACTTCTATACAGATAATTGAAGCCATGGGAATATCTGAAATCACTAAGGTGGAGAATATCTTATGCCTTTTTTAGGTGAATGCAGATTGATTGGTTGATGGGTGATTTATTCTAATATCTTCCTAAGTATATAACTTAAGCCAATTTTTCTATATTTTCCCGTCATCCTCTTCTCTTTTTTGTGAAGATGGGCACTTGCAATGGTTCTTTCCAGTTATCAGAGAGACCAAGTTCTTAAAAATAATAGTAAATGCAACAATGTTTGTCAATTCCTTGAGTATTCTAACATCATCAAACATTGCTGATATATGTGCATGTGTATATACACACATTCACATACACATATATATGGTTTAAAATATATTTTTTTGAACATTTGAACCCTAATTTCATTTGCCTTTGGGGATTTTTATTACAAATATTTCCCTAACTGCTTGATTATATTTGAAGTTTTTGTGACATATATAATAATAATAACTAATATTGATATACTACATGTGCCAAGGACTCCAATGAACAATTAACAATTATTATCTAATGTGATGTTTATGACAATCCTGAGAGGTATGTGCTGTTACTATCCCCATTTTACAGATGAGGAAACTAAGGCAGATAGGGATTAAGTGAGTTGCCCAGGTTCATGCAGTTAATCAGTGTCTGAGATCAAATTCAAACTCAGGTCTTCCTGACTCCGGGCAACTAACTGCTCTTATATAAAACAAACCAAAAATAATGTAAACATCTGTATTTATACATGTGCACAATCTGGAACTTCGTTGGCATTTAATAAATTCTTATTTTTTGATTAATTAGTTGGTCCTTTCTTTTCTCTAGCTAAAGAATATTTTCCTTTTACTCACATGTTCCTGATAAGTTGTATATCTGCTGAGACAATATGATCAAGTCAGTCTTCTTTCTTCTACCAATCATGTACCTCATGGGTTCAAGAAAACCTCTAGAGTTATCTCAAACATAATTGGTGACTCCTTCAAAGAACTGAAGCTGAGTGGTATTTTCCTTCTGTTATGTCAATCTTTTCCCAATCTATGACTTTCCAACAGAAACAAACTCTCCCATTAGGGGCAAAGAAGTATCTTTAGGTTTGGTGTAAGACAAAACAAAATACCAGTTGAAAGTGTCCCAGACTGGAATGTCCTGCCTTAGGAGATACTATATTTTCACTTTCCAGTGGAGGTCTTTAAGCAATCATCAAATATGCAATTGCTACATATGCTGTCTAGAGGATTCTTTTTTAGGTATGGACTGAATTCAGTGGTCTTTGGAGGTCCCTTTTAACTTTGAAATTCTGTGATTCTGTTTTTTCACCACTGCTTCCATTTCTCTGTCTATATTAAATAAATGCTAACCAATTGTTGTGCTTACTTTGTAATCCTGTGATTCATATGGCAATACTGAAAAAAGGGAGAATATGGGATTTTTGTCACTGTAGGGAACTTTCATCGTGAAATGGAACACAATTGTGAAGAGACACAAAAGGACACAAAGGTTCAATAGATGTTCTAGAGTCAAAGAGCTTGTATATTTCAGAAGTGGGATTTAATTCAGGGCTTCATGACTCTAAATTCCACACTCTGTCTACTATGCCACTCAATCTCTATGATATGATATATAGTATATGAGTTATATAGGTTATAGCATATGAGAGGCATGTCATAATGGATAGAGACAGCCTCAGAACCAAAACATTTCAAGTTAAAATTATCATTCTGACACATGGTACACTTGACATTCTGATACCTTTGTAAGTGAGACCTTTAATCTCTTAGTCTCCTAAGTCTCTGAAATGCTTAGTTTAAAAAAATATTCCAACAGAAAACACTGATAGAGCTTTTCAACTGAGTTCCCATTACTAATTTCTATAAGATCTAGTCATAATCCCTGTCCTATTTTATATAACCTATCTATGGAATTATATAAAGCCCTACTCAATGTTGTGATTAACTAATCTGCTAATATATAGGTATATAGTCCTACATATTAATATCTATCTACATATACACACAAAAAATCTTTTCTAGAGGAAGAGCCAAGATGGTGGAATAGAGAATACTAAGTCAAGTTCTCCCCACGTTCCCCTCCAAACTACTCCAAACACCTCGAATTGAATTCTGGATTGGCAGAGCCAACAGAAGGTCAGAGTGAGGCATTCTTCCAATCCAAGACAACTTAGAAGGTCAAAAAGAGAGATTTGCACAGGAGTAGAGGCCAACTCAGAGGTCACATGGATGAAGCACCAATGGTGGGATTAGGTGGTGGTGACAGGAGCAGCTTAAGTCAGAAATGGTAAAAGAACTTGGCAACTAATCAGAAAAAGATTACAGGGGACCCCTATGCTAGCACTGGATGTAGGACCAGACACTGTTTGGAAACTCCATTGCTACACCCACTTCTGGGTCACACTTCAGGGGCAGAGAGGAGCATTGGCAATCAAAAGCAAGTGGAAAGCCTGAGAGACAGTATGACTTCTGGCCCCAAAGGGATCAGGGATCTTGAAAAACCTTATTGTTTCTGGTCCCAAGGGAGGAGGGACTCTAAGGAGCAGTATTAATTGCAATTCCAAAGGATCAAGGCTCTTCCTGGGTAAGGACCAGAGTGCAGAAGAAGAGAACAGTGAGCACACATCTCCCTAGATAACACCACTTTGGAAGCACTAAAAATATTAAAACCCACAGAACTGAATCCAAAAACAGCAGTGAAAAAAGCATGAAGCTTGAAACAGAGATAACCTCCCACCTCTCATGCTGGGAACGTAGCCCATCATTAATATAATATTTCCAATCAATAAATGGAGTGGAAAAATGAGAATAAAATAAAGTCCTGACCACATAAAGCTACCATGGTGACGTGGACGACACAAACTCAGAAGATAATGAAATCAAAACAGCTAAAGCAAGGGCTCAGATAAAAAAAAAATGTGAGTCGGATACAAACCTAACAAGAATCCCTGAAAGACATAAAAATTATTTGAAAAATCAAATAAGAGTAATAGAGGGAAAACTGGGAAAAAATGGAAGCAAAGGAAGAAAATTATGAAAAGGCAATTAATAGCTTGGTAAAAAGAGGCACAAAAACTGTGAAGAGAATAAAACTATAAAAGACAGAATTGTCCAAATGATCTGGAAAATAGAACAAGGAAAGATAATTTAAGAATTATTGGATTCCTTGAAAGCCATGATCAAAGAAAGAGTGTGGACATCATATTTCAAGAAAAACTTTCTCAATATTCTAAAACTAGAGGGTAAAATAGAAATTGAAAGAATTCATTGATCACCACCTAAAGAGATCCCAAAAGGAAAAGTCCCAAGAGTTCTAGGCAAAGAGGAAATATTTAAAGTAGCAAGAAACAAAACATTCAAATACTATGGAGCCACTTAGGATTACAAGAAGTTTAGCAGCTACAACATTATAGGAGTTTAGGTCTTAGAATATAATATTCTGGAAGGCAAAAGAGCTGGAATTACAACCAGAAGAAACCTATGCAGTAAAACTGAGTAAAATTCTTCAAGGGGAAAGTGCACATTTTATGAAATAGAGGATATTCAAGCATTCCTGATGAAAAAACCAGAGATGTGAAATTACTAGGGCAGTTAGAAGGATTTTACATAGAAAGGGGGTGTGGAAGTGAGTATGTTTTGTTGGATTTATATGAAAAATGAATAGGTAAGAGGGAAAGATGCACTGGGAGAAGGGAGAAAAAGACTGAGGAAAATTATCTCACATTAGAGGCATAAAAGGAATAGCTTTTGCAATGAGCGAGGGAGTAAGAGGGAATGGCCAGTGTTTGAACTTCACTCACATCTAAATTGATTCAAAAAGGGAATACACACACACATATATATGTATATGTGTGTGTGTGTGTGTGTGTATATATAAATATATACACATACATACCTACATACACATACACATGCATACGCATACTTAATTGGTCATAGAAATCTATCTTACACAGTAGTTAAGTAGGAGGGGATGGGTATAAGAGAGAGTGAGATGGCAGTGATAAAAAGACAGAACAGATAAAAAGAAGGCAGTGGTCAGAAGCAAAACAGACTTTGGAAGAGGGACAGGAGAAAAAAGAGCTAACAGAAGAAAATAGGATGAAGGGAAATGCCCAGTTATTGATAACAACTGTGAATGGGAACAGGATGAACTCATTCATAAATCAGAAGAGATTAGAAACCAGAATCCAACAATATGTATTTTACAAGAAACACACTTGCAACAGAGAGTTAGAATAAGGGATTGGAGCAGAATCTATTATGCTTCAGCTGAAGTGAAAAAGGATGAGGTAGCATTTATGACCTTAGATAAAACAAGAGAAAAATAGACCTAATTAAAAGGGTTAAGCAGGGAAACTACATATTGCTAAAAGGAACCATGGACAATGAGGTAATGTCAGTCAATACTGAACATTCATGCACCAAATGGCATAATATCTAAATTCTTAAAGGAAGTATTAAATGAATTGCACATGGAAATAGATAGTGTAACTATATTCATGGAGGACCTCAACATTCCCCTCTCACAGCTAGACTGATCTAACTATAAAATAAACAAGAAAGAATTCAAGAAGATACATAGAATGTTAGAAAAGTTAAATATGATAGACCTCTGATTGGGAATGGAAAGCATAATGTTTTTTTCTCAGCTGAATATGTCACATTCACATATTAATAAAAGTATCCTTTTCAAAACACAATGCAATAAAAATTGCATTTAAAAAAGGGTTATGGAAGTATATATTAAAAATAATTAGAAACTAAGAAACAGAGGAGATTTCAGAAGGTAAAATAGATACTTTGGTTCTCCTGTTGTTCAGTCCTGTCTGACTCTTTGTAAACCATTTTTGTCCATGGAGTTTTCTTGGCAAAAGCATTGAAATTGTATCACCATTTTACAGAGGAGTAACTCAGGCAAATGGGGGTTAAGTAGCTTGTCCAGGTTCACACAGCAAGTAAGTGTTGGAGGTTGGGTTTGAACTCATATATTCCTGCCTTCAGGCCCAGTGCTCCATCTACCATACCACTTACCTGACCCTTAATTTTGGATACATGAAATTTTAAAAGATTTTGCACAAACAAAACTAATGCAGCAAAAGTTAGAAGGAAAATAGAAAACTGGGGGCAGGGGAGGGTGACTGCAGCAAGTTTCTCTGAAACATTTCTTAAATGTAGGGAAAAGAGTCAAATTTACAAAAAAAAAACCCTTCATTGATAAATGATCAACGAATAAGAATAGCTACTTTTCAGAAGACATTAAAGCTATAAATACCCACCTGAAAAAAATGTTCTAAATCACTGCTGGTTAGAGAACTCTCAGATGCCACCTCACATCTATCAGACTGGCTAACATAACAGAAAAGGAAAATGACAAATGCTGGAGGAGATGGGGAAAAATTGAATCACCCATACATTGTTGATAGAGTTGTGAACTAGTCTAATCAATCTAGAGAACAATTTGGAATTTTGCCCAAAGGGCTATAAAACTTCATATTCTTTGATCCAGCAATATTAGTGCTATGTCTGTGTCTAAAAGAGATCAAAGAAAATGGAAAAGGATCTATTTGTACAAAAATACTTACAGTAGCACGTTTGTCGGGGGGAGGGGGAGAATTTAGAACTCAACATTGCTGAAAATGATTTTCAAAATTTTTTATGTAATTGAGGAATATTTAAAAGTAATTTGTTTAAAATAAATGTGTAAGATGAAATATAGAACTATTTAACATAAACACAAACATGGTCAAGGTTTTATTACTACATCAGGCAACCAAACATTTATTTATCTTAATTTCTAGTCTGTTTAGATGTAATATAGCCTTTTGTCATAGAGAATACAGTTCTAGCCATTATAAAATTGAGCCTGTCTTTTTCAAATAGTTTGAGCAAAATAGTCATTTAGTAAAACAAACATGGCTCCATTATTTCTTAATGTCTTGTTTAACAAGTTTAAGATTAGACCACATCTCACAAGCTCCCAGTGGGCAGCACTTAAGAAATGAATAATATTTCTGTCTTCCTTAGTCAAGTAATCCCAAATGTAAGTAATTTACATTATGGCATCAGGGACTGTTACAACAGACATATTGTAATATGTCACTGGGAATCGGCATCTCTTAACATGTTTGATCAAGAGCTAGATGGAAGCTTTTATCACATTTATTTAATCTGAAATACACATAGTAATTACACTGGACCTTTGATTCAATTCCCTCCTGCTATCTCAGGAGAAGGTAGAAAATGAGCCTGTCAAGTGCAACTGCTAGTGTAGCTATGACCTGGTGAGTAGAAATCATTTATACCACTGTAGAGAGCACTGATGTAAACAGTACTGAAACAGTAGAAAGTTTGGTAGAGCAGAAGCATTTTAAATGGTATGTGGTAAATGGTAGTAGCTGATTAGTTAGAAATTCTATGTACTCATTTTATTTGCATCAGAAAAAAATAATTAATGGCTTTAATGAATTACCATCATTCCAAAGGCTATATAAAACAGAATATTTTTTTTTTAATTTCCACAAACCCTAAGTTTGTTACATCAAACTTCCACAAAAGTAGCTCTAATCTCTTTTCCAGCCTACCTCTAGAGGTTCCTGTTAGCTTTCATTCAGGTTAAAAGAACAAAGACTTCTACTGGGATAAATGAGAAATGCAGTTTCCAGAATTTTCTGCTTGGTAAAATAATAGATAATAAAGCCCTTACTGAATACTGATGAGTAAAATGTGCATTATTTTTAGGTGTAATCAAAGCAGAATGACATTTCTATCAAAACTTAACTACCCAAAGGTATTCAAAGAAAATATGACCCTTCATAGATTGGCTTGTATTCAACTTGCAGGAAATTGACAGTATTTTTTAGCTCCCAGATGAGGATGGTTTTAGAACAATGAATTCTGTCAAGCATGTGATGGTTAAATGAAGGAATAGTGGTATTTGTATTAGTACAGAGATAGCATAAATAGGAGGAAAGGTAAGTTAAACTACATGTGCAATAGGAAATCATTTGTGAGTTTTACTACCTGGTCAAAAACTCTGTCAATGTCTATATTTATTGTTCTAAATAACAACAATAACAAAACTTACATAGGATTTTATATCCCCAATTAGAAAGGCTATTTAAAAACAATAAAATCATTTTGTCATTAATGGCTCATTCCTTATTTTCTTTAATATTATACCAAAATGACATGTACTATTGGCAATTTAACTGCCATCTCATATTTCAATTAGTCAAGTACCAATGGGTAACATGATTTCTTTTATTCATGGCATTATTCTCACCTCAAATGACTAAAGTAGAGTCTAAAAAGCATTGATTAACCAAAATAAAATTGAAGAAGCCATGTTTTCTTCATGGTTAACAACCATCTTTTATCTTTTCATTAAAAGACATTCTATGCAATTGTCGAATATATCTCAATCGCATTTATCCTTTACAAAGTTTCTAATTTTTCCTGTGCTTATTTATTATAGAAAAAAAAACTTCTAAGAATTGGGCTGCTTTTTGATATAATTAGAAAAGAAATCTATCAATTTTTTATCCTGTGCTTATTTATTATAGAAAAAAAAACTTCTAAGAATTGGGCTGCTTTTTGATATAATTAGAAAAGAAATCTATCAATTTTTTAAAGTAAAGACATACTTTTTAATGTATTTAATTTAATTCCTGACATAGTGAACAGGTAGATAATTTGATGGACAAAGTGAATAAAAAGGATGGACAGATGTCACAGGTTTTAAAGTGAACTGAGTCATTAATTTACAATAAGTCCTTGGAAAAGTTGATTTGTCTTCTACTATCTATATGCATAATATGGTACCACAGGTATCCATTTAGACCACAGGGAAATAGAAGGCTCCAGGAAAGGGCTGGTGATGTTGTCATGTGCACATGCGCACACACAAACATGTGCATGCATGTGTGTGCACATGTGCACATGCGCACATATGCACACGCACACACACACACACACACACACACACACACAACCCAAAACACCCTAGTGATTACAGGAATAGAAGCAAACGATTATGCCAACTTTAGAAAGATGGTAATGACTACATTGAATTTTCTGTCACAATTAGAATATGATTTATTTTAGGTTTAAATATTTGATGACATCTGTGAAGGTCACAGAAACTTCCTGTAGACAGCAGTTTTCCTTGATTTCTTACTGAAAAACCAATCATTAGCATAAAAAAAATATAAACACTTGGCTATCATTAAAATACTGAGACATTTTTAGGTACTATTGTAAAAAACTTAAACACTAATTTTCATGATCTCAAGATAGCATATACAGTGTTTTACTATCCAAATTGCTACTTATCATCAACTTTAATGTAACTGATTTTAATTAATCCCTCATTTCAAGGGGTCCTTGAATTTAGTACTCCACGGAGAACTATTTTAATTTTAAGAATGAATACTTGTATTCTGGGCAGAAAAGGCATGTAATTCTATGTCAGGAAATGACAAGGCAGTAAGCCCAAAGGTTTTCAGCAAAGACGTGGGACACAATTGTACAGATGATCTTGCTTCATATTCACTTGTCAGGCCAGTATTGTTTCATAGACAGATCTGTCAGTCATTAATTCTTGAGTCAGACTTTCCTTGGGGAAATTGGTCTCAGCTTCTGTTGGCATTATTTTGCCTACCTATTTTTCAAGATCTTTTTTGTCATGCTCTATTAATTCGTGAGATATGCAAATTTCATGTTTGCTTAAATTGGATGCATTGTCACAGTGTAAGCATAGCTTTATTGTGATTGCTTTGTGTATGTTACAGGAATGCTTTTAGGGTGTCACACTAATTCTTTCATTATATGGACAATATCCTAGAGCTTGTGTCCATCCAGTTTGTTAATTGAGAATAAAGTTGAAGAGAAAGCATTTTTAGAGTTTGTTTTCCAGTAACAATTTGATATATAAAAAACTTAAAATATGGGCAGAGTTCCACAGTAAACTCCACTGGAACTTTGCTTTCTAATACCTTTAGAAGCCACATTATGAAACTTTTTACTGATACTCACTGCCTTGTGATGGAGTCCTTTTGTACTTAAGTAATTTACAAACAGGGTAATATAGACTGGTATATACTATATTTCACTTTATAATAGCATGATTGTGTATGGCTACAAGTCATAAAATATAGTCTATGAAGATCGCTCAAAAATAAAGGAGAGACACATGGTAGAAATGAACAGGATGCAACATATCAAAAATAACATGGATGAAGCAATTTTGAAAAGAAGACATAAGGAAAGTTCATAGCTGGAGGAATGGCAGGCTGATTATATAGTGAAAGCAAGACAGAGTTGATGACCAGTCCACAAATTCCACTGGTAACCATGCAATGTCAATGGGATTTGAAGAAGGTTAGTTAGATAGATTCCCTAAAGTGAACTCATGGGAGATTGTAGATGGTGATTGCACACAGAGGCAGGCATAGATAGATTTTGATCTCCATTTTAGTAGGAATATCCAAATTGGGAAGATCTCTTGGAGTACTGAAGAACAGTATCTTAGTGATGTTCTAGTGTCTTTCCATTTCAGTCACTAAGAACATAAAGGATATAAGGGTTATTTAGACATTAAATTGAGTTTGTGTCAAAAAAATATTTTCAAGCCACTTGTTTGTAATTCACTACATTTCTTCATAGTATGTTATAAAGACTAAGTTCTCAAGCTGCCTGGAATGGTTCTTGTTTTTGTCTTATCTAATGGTGAAAACTTGTCTGCTGAAAGCAATGGGAAATTGTTGTGTGGAGTCACAAGATATGAAGAATGATACTTAAGATATTGTGATTGACTAGTTCCTATGCATTTTGGGTGGACAAATTTTGGGGTAACCCAACCCATTGAACAATTAATTAATGGGAAATAGCATTCTCCTTAAAGGAGTGCATCCACCTGAGAATAGGAAATAGGTTACATTAGCCTGTGGGAGCAGTGTGAAACAGGCTATTTGATTCCTTTGTCCTCAGAATGTTCCCTAAACTTGTCCTTAAAGTAGAGAGAGGTTTCTCCTAGATCTGCAAGTATAACTACTTATTTCTCAGAATGTCTACTGTCCTGTTCCTTTTCAAGTAGTAGAGCAAAAGCTCTTAGAGTGTCTTACCTTCATATAGGAGAGCCCATCAAAACCTATTTAACTCATTATGTAATCAAGTTCTCTGCTTGTCACATACCTACAATTCTTTGGACTGTATTTCCATAGAAATAATGTTTAAATGGATATTTGTGCTCTGAAAATTAATCCACAATGCCCTTTTTAATCCATAATGGCACCGAACATATTTCAACTACATTATAAGAAACTGGGCCTCTCACTCTGGTATCTCCAGTTGTCTATTAGACATTTCTACTTGAATGTCCTACAAGCATCTCAAATTCAGTTAGTCCATAATAAAACTCATCATCTTTTCATCCTCCAAATTGTTCTTCTGTGGTTACCACCATGAAGAGGTGAATCCACTTGATTCGTAACTATGGAATCATCCTTGTCTCTTCCTTCTACCTCACCACTCACATCCAGTTGGGTATTGAGTCCTATCTGTACTACTCAACAAGTTCCAGCCCCTTGTCCTCATTCACATAGCCACCATGCTAGTTCAGCTCATTATTTTGCACCTGAATTAGAGCAATAATCTCCAAATGTACCTCCCGTTTCTATCTTCCATCTCTAGTCTATGCTCCACAAAATTTCCAAAATAGTAATCTCATTATGTCAGTTTCATAATTAAAAAGACCCTTCAGTATGTATCTCTTTACTCTATAAAAAAATAAAAATTCTTCAGCCCGTATTTTGAAGTTTCCATGATCTGGCTCCAATCTCTTTTCAGTTTTATTTCATATCATTTCCCTTCACATTATAGCCAAACTAGACTATTTGTTCCACAAACCTTTCCACAGTTACATGAGATATTCACCCACTCACTTTCTTCCCAAATCTATTTTTTAAATCCTGATCTCTGTACTAAAAAACCCCAACAATTCTTCTTTACTTAAGGAGCCTTTTTTTTAAAGAAAGGAAAATATTATGAAAGAAAGTATCAGTGAATGATCTCCCTTCTCAAAGAGTCAGGTAGGTGTTACAGTAGAGTGTGGAGTCAGAAAGACCTGAGTTAAAATTCTGCTTCAGTCACTCACTAGCTGTATGACACTGAGCTAATCACTTAACTACTACTGTCTGCCTGTTTCCTTAACTGTAAAATGAGAATGATAGTAGCATCTACACTGATCGTTCACTGTGAAGATTATATAAGGCAAAAGGTGTAAAATGCTTCCCACAGTGCCTGATGCATAATAGGCACTTAATACTGTTGATTTCCTTCTTTCAAATTACCTTATACTTACTACCTACCTACCTATGTATCTATGGAGCTATCTGTGTATCTTTCTATCTATTCATTTACCATCTGTCTACCTATCTATCTACCTATCTTTTTATCTTACTGTTGTCAAATATAAGCTCCTTGAGGGTAGGAAGTGTTGAGGGTTTTTTTTGTTGTTGTTTATTTTGTGTTTATTTTAAAAGGTACCTGTCACAGTTCTTTACACAAATATAAGAAGGGACAACAGATTTGCTGCTATGGCAAGGAGATGTTACAAAAAATACCTCACTACTTCTTATTATTTTGCTACATTCTTTAGGCTTATGACAGAATTTGTATATTTAATGTGGCAAGGCATGATGAGAATAAAATACATCAATAAAGAGGAGGATAAAAAAATGATTGTGTGAACCCATTCAGAAAAAACTAGTACAGAAAAAATGATGCCTCCTAAGGTGAAAAGGAAGTTAAAAAAATGGACTCATCCTAGCACAGATAGTAGTTAGTTAGGTTTGAAGATGGTCTGTGGAGAAATGTCTGACAATAGCTGCCTGAGAAGCCTTTCAAGGAACACCAGCTCGAATAGTTCAGTAGGTGAAATAGATGGATCAAAAGAATATGAAAAATTCCCCTTAGGCACACTAGGCAGTCTGAGTGGGGGAAAAGAAATAACACTGATCTGAGGTACAAAAGCCATTTACCTGAGATACATGCAGTTTCCATTCAAAAGGCTATTAAGCAAGAGTCCCCAACCTTATAGCCCATAGAGTCTATGCAGTAGACCTATGTATAGTGGTGGCTTTGGGATAGAGTGATTGAGAGTTTGAGAAGTACAGCTCACTGTGACTGACAGAGATAATCTTCCCAAAAAGGTGAAAAGGCAAGCAACTAATCAGGGAGATGTTCCAGCAGCAACAGGAGAGAGCTCTTCCACCAATATTTTTAGAGAACATGTTTTCCATGTCTGGGATTCATTCTCTCTCTCTCTCTCCCTCTCTCTCTCTTTCTCTCTCTCTCTCTCTCTATCTATGTATCTATCTATCTGACATGGGGGTTTATGGAGAAAATTGTTTCCCGTTGTTATATGAAGGCTCTAGAAACATTTTTTGGAATAGGTTTTTCATATACATATATATTTTAGTATATACACACTTGTACATATGTGTGTACATATATGTGTGTGTACATACATATAGATAGTTCAGTCAAATGCTTTATATCTAAAGACTATCTGGTCTAAGAGTAAATTCTGTATTGGGTAAATGAGATGTCAAGCTGAAAATATATTATTATTCCCCTACATTGAATCCAAAGTTAGTGTAGGGATGCCCAGGTTTGGGAGAGGTACATAATATCTTTTATTGATTCTTTTATTAAATGATTTTTATTAATTGATTTTTTAATTAATTGATTCAAATATTTATTCAAACTCCTTCTTCTCCCTTTTTCCTCATCTTCTGTCGCTCAGGTGCCCTCTGGTGCTTTCTCTTCTTTCACTCGTTTCACATGATGAAATGTCCTTAATCCTTACCAAGGCTAACTCCTTTATTTCTTCAAGTGATCCATTCCATCCCATAGGTTCTAAGAGATTGCCTCCTCTGTTGTCTCCATGCTGTTACTTATTCTCATTCTCTCCCTCTAAACTGGCTCATTTTCTATCTCATACAAACATTGTGTACAAACAAACCCTTACTTGATACTTCCATTTCTGCTATTATTCTGTATCTTTTCTGCCCTATGTAACTAAATTCTTTCAAAAGGCAGTCTATTACAGGTGACTCCATTTTCTCTCCTGTCATTCTCCTCTTAAATCCATGTAATGTGACTTTCTGACCTTATGATTCCGCCAAAACTACTCTCTCTAAAATTATTCACTGTTGCCAAATCCAGTGACATTTTCTCAGTTCTCATTCTCCCTAACTTCTCCCCGGATTTTGACACTGTTGATCTCTCTGCTCTTTCTAGGTTTTGGGGACATTTCTCTCTCCTGGTTTTCCTCCTAACATATCTCACCACTCCTTCTCTATGTCTTTTGCTGGATCTTCCTCCCTAAATGTCTTCTATCAGTAGGCATCCTTCATGTTTGTGTTTCTGGCCTTTTCTTCTTCTCCCTACATATTATGTCCTTGGTGATCTCATCATTTGAAAATTTTTATTAGGACATCACTGCACAAAGTAATATGAGTCCTAAAAATGCACACATTACAATTATGGACTCTGATAGACTTATTTTAAGGGATCAGATGAAGGATCACTTTTATATAGCCAGCTGAACAAAAACATGAAGGAAGAAAATGTTGGAGATTTTAGAGTCTAGTAATGGAAACAGCCTGATTAAAAATAGTTGTCTTATCTCTTTATGATCATAAATTTTTATGTCAATTTTCTTATTTCAACTTTATGGTAGTCTTTAGAGGTACATATAGAAATATCATTGTCTTCATTTTACAAATGAAGACATTGATGCCCAGGGTGTTAAGGCCACTTGCTCAAGGTCATAAAATTGGTTGGTAATTGAGTTAAACCAGCAGGCACTTCCATTCCCATATTTCCTGATTTTTTGTTAGTGTTCTTTCCTCTTAATAGTCTTTCAACAGGTTGGGAAGGCTAGAGAGGGGACTCTTCCAGCATTCAATGCAAAAATAGATAGACTAGGTGGTGACACTATGCTAACTGCCCACTCAGATGGTCTCTGGTCCCTTCCAATTCTGAGACTCTATGTTTGACTCTGTTTATGTATAGGTTAGGTTAGATGAGATGACTGCAGTGACCCCTTCCAATTCCAAGAATCAGATTATGTGACTTACTATCCAGTTCAGAATGTGTGTGTATGTATGTACGTGTGTGCGTATTCCATGACATTTCCCTAATAGAGAAATGAATGTTATGCCTTTCCACAATCAGAAATGAATATCATGTTCTGTGATTTGCCCCTAGATGCACCTTGTTCTTTTGTCATATACCAATATAACCTTAAAGTCATTCCTCTATATTACTTTATCCCATTTTCTCATGAATATTTTTTTCTTTTCCTCCAATGTTCTGTGCTCCCTTGAATATCAATACTAAAAGAGGTAAAAAATTTAGTGAAGGACTCCTCAGGCCTAATAGCTACACTGCTTTCCTCAACGTGGAGAATCATCTCTGGGGTCATTCATATTCTTCAGACCCAAAACATTCCTTTAGCTGAAGCAGCCTAGGGAAAACAAGACTGAGTTAACTGGAAGAAAACACCGAAATGAAGGGAATTATGCAGGAACCTATCCTAGCCCCAAATAGAATTTTGTTTTGCCTTGAAAGCTTTCACTTTCCTCAAGGACAGAAGCAGTGCTTTCTATAGGTCTGTTTTGTGTGCTATACCTGACACATTATGACCTATTGGTGAAAAGGTGAATTATAACCAGGAACCAATTAATCTTGAAAAGTTATATATGGAACTAGTCAGAGAAGGTAAACTGTAGCATATTTACCAAAACAAATATAGGCTACAAATACACATGCCCCTTCAATTTTCTCATGCACCAATGCTCATGGCCTTGCCTCCCAAGACCTCTCCTGAATAGATGTCTGGGGCATTTAAGAAAATCTAGCTCTTAAAGGCAAATTCAATATAGTGCATATCACTTTTTATGAAAGCTGAACCACTATAGAAAAACAATGTTCAGAAAAGTGTCCTCTTAAAAAATAAATACAGGAGCTTTGGGGCAATGAAACAAGGGAATTTAGTATTTATTTAGTTGGTATGGAGTTTAGTCTCACTATTCTGCTTCTAAAAAGTTTCTATATTTTAAAAGGAAAAATGTTTTTATAGTTTTTGGAAAGCTTGCTGTGCAATGTAGCCTCAAATTAATATATGCAGATTTAATTACTTTTAGTGGAAATTATATCTAAATTCCTGCCCCATACCCACTGAGAGAGCAATATATCTTAATGTTTTTATTCTTTAAGACCATTTTTTGAATTTTGGGGGGGTAGAAACAGTAATTACATATAAGATTACAAGATAATAGATGGCTCCAGAGTAAATTTGAGGATGTATTTCTCTCTAGGGACTCTACTAATGTCATATACTGCCATAGGACAGTATATTTCTATCCATAAATCATGCAAAGCTATTTTTACAGTTTTAATGTTTAACCATTCCTCTTTCTAGATCTCTGCTCCATTTGAGGAAGATAAGGCAGTCTCTTAAAGTTATGTAAAACCTCAGAATTGAGTTTGTAATCAAATCATTCAAAGCTCTTTATTGCATTGGGCACTTGTGTTAGGCATTATTACTGCGTTAGTGTTACTTGTTTAGTACACTGTTTTCTATCATGAAGAAGCTGTTTTCATTACAATGTGTGCTCCCAGAGAGTAGAAAATGCTTCTGCTTTTCTGTCTGTATCCTCAGCTCTTGGCACAGTGCTTTGAAAACAGTAAACCTTTAATAAATGCTTTATCATTCATTCATTCCCTCCCCTTGATTCCATCTTCCATTCAACTGTCAAGTTAATTATCCTAAAACACATCTGACCAGATCACTCTCCCCATCCAAAATGTTACAATGACTTTCTTAAGGAAATCAAAGTCCTTCATAATCTGGCACCCTCCTAACCTTTCCAATGTTATTACACTTCATTGTCCTCTATATACTATTTGATATTTTGGACTCCTTGCTGTGTACAATACACTGTCTCCCAATACCAAGCATTTTCCTTAACTGTCCCCCCATGCTGGAACAGTCTCCCTTCCACATCTACCTCCTTGCTTCCCTGGATCCCATAAAATTTAAACTAAAGTCTCTACTTCTTACAAGCAGCCATTCCCAGTCCTCTTTAATATTACCACCTTCTCTCTGTATTACCCCCTATTAATTCTGTACTGATCTTGTTTGTACATAGTTGTTACAGTGCTGTCTCCTCTATTAGATTATGAACTCTTTGATAGCAGACACTGCTTTCCCCCTTTTCTTTATCCCTAGTACTTAACCCAGTGCTCAGCACACATAAGATACTTAAAGAACGTGATTTGAGTGACTACCTAGAGCACTGTATCAAAAATCAGAAAATAAAGCTCCTCATTACTTTCAAGTTCTTAAGGATATTTAGAATTTAGATAGAGACAATAGAGAGGTAAAGGAATGTTAAGCTGAGTAAGCAGCATTATTTCTCAGAAAGTCATTCACTGGTTCATGTCCACTGAATTCTCTATCAGTAAAATGAACACAGTAAAAAAGTTGGAACATCAGACTTAACCATGATTATATGTCATCCAAAAATGGTGTTACTTAAGCTTTCCCTAACAGATGGTTTTCAGTCTTAATTATAAAGATTTTTCACAGCATATTCAAAAATTTGCCTTGACAACTTAGTTTATCAACCTTACTGACAAAAAGGCATTCCTTGGAACCTAAATGTTTTCTATTAAAATGTGGATCTATATTTCCTGTTCTGACTTCATTGGCAATTAATAGAAATTGGTTATCTAACTCAAATGAGCAGAAAATGTTTAAGCCTCTACTATGTGTATCATATCAAGACAGTTATTCATACAATACAAATATTTCATTACTACTCCAAGAACCCCAATTCCTACTCCTAAGTAAATAAATTAATTTGTGGATTCCCAAATTCTATCCTGCTAATACTACCCCCAAGTATGCAACATCACTATTTTCTAATCTTTGTTTATGATGGAAGTGTAAATTAAATGGTTCCTTCTTTTAATAATAAAGAACTGATTTTTACAAGGCATGAATTGCATATGCCATCTGAGTTATACCAGTGCCCTCTTGAATAAATCAGTATCTTTTATCCTGACCCCTGATTTCTAGTGTATTGTTTCTTGTGTGCAGAAATATTCCGGGAAACTTACAATATTTTTTCCCCAGTGAATTAGCATTACAACATCTATCCCATAGGCCTCACTATTTTAAGATTCTTTCTCACCTAAATAATCCTATGAATAAGAATCATGTTGCTCAAGTGACATTTTGATTATATTCACTCCTTCTAAAAAACCTAGACTAGCTCAAAATGTTTCATATAAAAACATTAAAGTTAAAGATTTTACAATTATTTGCCTTTGAACTCTTTCCCTTCCATACAATAAGACTGGAATATGAAATCTCTTAACTTGAAATGGAAAGTCTGAATCTAATTCATGGCTCTACTGGTTACCACCTGACTAGCTTTAGAAAAGTTATTTAATTTGTCTGAGTCTTGAGTTTTTCCTCTGTAAAATGGGGGTGACAATGTCTGACATTTTACTAGGATCCTGTAAAAAGAAATGAGAATATACAGCTGTGTAACCCATGTGAACTCTTGATTTACATGGACTGGGTTCATTCTTAATAAGTTTCTCTAAAATTATATCACTTTAGGTTTTACCCACGGTTCCTTCTGAGAACTCAGAAAAATAGTTTGTATCAAGAATTCCATTTAACTGAGTAAAAGGGCCTTGGTTCCTTTGTAAGTATGCAAGTTAACAATGTATATTAGATGTAGGATTGTCTTTATTTTACTCTACAAAAAATTTCAAGAAGGTCATACAAGACAACTTATTCATTTCTCACTTGGTGAACTCTGCATTCACTGCAGGTTTGTATAGATCTGTTACCCTATAATAATATCCTAAAGCTTGGACTTCCCTGGATAGAAACTACCTCAGGATTGCTTTATAGGCCACCCTTTACATTTTAATGAACCCCATCTTAATCCTAGGCCACCAGCTTTATGGCATGACTTTTAAGCCTTCCTCAAAATGAAAACTAAACTTGATTTTGCTAGAGAGACAACCTAACAGACTTGCACTATCCCAGTAACTCATGGCAGCATGAAAGAAAAAATCTAGGCTGTTTTGCCTCCTCTTGCTTCTCGTCCAGGAAAAGAATATGAACAAGTTCAGGAATAAGTGTCACAGGGAACAGTTGTATCAGACTCTACTTCAAGGGCTTTTTTGACATTTCATGCTATGTATAGCTGAATAACTTCCATGAATAATGAAAATTCAGTTTAGTTACTCTTCTCTTTATAAGGGGAGGATATATCTGTAAATCAGCTGTGGTTTCATCAGCATATCATTGTTTCTCCATATCTTTGTTGATATTTTTTTTCTTTACTGTGGTCAAAAAAAAGAAAAAAATCACCCAGTGTCAAACTGTCAGGTGATGAGCCCCTCTGAGCTAGCCATTAAGAGTCCTGATATTGCTAGAACTTTGATCAAAGTCCTTCCAGTGTGAGTAAAATTATACTCCATTGACAAAGTTTTCAGGAACTCTTAGTTGGCTCCATGCCATGAACAGATAATAGGCTAGGCTAGTAATTTTTAGTGTAATAGGTCTATGCATGATAATTATGCATACATGTAAATATATATACATATGTGTATTTTATGATGAACTTGTAGATATATGTATACATTCGTATTTATCTGGTTTATTTTTGTCTCTTTTGTTAGTGTTTGCTTTAATTCTTCCTGAGGACAGTATCTAGTTACTTCTTCCACAACTCACACATCAACTTAGTTCAAAAAACTCTCAATAACTAAGGCTTAGAACTGTAGTTCTGAGTTCATCAAATTCAGTCTTGGGGATCTTTCTAGAAATACTTACTCTACTAGCAATGTCTGGCTTACTTTGCCTTCATCCTGTTCTCTTCCTGGCAATATCAAATAGACTGCATGCTTTTCAATTTTGGCACCTACCCCAATCTCCTAATATTATTTAAATATAGAAATAATAATTCTTAAAAGGCTTGGAAAGGAAAAAAAGAGAACGGGACTTATTTGACCATAGTTTAATCAGGAGATAATTATAGCTTAAATTATGATGCCACATCATATCATGATGCCTTAGGCATCATGGTTCCTGGGACTGTCCACATACTCACTCTCCTCTTCCATCTTCAACTCCATTCTGAAATCTGTTTGGTTCCTTGCTTCAGTATTTCCAGCATTTCGTGCTTTAATTCTGTCTTGCAGGCACCATATTTACAGCTATCCCAACTTCTGGAGCTCCCAACTTGACCCAGAATGCTGTCAACACTTAGTGCCAATCAGTCCCTCACTGTCCTCATAGTTGTCCTTCCCAGAGACACAGATAAGAGCTTTTACTGTACACGTTCCCTCAGTCTCTCTTCTGGCCAGTGTGGGGAAAAGAAGATGGATGATCCAATTCCTTTCAGCTCTTTTAGCCTGAATCCTCCTAGTCATGGCTGCTGCACTGTTAAGTGAATGCTTAGGGCAGACAGTAGTGTATCAAATTGAGTGGCATAGATTGACTGTATCAAGATACATAAAGTAAATTAATATGAAAAAGATGTTTTGGCAAGATAGGCTGGAAGTGGATTACAAAAACATCAAGTATCAGGTTAAGGAGTTTGTATTTTATTTCAAAAGTGCTAAAGACTTTTGAGCAGAAAAGTGATATAATTAGACCTGTGCTTTAGGAAAGTTATTTTGGGAATTCTGCAGAAAACGAATGTGAGAAAGAAAGCCAATTAGGAGATTATGACAGTAGGCCAGAGAAGAAGTGATATAGGCCTAAACCATCACGGTAGTTAGGTAAGGAAAGAAAGGGGGATGGAATCAAGTGATGCTGTGGAGTTAAAATGGGCAAGCATCAGAAACTGATTGAGGATATATGTGGGGTACAGAGAGCAGATCCAAAGATAATTTTTATGTTTCAACTCACTGAAGTATTTTTAAGTAAGTAACTTGATAAAAATCCTATTAGTATTAAATTTGTCTGATAAGTGTACATGATGGAAATACTACATTTTATAGGTGTGAGCATCTACTGTGTCCTTAAATTATTTGTAATTACAATTGTCATTAAGGAAAATGCACAACCTGTTATAACCCTAAAATATTTACACATAATTCTGTAATAGGTAATTCTTCAATACTAGATGTGGCAGAGCCCATGCTGACCTGCATGGTAGGGGAATGTTAACCTCTGCTACAAGTCTATACTAATGAAATCACAGCTCTAGTGTACACCAAGGGTGGGGAACCCTATGCTGATAAGATGCAAAGAGAAATAAGACACAACCCTGGCCCTCAAGGAACTTCAATCTTAGTGGTGGAAGATTTTTGGAAGAAAAGTAGTAGATCAAGGCAAGACTTACTTGGGAGGAAGACTCCAGGGGTAGGGGAGTTGTGTCCTTGAGTCTACATGTGGCCCTCTAGGGTCCTCAAGTGCAGCCCTTTGACTGAATCCAAACTTCACAGAACAAATCCACTTAATAAAAGGATTTGTTCTATAAAACTTGGACTTAGTCAAAAGGCCACAATCCTATAAGACTGCAAGTGGCCCCCACCCCTGGAATAGTCCTACCCTCATGTAATTTTTAAAAATTAATATGGAATATTACTTGTGAGAAAAATTTTGGTACTTCTGTGAGATTATTTTGATTTGTCATTTGTATGTAATGCTTGGTGCATATTTTCACTTATATGATAATTACCTACAATATTGCCTTTCGTTCTATTTTTATTAAAAGAAAAAAATGAGATTTATAATTTCCCTATGAATTGAATCAATAAGACATACGTTTTGAAAGTGGGACTCACTTAGGATTCAGTAGAGTGAAATCATTTACTTTTTCTTCCCATAAAAATTCAGAATGAGCCTACACTTAAAAGTAACTGATCCTTTGCTTTAAATGTCTGAGAAATTACTGACCCTAAATGGTGTCACTTGACAGAACTCCTTCTTTGTAGCCCTCTCACAAGAATTAGATGCCCCTTGCTGATACATGCTAAGCAGACAGAGTTTAAACCTAGTAACCTTCTCAATGTTTTGTGCCTAGTCGGTTAAATAAGGCTCCTAAAATACTGTTAAATCTACTAGAGCTTACTCACTCCAGGGTTAATTGGGTAACTACAATAACAGGTTAAACACTAGAGAATGAATAATGATATTTAAGGATGCAGGATACATATACGGGATGCAATTCACGCAGACTCCGCTATCTGCAGAGGAACTGAGAAAGGGTTTACTTCATGTCCTCTTTTATTTCTATTGCAGTAGGAGAGGGACGACAAGAAGAGAATATATATAAGGGATTCCCACCGAGATTCAGACATATAAATTATGTATTACTCAGACACTGTTCAGCTGATGCTTATCTGATACCCAATTCTCAATCACTTGTTTTAGTTCCTACAGATAGCTATGAACAGATATTCAGTACTAAAATGAGTAAGAGAAAAGACAAGGTGAATGCAATGGAAGCCTTCCCCATATATAACAGAATAAAATTGCATTTTCAGTTTCTGGGCTCTCATCAGGACTTTAAAGACTGGGATACAATTAGAAGTGCACTACTAAGAAAATATAAGCTTAAAAAGAAACCATCCCCTCAGAGAGTGAAAAAGGGAAATTTGTGCATTTAGAAAAATTATATAATCTAAATTGTGACAAGAAACTAACTACTTGGGGAAAAAAAACAACCAACAAACAAAAAAACCTAGTTTTCCTTTTGTTTTTTTCAATCTAGATCCTAATGCTCTGTCTGGACCGACTGGCCCTGACCATGCTCTTATAGGAGGAATTGTGGCTGTTGTCGTATTTGTCACACTGTGTTCTATATTTCTGCTTGGTCGATATCTGGCAAGACATAAAGGTAGGAGAGATTTAATCAAAGTGTAGTCACCTTTTGTAGCAATATTTCTTTGTGGTTATGTTCACTCTATAACACTTTTTTTCTTTTTCTTTTTTTGTAAATCATTTACTCAGAAAAGCTCAGCTAACATTCAGCATCTAGATTCCAGAGAGACCTTGACTTTTACCTAATTTTACAGTTAGATTAACTGAGGCAAAAGCAAATCTAGCAACTCATGCAAAGTCATACATTGGGTGAGTGGCTCAGGAAGAATTAGAAGCAAGTCTGCTCTTCCTTTCTAAGAAAGCAGAGAATCACCCTCTTTATGGTCTCTTCAATGTTAGTAATTGATTCAAAGTTGATTTTCTGGAATTTCCACAGATATGCGTATGTAAGGCCATAGTAGAAAGTGATATATATATTTAAGAACAATACAATACAGAGATAGGCTATGGAATCATTTTTCTGGATGTGGTCATGACTGATCTCAGCATCTCAGTCATTTTAATGACAATTACTATTTGCAGCAGTATGTCCCTAATTACCTCTTGGCCACTCTCTAGGCTGAATATTTGAGTTGTATGGATTTGGCTCAAGCTTAACCCATTACATTTCAATGAGAAGGTGAGCTTATGTGTATTATTTTAAAATTAAAATGAATACCTCCTTCATGCCAACCTAATTGAAATGGGGTACAGATGTCTAATAGCTGAATGTAGTGATGATGGAGGCTAGTGAAATAAATGTACCAACCAATTTCTTTCATGTTGATTTCCATAGGAACATATTTAACAAATGAAGCTAAAGGAGCTGAAGATGCACCGGATGCTGACACAGCTATTATCAATGCAGAAGGCAGCCAAGTCAACGCAGAAGAGAAAAAAGAATATTTCATTTAGATGCAGACCTAGATTCTGAGTTTTACTTATCAGGCTGACTGCTGGAGAAAACTGGCTATCATCTTTCAGAATTCATTTCTACCATCTTCTGCTCCCTTTATTAACCTCCATCCTGTACTGCTACCAGTAGCCAGTTTATACCAACAATCAGCTTTCTTTAACATCATTCTTTAATTACCCTCTCATCCATAATGCAGGATATTTCTTATTGCCTAAAATTCACATTATTGTTCTCTTAACATACAGTGCTTGAATATACAGCCTTAACAACTTTAATCATCATCTTGAACCATGGTATTGAATTGTTTTCTACATTTAAAATTGTAATTGTATGCAAGCTTTTCTTCTCCAGTTTTTCTCCTTTTAATCACAGTACTTTATTAATATGCCATTGGACAGTTTTCATAACCCACACTATTATGTGAACACCTAGTGTGCTCAAGTTCAATCTAAGATTAGAGGTTTACAAAGAATGTTTTATACATGTCTATACTTCAAAGACAAGATTTTGAAACATATGCCCTGCAAAACACAAACTGAAAACACTGTAGTATAGTTTCTAGAATGCTTGGACTCAGTGGTAGAGATGTATCGATTTGGTATTTATCCAATAGTACTTGATACTGGAGCCATGTGTTTGGGTTGCAATCATACCATGCTGTATATCTATATACATTCTGCATTAGGTTACTGTAGTTTCATTTACAAATAAATTTTTCCAACACTTTTACTGCTTTGAGGATCACAAAGATTAGATATGTTTCTGTATTTTTTTCATAATTTATTTGCTTTATAAGGACTCACCTGCCTACACAGATTGGACGTATTCATAGGGCACAACTTCAAGACGTTTTAGAATCTGTATATAGTGCATATAATAAATCCAATTAAACATTATTTGATACATATTTAACTTTTTGGGCTGTAGGTAAGTCAGTCACAAGTAAGCATTTTCTAATGTCCATTATATCCCTTTAGATATGACTCAAACCAATATTATAAGTAGTTAACATGTATTAGTATTTTTGTCTGTATGTCCTAGCACTGTTCAACAACAAATTTTTTCTAGTTCTTGTTAATTTTTTTATTTGTTATACAATGGAAGCACAATGTTATAAGGAAAGGTAATTTTAAGCTAATAACCAGTGCACAGCCTCAGGTTTTAAATTACAACCACATTTGATTAATATCCTAAGGAATAAACTCTTAGTTTCCAAAAAAAAAAAATCTCAATTTTTAAAAAAAATTTGGCAGTTCCAGAGCTGCTTACCTATCTTGATTTGCCAAAAACAAAAGAAAAAAATTAAGATATATGTTTTGTGTAAAAATGGACTAATTATTTATATTAAATTCCTGTCTATGCATTTTGTGAGGTACAAACTTATGTCACAGCAAGTAAAAGAGAATTTCTGCCATGTTTTAGCTTCACAGAGAAAGTCTCTCTCTCTCTCTCTCTCTGGAGTAGTTCTGAAATTTTGATGTAATTAACCATTAAAGAAATCTCATTACTCCTAAACATGACAACAACAAAAAAAAATTAGCCTAACACTTTTACTCAAAGAGTTAATAGTCTCTCTGTTATCTGTTATGCTACTAGATCAGGTTTCACTATTTATTTCATGCTAAAGAATGAAAACCATGACTGATTAATGTTACTCTCCCTTTTTCCAAGTGTTGCACCTTTAAAGGGAAAATGGTATATGGTAATTATACCTGTAAAGTTGAAAATCATGATGGGCTATGGTTTAAAAATATCTCTTGGGATTTATTTTTGGGGTAGGGGAATGTTTGAGTACAACATCGTGTATTAATATCAAATGAAAGGCAAGGGTGCTGTATCATAGATTATTTATCAAAAAAGTATAAATCTTTTAAGGACAATGTTAGAATTCTAAAACTTTTTGTTGAAACATTTATCTTGTTGATTTCTTTTCAAAAAAGAGAAAGGACAATGTCAGTCAAGCAGCACTTTTTCAAAATATACAGAACATAAATAATATGATGTGGTTGAGTGTTAACATAATAAATCATATACAGTATGACATTTTAAAGAAATAAGTCTGCATTGATGTGATTGCATGCTTGTTTTTTACAATTCACTCCATACCATCTGTGGAAAAATGCAATAATATGTTAATATAGTATGGTAGTTTGAGAGAACCAGGTAGGTGCTACTAGACACATTGAAACTAGTATAGGTTTACAAAACGTTCATGTCTTTCAAAGCAAAGTCTTTAAAAAGACAAATACAAAACAAAATTCATCCTGTTTAGTACAGAACAGAAAATTCTTACTACAACAACAAGTTGCATAAACTATCATCAAATACTATTTTCAACTTAATTTCAGGATGCATTTCCAAATTGATACTTTTCATTGATAGTGTGTTCACATCCCTCTTCATTCCATCTAAATCTGACTTGGCTCAAACTGCTGAATTGTTGCTTCAATAATTCAATTATTATCTATAGCAGTGTAAAGAAAAAATGCAAAATTTGGAACATTTTGAGATTTTGGACTCTTTTAACCCTTACCCACAGAGTTAAGTAATATCAGTGTTGGAATTTGGGAGGGGGATGAGGGAAGAAAAAAATAACTGGACTATTATATTTGGGGGGCACTAATTATACGTTTCAGCAATTAGTTATTGCTAGATTTTTAGCTAAAATATTTTTGCTTTTTACTCTTTTTAACAAAAAGTACCGAGTGAAATTATCATTTTTCTAACCCCTCAAAAAGTTATTTTACTTTTCTTTAAACAAAAATCCTATTCTATCCAACTTTGTTCACCCAAATCAGATAAATATGGGAAACTAAATCATGGTACTTATAACATTTGGAATATACACATTAATAAAGAGTGAGTCAAATTCTGTCTCGGCTAGGTGAGCACAGTCATTACAGGACTCAGTGAGAGAAGTGCACACATACCCAAAGGTAGAATATGGCACATTGTTCTTTGCTCAAAAGAAAGTAGCTAATCTCTGCCAGTGTACTGTTTACAGTGTCCATCGATTGTTCATCTAAAATTGTCCAAACAGCATTTCTTCCTTTTTTCCCCATTTGCTTGTATCTTAGACAGAATGATTCTTTTTTTACCAAGTGTGCGGGCATGCGTGCGTGTGTTCATGTGTGAGGGGGGTGCTTCTTTTAACTTGTTTTCTGTCACCAGAGAATTCAAGAAGCAGTTTAAGGAACCTGATACTTAAGTTGAAGCCTAGAATTTAACCTAGAAAACAGATGCTGTCATATTGCTTCATAATGGCAAACCTTGCACTAAAATTCCCTTACGTTAATAAATAAATAAAACGGGAAGAAAACTTTTGCTTTTTCTAAATAGGGCAAGGAAGCTAACACCTCATGTATTTTCATTACTATGTAAAAAAAATATATAAATCTCTCAATGAAAAGAAAGGATTGGTTCATTTGTAATTATGTAACCATGATTGTTATGGCATTGAGGTTCCGTGTACGCACATGTACAGTAGCTATTCAACACTTACAGTGTAGTTACATGTACTCCCATGTAACATAGCAGTTATAGTGTAATTTAGTGCCACTTATTGTAAAGTGTTACCAAAAGGAAAACAATATTCTTACCTTTGCTTTTTCTTGGAAGGGAAAGGTAATTTTATGAAAGTGACATCTTCAATCTGACATTATATTTCTTTAATAAAGAGGATGCAAAACCTCACTTTCACACTGCAGCTTCCCCTTTCACCCGACACTCTGTACTTAGAGTCCTCCAAATGTCCAATATTGTCGCTCTTTGCAAATGGTAATCCATGATGAACATACCAAAAAAATTCAGCAATGCCAGCTGAAGTGAGAAAAACATCTAATGGAAGTTACTGATGAGTAATGCTTTTTATTAAGTGGCACAAAGTACACACTAAAAACTATGCAAAAATATAGGTAACTACAGTGTATTTACATGTAAGTATCTTGTACTTGCTGTGTATGGATGTTGGAAACCCATGTAATTATAATATGCATTTTGATTATCCTTAAAGAGGAAAACGTACAGGAGATATGATAATTTCTTTTAGTGTTTTTGCAATATTTACCCTTAGTGCAATATCCTCGATTACCTGGGATCATCGATGTAGACACAAAAATGACAGGTGTATTTCCTTTTCTTCCCATCCTATAAGAACCAGTCTAAAACTGGTTGCTAAATTAAGGCCTACAGTTTATTCACCTCCACTGCCCACAAACTGAAGCTTTGACTGTAGGGATAAATAGCCTACCTATAGCTGTTCCATAATACGCAACCGCTAGTTCCCTTCCTTCTTGGAAACTATTTTCTCTACTATTTCATTTACTACTTAAATGACTACATTGTCATTTGGCTTTTTACATGAACAAAAGGGAAAGAAATATACTGAAATATACTGTCTAACCCTCTAAAATTGGAATATTCTCATTTGCCTTGGAATTTTCACATTTTTCCTTCATGCTAGATTGGCATATTCCTGTAATGTAACTACAAAATGCTTCCATCAAGGTATAGAGATGCCTTTAATACTTAGGGTAATTTTTTCTTGACATTAAATTTTGTATACTGAAATTTTCTTTTTCCAATCACTTCTTTCTCTTCTTCTCCACCCCACTGTTATACCCTTCCAAAGGTAATGAATTAGAAGTAGCAAAGTAATGAAGAATGAATGATAAAAAGGGAAACAAAAATTATTAGGTTAGTTCAATTACCCTATGTTTTACATTGTATATATCTGTCTTAATGTATTGAGATTGTCAGTATAGAATGCAATAGATATTGGTTATGACTGGTAAGTCTTGTGCTATATATTCTTAAAATGATCCTTCTACCTCTCATTTTTAGCATAGGCTATGAGATTTCAATAAGAATAAATGAAAAGAGGTATTTATAAGATCTCCTAGGCAGCATTCAGAAGAGATTATCACAACCATCTTTCCATTGTGAATACCAAAAGCCAACTTTTTTGATTGTGTTCAACAGAGAATGAATCTGTACGTTTCTTTCTTTAGCATTAAAACTCCCCTATAGGCAAAATGAGATAGTCACCTTTTAAAATCGAAGCACTTACACGCCTTTCAGTATTTCAAGGATGAACGGCAGCGGCAGCACTTTGGAATCCAACCTGGTATTCTGCCTCAAGGAAAAATAAATATTAAAAATTCTTGCCAATTTTCTGTGTTTATATAGAACAAAATGAAATGGATAATTTATTTTCCCAGTGATCTTGATGAATGCAGACAACCAATGGAAATAATTCCGTTGTATCTTCTTTATATCAGTAAATGTTAGTCTGAACTTTCCAGAAACTTGCCTCAAATATCCACTTTATTTTGCCTGTGTAACCACAGCTTGAATGTCTTGAATGATGCCATTTAATTATCCTTTAGGGGAATAACATTTTAAAAGCACAGATGTTCATATAGGAAGAAAATAACAAAAAACCTACTCAGTTTGGTGATATTAATGACGCTCATCAAATAAGCTTAAAAGCATAAATTAAAATAAGTTGATTTTTATCTGATGTTGGTATATTGCAAATAATATTGTGGCTGCTATGTTCTCATACATGCCATATGTGTGTATGTATATATGTATATATCTTTATGCATATATAGATATATACATACATATGTGCATACATGCAAGTCAGCTACATAAACCTTACTATTATCAGCAAAGGATGGGCCCAAAAGACAGAGGGGGAAATGGCATCTATCCCAATAAGACGTGTTCAGTATTCTGGAAGAGGAAATTAAAATACTTCTTGAAGGTTCCAGATAAAAAAGATCAACTCACCAGGGCTCAGCACTTAAGCACTTTCCCCACATCCAGGGTCAAACTAGCAGTGGTGTCTGTATGAACTCTAATGCAGCATGAACTGCACTTACAATTTTCTTACGCACAGTACTGTAAAACCTCAGATACTTTCGTCACAAGCTTTCTCCTTTAAACATGTGAACACTGGAAACTTTTTGTTTATATTTTGATGACAGAGAAAGTTTTGTAAAATATAAATATGTTGTAGTTGCAACAAGTGGTCACAAATTGCGGGATGGGGAATCTGATACATGAACTGGATTGTTATTTCTTCCCTACCCATAGCCATTATGTTTTATCTCTGTTTATCCAATGTATTAGATGATTCTGATGAATAGGGGGAAGAAAATGTTTTAGAAACTTTTGCAAAACTTGTTTTCTCTTTATTATGTGTATAATTTAAATGTTTGCAAATTTCATTTAACTGTATCTGTTGTACCTGCTGCATACTAATATGATAATGCAATTTAGAAGTGACACAGGTATTTGAGTTGGAGATTGCTGACATATGGGCTTCATATTAAGTTCACATAATTGTTTGTGAATTGGTTGTTAACTTTTAAATTTTATCAAAAGAAACCTCTTTTATAAATCGTAATTATTTCAACTTAACCAGTGTTGGAAACAAGTCTGCCATCCTTAGGATTGAAATGTTTGTTACTCAGAGTGGTACACTGCACCACTGTGGCCCACTAATTAGCATTAAACTAAAATGTTCCACTTGTATGGATTACAGAGTTCATAACATTTGGAAGGGTATATTTCTGACACTGTAAAAGTTAATTTCATGTAAGTAGGATCCACAGGAATTAAGCATATTGCACTGAAGATAGAATAATAATTGCTTAATCTACTTTGTCATTAATATTTTTAAACAAACAAAATGCATATTGTAATGTTAGGTACATGACACTTGCATGTTGATATGCCTATATACTTACAAAGTATTCAATGTGTACTTAGTGGCGCTTAAGATATGTCATGTACAACTCTTATAAACATTCTTACAGGGTTCCCATTTGCACTTCATCTTTCAGTAAAGTCTTGTCAGAAAAAAAATTGTCTGATGAATATTATTGAAAAAATAAAATTTGAATTTTAGTTATCTGTTGGACATTACTGAATTGTCTATTCATTTAGTACATATATTGATGCTTTTGAAAAAGAGGAAGACAGGCATTCAAAGATGGAAATTTCCTTTTATCAGTTCCAGAGACTATTGTATTCCTTATATTGCAAGGCTAGTTGAAAGAAGAGGTACAGAGACATTTGTCTATTCCAAATCACATCTATTCTACATTTTATTTGTCTACATCCATTGTCCATTTACTTTAGTATGCCAAAAGATGTCCATCCTCTTTATAATATACCAAGGAGAAATTTCTTAAATTAAACTTTTATCTTTGATAACATTTCATTTCTTCTTTTGAAAAATGTATCTTGCAATATACTCTTTCTTATCGCTATGGTATAAGGCATTATTGATTTGAGCAAATTGGCTTGAGGTCATCAAAATTTGACTCTTTTAAAAGGTAATTTTCCATCCATTCATGCTTGTCTACTGGTGTTGACTGGAAACAGAAGTGAAAGTACCAAAAGCAGAATTTTTTTTCTTCCATATATTCACACATTAATCAAAATCAAGATTTTCAACTACCTAAGATAACTGAATTTATAATATTGCTCTCCTAAGTTCATTTCTTTAGGAACTTCAATTAAGTTTCAAATTTATGGAGAATTTTCTTTGTGTCTTTAGAAGTTCACCTACCACCAAGTATTTTATAGCCTACATGATAATATCAGATTTTGTTCTACAGGGTAAGCCAAAGGCTGCATGAGAATTAGAGTCATTGGGTCTGATATTTGTGTTAGGCCATGAAATCTTCCATTAAAAACCTATCTGTAAATACAAGGTAAGATTTTGTATCTGGTTTATTTTATTAAGCACTATCTCCTTGTTCTAAATTGCTTTTCTTTTCTGCTAGTGGCACTAGCATCTGCTTTAGGGAGCTGGATTCAGTATAAAGTGTCAGAATAAAAAAACTGTAAGAAAAGATGACCTTTTAAAGCAGCACGTTCATATAACTTTGTTTCCTTTTTAAGTGACTCAAATACAAAACTCATTTCTACAAACTCACTCTCATTGTCTGTCTCTCACTTGCTTTCTCTCAATTCCTTTTTGTCTTCCTATAACACACTCTCCCTCCCTTCTCCTCTTCTCCCTCTTCCCATTTCTGTCCCTCTCCTTCTCTCCCTCTCTCCTTCCTTCCTTCCCTCTCCATCTGCCTCTTAAGATCCTCTGTGAACTTTCACTAAAGAAAGACAAGAAACACACAGAAATCCAAATATGAAATGATTTGCTGCAAAGGAAATCTGACTTATTCCTTACAGTGTTTTAATTACTAAAGCACAAAAGAGAGCATCATCAAATGTCAATTCCTGAATGACATTATAAATGAACAATTCTGTGGAAGCTTCAGTTTTAACAAAAATTATGGGTCATTTGTCTTTTTAAAGCATTAATTTTAAAAATTAAACTAATCATTTGTATAATAAAATTCTAAACATTTTTACATTTCCACTTTGTCTCTAGATAAGGTTAATTTATAAGAGCTGAACTCAAATCTGCCCTGGGAAGCACCTATATACAGAGATCCATATGTGGTATTGTTAAACTGTGACCTCCAGTATTCCTGTTAAATACCTTGACTGTAATCAATTAGATATTTTACACATTGTGTGTGCATATATATATGCACAAATACATGTATATATATATATATGCATGCATATAAGTTTAAATTTGAATTATCAATGTATAAACCTTTTTTTTAGTCAACCAAGTCTTCCTAGAAGTTAATTCAGATTAGTGAAGTGTTTAGAAAATAGTTGTCTATGTTGCAATATGCTTTAAAATAAGTTTATTCAGAAGAAAAAGATGTCTAGGACCTATATTTATCAAACACGTTTAAGGGTATCTTCATTTTTTTAGGTAATACTGGTAGTATTTATTATAAAGATAACATCCCTCCAAAAGACCAAAAAATACTTCTCAACATATCTCAACAATGTAGACTCCTACTATTAAATTAACTATATGGAAGACATTAAAAAAGTAAGTCCAATGTCTTGTGTATAGACATTGTAACATTTTTTTCCAAATACACACACATATGTATCCCCACATATATAAGATATATATATATACATATAAGATATATAGATATAGGCAATAAAATATATGTGTACACACATGTACATGTACACACATACTGGATTTTACTACATATACAAATGTACATGTGTATATGTAGTAAAATCCAGGTCAAATGGAAGAGATTGATGCAATCCTACAAGCAAATATATCCAGTGGAAAAAAGAGTGGTAGTATTTCTCTTTCACCTGTTGTTACTGGTCTTAAACTGTAAGGAACTGAGCATGTTCCTCTGAGCATTGCCTAGCCTGAACATCCTGATTAAATTCTGAAAAAAAACAAAGCCAATTCTTCGGTTAGATATAAATAGTAAAGACATTAGGAAATTGAGACATCCTTTAAAATGCTCCTTTGGGAATGGTCATAATCCACTGTGTTATTAAAATCTATATTATCCATGTATTGCTCATACTGGTGACACTTTTAATTAGTTCTGAACACGCAACCCAAAGCACAGCACATGTATAAAAAATGAATTAGTTAGATTTATAGTCCACAGTTTAGAAGTCACATTCATATATCCCAGAAGTTGGTACCTGACCAAATATAGCCAAAGCTTACTTACAAAGACAGTACATATCTGATGAATACCATGTAAGTAATTTCAGTCATGGAAAATTGGACAATAAGCAGAATCTATGACAAAAATTTGATAAACATTTAATTATGTGTGTCTATAAATACAAAATACCAGAAAATAATATGTTACCTGTTAAAGCCTTCACTTATGAATTTAGACATGGGGTCTCATAGATTTGAGGACATAGAAAGTTAAGAGAGAGATCAAAAGTCTGAACTTCAAAAATGTGCCTAGAGCTTAAGCTATGCTCATTGAATGCCTCTGAGGAACCATATAGGAAGTGACATCCCTTTAGAAAATGGTGCACTAATTGGTGAAGAGATCCATAAACACCTGATTATCCAATTACCCTGAGCTTAGGGATGTAGAGAGATCATGGATAGAGGAAATTCACTTGATCTTCTGTATTCCTCACTCATAGTCTAAAACTTAGAAATTTGTTTGTATTAATATATTATCTTCAAAGGCTGATGTTTCCTGTGACATTTAAGTTGATTTTTCAGTTTCTACTCACCCATTCATTCTTTCATCATTCATTCCTCACTTATTATATATAGATCGCTTATTCAGAAACGAGTAATCTCCAACTCTTAACCACTGTACTTATAAATAACCAGTATTAGCAGAACCGGCAAAGGTATAAATAGCTCACTATTAGTCACTGCTTTTCCTGATATTAGCCCAACTAACACCAATACCACTGCTTTGGGAGTGAGCAATGCATGATCCCCCATATTGATCAAACCCAAAGATCTGTCACCATAAGAGCTCCTGCTATTAAAAGTCATCTGAATCTCTAACCTTAAGTCAAAGCTCAGTTTATCTCTTAGCAATCTCTGAATGACAGAGATATTGCTTCTAGACTTCCCCTCTCTAGTCTCTATATGTCTCCTAAGAGCTACTATCCCTAGAGCTCTTAACATCCACATGACAAGTACCTCTGTCAAGTCCACTTCCACCTAGAAGTTATATGCTGCTAGGAATAGACTTATTAGTAGACCTGGTGGGAGAGAACTGACTGAGGAGACAGAGTTTGAGTGAAGACAATATGCAAAACATTACCAAAATATCAAGCCAAAGATGTCTTTGGTTTTAACAAATCTAAAGGACTATGAAGGAGTTTTGAAGTAGAGCTCAGAGAAGCAGTCAAGCCTGCAGAAGTTGGGGATGCAATGAAGAATGGTGATGACAGTTATAATCAAGTGAGCCAGGTAACATTATAAAGGAAACAGCACAGAATATCTAAAAATAATTAGTTATTTCATGCACCATCTTTTTATAAAGCATTCTTCTATGGCGGGGCATGCTTAATTGAATCAGGACTATTGTGGAATATTCAGTATAAATTCTTGAGCTCTCCTCTTGCCCATCTCAGAGCCTGTTCATATCCTTACCCACTCTTCTTTCCCATCTTTGTTTTCAGAAAAAGACAAAGATCTCTTTCGACCACACTCATCACTGATGTCCTTGATCCTATCCCTTTCTTTTCATTTTGTCAAAGACCTTGTTCTATCAGTCATCACTTCTCACTTACATCTGCAGTCTCTTCTTTGTTGACTCCTTCTCCTCTTCTTAAAATTATGATTAGGTATTCTTAACCTTCCATGAACCCTTTCACTACCCCAAGCTACTTTTCAATTTCGAGTCCTGTTTCATTAACTTTTTGAAGGAATAATTTATACACACCATACCATGTCCTCACTACACATTCATTCATCAAGTCCTTACTACTTGACTTCTATCATTCTATAGAAAATAATATTGATGTTATAAATGACTTAATTACTCTCTTCTATTCTCTTTAACATACCGAAACTTTTCACAATGTGGATCATCACTTTCTCCTGGATAGATTCTTCCTTCTACTCTAATTTTTCTCTTTCCTCTCTCAGAATTCCTTTTCTGATTATTCATATTCCTCCTTCCCTCTTTATAATGACCTTGCCCAAGATTTTTTGCCCTCTTATCAGTATACTTACCTTCAAGGATTTTATCTGTCCCTGGTTTCAAATACCATATTTATATAAATGATTCCCTTAAGCATATCTCTAATATTAAATTATCTCCTGAACTTAAATCCATGGGTACACATGGGGTTTTCAAATGTGCATATGTATGTATAAAGGTATTATGTATATATAAATATACATATATTACATATGCACATGTATACACATATATGGGATATGCATATGCATGTATATATGTATATATAGTCACCCACCTACCACATATAGCATATTTGCGTAGTGTGCATAAATATATGTGTTTGTAATATTATATCTAAGTACATTTATATAAAACAAAGATAACTGGTAACCACAATACACCAATTTTCTAGGAATTGCCTGGTTCCTGGATAACTTAATCTTAAGGAACATATAAATAAGTATTACTCATTATTCAATGACTGGCTGAAAATCAGGTTCCTCAGTTATAAAAATGAAAGCTTCAGATTAAATGAAATAAGCTATGATCATATAATCTACAGTCTCCCTTTTGTTTGGCAAAAAATAAAGTTGAACTCTAATAACACCATAACTTTCTACACTTATTCATGGTGATCACATCAGCTCCCACAGATTTAGCTAGCGTCTCTATACTAATGATTCTCATATCTACCTATCCTCCCCCAAACTCTTTAATGACCTTCAATCTTGCATCTCCAACTGCCTTTGCGACATCTCAAGCTGGATGTCCACTAGACATCTTAAATTAAACATATCCAAAGCAAAATTCCTTATCTTCTAACTATACCCCAATTGCCTCATACCTTCCTTTTTATTGTAAAGTAAAACACCATCCTCTTAGTTTCTCAAGTTTACAACCTAGGGGTCACCCTCTACTCCTCAATATCTTTAACACCCTATATCCAATCTATAGTCAAGATCTATAGATTTTACCATTGTAACATCTTTCAAATACAACCGCTTCTCTTTTTTGACACTGCCACTATGGTGCTGGTAGATCTCAACACCTCATGCCTAGATTATTGCAATTGTCTGCTAAAGTGTTGGCCTTCCTTAGCTATCTCCCACACTAATCCATGTTCCATTCAACAACCAAAGTGCTTTTTCTAAGTGCAGATACAATTATGACACACACACCCACTCAATAAACTCCCGTGACTCCTTATCACCTTCAGAATAAAATACAAAATGCTCTATCGTTCAATGCCCTTTATAACCTAGCCCTCTTCTACCTATCCAGTCTTCTTATACCTAATCCCCCCTATGTATTCTTTATTCCATTGACCTCCTGGTTATTCTACAAAAACAGGAATTTTCTCTGATTATCCCCCATTTCCAGAATATTCTTCTTCAATGGTACCTACTGATTTCCCTCGCTTCTTTAAAGTCCCAACTAAAATCCTATCTTTTATAGGAAGCTTTCCCCAACCTTTCTTAATTCTGAAGTCTTCCCTCTGTTAATTATTTCCTATTGTCCTGCATATAACTTACTTTGTATATATTTATTTGCATGCTATTTTCCTAATTACATCGTAAGCTCCTTGATTGCAAAGATCGTCTTTGGCCTCTTTTTGTATTTTTGCTGCATAATTCCTGGCACATAGTAGGTTCTTGATAAATGTTTGTCGGTTCATTGTAAGGAGAATTGAGGCAACAAAAGAAGATAATTGTTTGAATATAAAAAAAGGATGAGGGAAAAGAGAAACCAGAACATGGGGGATTTGAATTTATGGAATTTATGCATACTCAGAAGAAAAAAGATTCTATAATGGCAAGGTCATGCACAGAGGATATAATGAATGGTACCTCTCCATGTATGGGGCTAGTGTTCAATTTCATTTCAAAGAGGTAGAGTTGGGCTCCAAAGGGAACTTTGATCTCATACCTCATAGGCCACAAATACAATAGAGAATGAACATAAGTTAAATGCTTACATGATAAAATGTTTAAGTTACTCTGAGTTCCCTCTTCCATAACTAAAGGAAGGCATGACAGCAACAAGATATTTATAATAGATTTTTAGCCATCACTTCCTCACACTCATATCTTAACTTGAGCACATCACTTTTCCTTCAAAACCTACTTTTTCATAATTTTCCTGTATTTATAAATGATACCAACAACTTTATAATAGTCAGCTTAATTTTAATACTTTTATATTTGACTTCCTTCTTTTTCTCTACTTCTTTTGCTCACGTTCAAGTACTCAGAGTGAACTATAAGATTCATCCTACTCTCACAAAGTTACGTCCTCCTTATTCCCACTAGTAAATTCTTATTTCTCATCTCCTGGTCTATATTCTTGCTTATATTGTTTATTCAACATATACACCACAGCCTCCTTAAATGCACAGATCTGATCAGATCACTTAACTGGGCAATAATATTTAATGTTTTCCTTTTTGCTAATTTAATAAAGCCCAAATTCTTTACCCTGGATTTTATGATCCTCTACAACATGGATCCACCCTATATTTGTAGTTTTTAACTCACTAAACCCTCTTATATCCCCATTTCTGCATACTAGTCACAGTATGCAGTACTAGTCACTTGTCTATCCTGCACAATTTTATCTTTATCTTTGCTCCTTATTTCCAGAATCCCACTATCTCATTTCTCTCATTTCTTCCTGCTGAAATACAGTCAATTATTCAAAGCTCAAGTCAAATTCTAACTACTCTTTTCCTTGGAAATCATCTTGCAAAGCATTGTTTTGCATCTTTCATTATGTTCTACTTTGAAAACAGTGACTAGGTCTTGTGTGTTTATATACCACTCTGCCCACCAACACCAAGCACAATTCCTTGGATATAGTTGAGCTTTAGAGTGATTGTCAATAGTAACTGTTGCTGTTTCTCACCCAACCTGATGTTTTTGTTTTTCTTAACCTCATTAAGGGGGCTATGCCCTGGCTAATTCTTAAACAGGCCTGTTCAATGAGTACTTGCAAAGACCTTGGCCTAAAGGGCCCAAGGTCTCCCAGGGCATCCTAGGTCATCTCCAGTCATCCTAAGGAATATCAGGTTACTGGATTCAGATAGCTCTGGAGAAGAAGTGAAGTTGGTGACCTGCACAGCCCTCCCTCAATCAAAACAGAGTCCAGTGCAAGTCATGTCATCATTTCACAATGAGGTATTTAATAAACATTGGTTCAAAACAACTCATTCACAAATTAAGAAACCTGATTTTTAAAAAAAATGAATTTGCACTCAACAAGAATAAAAATTCTGTTTGAAATTATGCAGTTTAGAAAAGTATTTATAGTTATAGGACAGGCTTAATAGGGCAGATTTTAGTGGAGTTCTACAGCTGAGTAGCCAACCACTAGCATGAAGCCACCAGGGATTTGGGGGTCAAGGATTATGTACAAAAATGGCACATGGAACAAATATCACCTATTTGAAATTGTATCTGAGGCACAGAAAAGAAAGATGGAGTATCATACGGGAATAAAAAAAGAGAAAGCTACTTTGCTTGGATTATAGACTATAGGAGAGAGAGTGATGCACATGGAGATTGGAAAGATAGGTTGGGATAAAGAGAAGAAGAAAGAGTAAAAATATTAATTAAGCGTTTAGTAGGTTTCAAGCACTGGAGGTATAAAGACAAAAGTGAAGGAATATATATATATATATATATATATATATATATATATATATATATATATATATGTATATGAGAGTAGAATTCAGAACAGGGACATTTGACTTAAGGAGTCATGGAGAGTTTATGAGTGGGTCCATAGGATATTCAAGTGTCACACCCCCTCTCATAGCAGTGGTCGGTAGCACAGCCTTGATTTCTATTTCCAGAACAAGAGGCAGAAAGTGTAATGGGAATGTGGGAGTACGAAGATGTAGTAATATGACCGATGGTCCCATGCTTCTGGTAGATGGCTGGATGGGATGGGAAGCAAGATCTGAGGCCATATAGACATAATTGGATAGATGAGTTTGTTTTCACTCACTCACTATCAATAGTAGATTACAAAGGTACATTACAAAACTGAATGGATTAGTTCTCCCAGAGAAGGGGGATGTGATAGCTAGTAGGGAGCCAGATGCCTGGGAAGACTAGGGTTTCCTGTTAGATAATTGATGGGAGACATATAATGAAGGAGATAACTGGAACCATTGATGAAAAAGGGTCCTAGAAATCGGTTTTGTGAAGCAAATCTTGCTTTGATTATCTTAAAGACCAATTAAATGTAAATTATTCTTATTGGCCTTGAGAAAAAGGAGGGCTAGGGAGCTGAAGATGCTCCTAATGGGAAGGAGTAGAGTAGAAACATTTTTTTTATATTTCCTTTAAATAAAAGTATATATATTTAATGTCAGAAAATTTTACTTTCCTTGGCACCAATCTGTTTTGTGTTAAGTTGTATGTTTTCCGGTGAAGCCTAATTACTCCAGAGTACTGTAGCACAAAGGGGGTACAATTTTCAAGTACAAGTCTCAATTTTTAAACCTTGCCTAGGGCTCACAGATGACTTATTCTTTCCCTCAATTATGCCAACTTTTGCCACTTCAATATTGCAGAAACAATATATTGCTCTCAGAGGCATTTTATAGAGTTACAATTCTGATTTCAACAGATGTGCTGCTTTAGTTGTGGGTAGGACACAGATTTCTTTTCTTTTCTGGTTTTAAAACTATGTAAATCCTTCATGCTTCCACTTTTTCAGTGTTTCAGGATGGGTTATGCATATGGATATGCTCACACACACACACATGCACACATACACACACACACACACACACACATGCATGGCCTTGTGTTGGTTCAAAGAACCTGAGGCTGAAGTCTTTAAAAATATTATTTTCATTTCTGCTCTTTTGCTGTCACATTCTTGCTAACCAGAGAGGGAATGAAATGAAAGGCACAGAGGCATAGCCTGTAGTAAAGATTAAAGATGGTACTTTATTCTGAAAATAAACCAACCCTACAAATAAAGTCAAAGTCTCTAAGCTATTGGTTAAAATCCTAAAGAAGTGTCTCAGAGTCATTGTAGATTGTAAATTATTCCCTGAAAATGTCAGTCTCAGTTGTTCTTCAGTCAAAATATATTGGGACATATAAAAAATTATACAAATTGAAAAATAAAACATTAGCCCCCCTCCAAAAAATAATAAAAAACAAAGAAACATATACTTCTATTATATTTCCCTTGGTGTCTCTGGACATCAAGCAGAATATTGAGTAAGATAGGTCATGGGTTTGGACCTAGCACTGCAATTTCTATGGTATTATATCATCAACCATGGCAAACATTCATTCACAATAAACATAAATCTTATTATAAATTAACTAGAATTGTGTTAGGCACTGGGAATACTGAATACCTACTATGAGTCAGGTACTGTGCTGGACATTCTAAAAGGGAAAGGGCACAAAAGGAAAAATAAAACTTTCTATCTCATCCTAAAATAATTAACAGGTTAATTGTGACAAAGTACAAGATATAAAACAATAATTGACATCAGAAGAAGTCATAAGGTAAATGCCAAATAAGTGATACAGATCTAAGTTCTTCTGAAGTCCAAAAGCAAGAGTGGAATATTGTCGGTAAGAGAAAGTTCTGTTAATATTGGGAATGTAAATACTTGAAAAAATTTGGGATTTTACAAGTAAGGGGATATCTACTGGGTGGAAAAAACTACTACCTAAAAAGATTACAACCTGATTTAGTGAATCACGACTAAGGAGTGACTTATAGTATACTGAGTTTAAATGATTTTCCCAGAGGAATGAAGCTATGGTGTCAGAACTTAGGAGACATACCAGGAGACAACTTCAGTAAATGGGGTTGAAACCAATAAGTTCTCTGAATGAGTATGTTCCAATGAAATTGCAAGACAACACGAGTTCAGAGATCTGAATCTAAATCGTGGCTCTGATCTGTCAGAAAAAATTGGGAAACTGATGCTGCT
This sequence comes from Potorous gilbertii, assembly GCA_028658325.1. Classification (NCBI taxonomy): domain Eukaryota; kingdom Metazoa; phylum Chordata; class Mammalia; order Diprotodontia; family Potoroidae; genus Potorous; species Potorous gilbertii. Next base: position 390,483,778 of record CM053771.1, read on the forward strand.
CTAGGTAACTATGTAGGGACATAGAACAGGTCCAAAAAGAAGTCTCAAAGGAGTAATAACAGACCAGTTATACACTATTATTGGTAAACAGAGCCCTTCTCTTGCTCCTTTTCCTTCTTTGCAAAGAGGGGGATAGGAATAAAGAGAGAAAACAATATAGAAGTACAGGATGGAGGAAAATAATATTCATAATTATGAATATGAATGGGATGGATTCCTTATTTGGCAATTTCTTTAATGTTATAACAACTGCATTTCTTAGTCCATTGATATACTTAATAAATGAATAAAATATATGAACTATGCTCTAATAAGTGCTGGGAATACAAATGGAAAATGGGTAAAAACAACACAAAAGAAAGCAAGAAACAGTTGCTCTTGTCAAGGAACTCACATTCAAATTAGGGAGACAATATATAAGGAGCATTTCAGTTTCAAATCAGTTGGAAAAATCCCATGGTCCCTAGTGTTCAATGGCAAAACAGATTGTAATACCTCTTTAAAGTCATGCCTCCTAACAAATCATATCTGTTAATGATATTGAACCATTGCAAAATGCCCAGGACTTTGCAGGAAAGAATGATCTTTTTCTGAGTTCTCAATAGTCATTGCTATAGCAACTACAGATGTTTAGAATCACTTCCACAGAGATTGTTTCCCAGGATCATGGGTATAGACACTGCATTGGAACCAATCCTCAGAGACAGTTCTGGGCTATCTCCATCAGGACTTGAGAGATGAGAATGGTGACCCAGATGATGTCTACAAACATGATGAATGGGAAATGGGTATTACCATTCCCAGAGATCTTGTGTCTATTGGTGGCAGACAGTCAGCAGTTATCCTTGGTGATGATAAAAAATATGGGTCCCTTCTCTACAATGACCTCTGGGACTCAGGATAGAATCACATATGGTCTCATTCATTTATCTGAGTTCATCACTCTGTTAGTGTAGCCAAAATATCTAAGTCTACTAAAATTAAAAACGTACCACAATCTCTTTTGTTGGGTGATAGAGGCAGGAGAAGTGGGTAACTAGACAATTTATAGTCTTTTAAAGAAGTCCAGAACTCATAGACCCCCCCCCCGACTTCTTCTGACAATGGTTTTGACATAATCTTGAATAAAAAGTGAACTTAATGAATAAATATTACTTTCCCCCCATTAGTAATCTAGTCTTTTTACTTTGTATAGTTTTACACAGAAAAAATGCCTTTTCTTCATGGCAATGACAAGCAACTTTCTTGTTTATTTGTTTTTACTAGTCTTTCTCTGTTCTACAAAACTCAATATGCCTATGCTTTCGAGGAATCAAGTCAATTTCTCAAGTTGCTAGCTGTTTTGCAGCATTAATGTGTTCTTCCTGTTTTTTTGTTACAATTATTGACTATAGTCAATATACCATTGATTTATCTGATTCTATTTCACTTTGGAATTGAAATATTTGATTTTTTTTTCATATCAACAGCCTGTGAATTGTGTCATACAACCACATATTAATTTTCAACAATACTTTACCTGTGCATTTTAATAACTAAATATCCATTTTAAAAAGCAAAATTCAAAACACAACAAAAGAAAATAATTAAATGTATGGCATGAAATTCAACCAGTTGACTAAGGTCAGATGTTCTGAGACAGCCTTCTGATACAGAATGAAACCATGTCAAAATCATTGCTTTTCTGAAATATTTACACACCATTGCAGGAAGCTGTTTCAGTAATCTAGAAAAAACATAATAAGACATTAATTAGTGTCTTTTGTGTGTATAAGGGAACAAGGGATTCATGGAGGGACCATAAATAAGAAATGACAACTCTTTGGATTTGAACCCTAAAGAGAGAGGGGCCATGAATGACAGTGACTTGAAGGATGGTGATGCCCTCAAAAGAAATAAATGTAAAAGGAATTAATGAGGAAGTCTGGTCAATTTGATGATCTCTTTTATGTATATACATGTTGCTTCCCCTTAAATAATTCAAACCTCTTTGAAGATAGTGACTGTTTCTTTTTGTCTTTGAATACCTTGCAGAAACACAATGTCTGACACTTTGGGGTCTTTTGAGCACTTCTCCCCTATGGTTACAGTGGAAGGGATGATTAGAGCCTTAATGAGGGGACACAAACAAGTCCTATTAAGTTTTCAATGACAGGGGCTGTCTCAATGAATAATGAATTAGTCTGGAATTCTGGAGAAGACAGACTCTGGTCAGAGGAGCCACCTCTCTATGTTGACATGTGAAAGAGAATGACAGGCGTCTCTTTGTCATTTTACCTTCTTCCTTACCTTTTATCTTTTTTTTAAATTTAGTATTTTATCCATCCCCAGTTACATGTAAAAGCAAATTCTAACATTCATTTTTAAAACTTTGAGTTGTCAATTTTCTCCCTTTCTCCCTCTGCACAACATTTTCCCCCAACCTCCATTAGAGAAGGCAAGCAATTCAATATAGGCTATAATTGTGTAGTCATACAAAACAATTCCATAAAGTTCATGTTATGAAAGAAAACATAGACCAAAAAAAACCCCCAGGACAAATAAAGTAAAAAGTATATGCTTCAATCTTTATTCAGATACTGTCAGTTCTGTCTCTGGGAATGGATAGTACAATAGTATTCCATCATAACCACACACCACAATTTGCTTAGCCATTCTCCCATTAATGGGCAACGCCTCAGTCTTTCAATTCTTTGCCCCCAGAAAAGAGCTGCTATAAATATTTTTATACATATAGCTCCTTGTTATTTTTGTTTTTTATCTCTTTGGGGATACAGACCTCATAGTCTTTGGGGATACAGACTGTTAGGTCAAAGAGTATACATGATTTTGTGGTCCTTTTGACATAGTTCCAAATTGCTCTACAGAATGGTTTGGTCAGTTAACAATCCATCATTTCCCCCATATTTCCTCCAATGTTTGTCATTTACCTATTTTGTCCTATTAGCCATTCTAATAGGTAGGAAATATTACCTCAGAATTTTCTTAATTTGCATTTCTACAATTCATAGTGAACACTTTTTCACATGGTGACATATAGTTTTGACATTATCAGCAAACTATTAATATCTTTTGATAATTTATTAATTGAGGAATGGCTCTTATTTTTACAAAGTTGACTCAGTTTTCCATATGTTTGAGAAATGAGGCTTTTATCAGAAAAACTTGCTTCAAAATAGTTTTTCACAATTACTATTGCTAATTATATTTCCCTCCCCCATTTATTTTATTCTTCCTCTCTTTTTACCCTGTCACTCCTCAAAAGTGTTTTCATTCTGGCTACCCACTTCCCCAATCTGTCTTCCTTTCTACAAAACCTCTTATTTCCTTCCCCTCCTCCTTTCCTGTAAGATAAGATAGATTTCTATAGCCAATTTTGTGTATGAATTCCCTCTTTGAGCCAATTCTCATGAGAGCCAATTCACTTACTTCCCCTCCACTCTCCCCTCTTTGCCCTCTAGTGTAAAAGTTTCTTGCCTCTTTTATGTGAGATAATTCATCCCATTCTACCTCACCCTTTCTCTTTCTCCAAGTATATTCCTCTCTTGCTCCTTAATTTTATGTTTTTAAAATATTATCCCTTCATATTCAACTCACACCTGTGCCTTCTGTCTATACATGTTCCTTCTAACTGCCTTAATAATGAGAAAGTTCTTATGAGTTATAAGTATCATCTTCTCATGAAGGAATATTAACAGTTTAATTTATTAAGTCCCTTATGATTTCTCTTACCTGTTTACCTTTTTATGCTTCTCTTGAGTTTTGTATCTTTTCTATTCAGCTCTGATCTTTTGTCAAGAATGCTTGAAAGACCTCTATTTCATTAAATGCCCATTTCTGCCCCCTCCATGGATTATATTTTGTTTTGCTAGGTACATAATTATTGGTTGTAATACCAGCTCCTTTATTCTTTGCAATATCATATTCCAAAACCACTGATCCTGTCTTGTAGAAGCTGCTAAATCTTGTATTATACTGACTGTATCTCCATGATACTTTATTTTTTTTGATTACTTGAAATATTTGCCCTTTACCTGGGAGCTCTAGAATTTGGCTCTAATATTCCAGCAAGTTTTCATTTCAGGATCTCGTTCAGGGAGTGTTCAGTGGATCCTACCAATATTTATTTTACCCTCTGGTTCTAGAATATCTGAGCAGTTTTCCTTAATAATTTCTTGAAAGATGATGTCTAGACTTTCTTTTTATCATGGCTTTCAGGAAGTCTAATGATTATACTATATAGGAATCTTATTACTCACATTTTTTTGAAAACATAAACATAAGTATGCTTGGAGATTTTCCATTGTAAACTCTGAGAAAGGGCATAATGAGCCCAAAAAAAGAGGATTATAACCCATTTTTGTGAACATAAAGTCTTGAAGAAGAGAAGTCTTGGTCCACAGATTGCATAGGCAATGATAACAGCTACAGTAATTTATATTTTATATAATGATACTTTTCATAATACCTCTTTTAAAAGGTAGGTAGACTAAGATTATGATCATTTTACAGATATTATCTCTGTGCATTATTTTAAGTGATTTGTTCAAATTAAAAAAATTAGAATGTAGCTACTTGTATGGAGTGCCAGGGATGGAATGTTCACATTGGTGAAGGGAAAAAAAAAAGAATATGTCTGTAGAATAGTATCTGTGGTAGCCCACTTAGAAACTGGCTTTGAATTTGGGAATAAGGAAGTATGAACCAAGGATTTCCATTCTTGAAGGAAATGGGGCATGTTTAGCTTGAAAAACAGAATTCTCAAGAACACCACAAGCTTCCTTCAAGTATCTGAAAGGCAGTCATATGGAATCAAGACTAGCCTTATTCTGATTGGTCTGACTTGTTTTAACCGAAGTGAATCAGATGAACTCACAAAGGTGTAAAGTCAAGAACATTCTCAGGGAAACGTTCCTAATGAATGGTCCAAAAGTGTCATGGACTACCTTGAAAGGTAGTGGGTTTCTCCTTGAGCAATATAATATAAGCTCCTTAAGGGCAAGGATCTTAACTTTTTTTTCTTTTCATCTACATGACTAAGCGTAGAGCCTTGGACATATGAATAAATGAATGTGTCAATGTATGTATAAGTAAATAAATATATTAATATGAATGAATAAACGTATATTGATGAATCAGCTAGTTCCCTTTAATTAATTGGCACAAGTAGATTAATTGGGCACAAAGTCTTCAGGCTCATAGTGGTTTGACATGTGCCAGATGACAAGCCTGGGACCATATAGTCTAGAAAGAAGTGGCATTTACGTCAAGGACAGAAGTGGAGAAAAAGATCAAGCTAACAAGAGTTTGCTTAAGGGTAATTAGCAGAATAAATGCTATAAGAAATTAAGTAAACATCCTTCAAAAACACCAGATCATAAAGACTTCCCAAATTCAAAATTATTTCTGAAAGTCATAAAGTACAAACTAATCTTATTGGAAGTCAGGAAATCAGGAAAGTTTTTCCTAAGCCGTGGCCAGTGGATTGAGGGTAAAACATTGTAAGAGAAGAAGAGGTATCCTTAGAATTGTGGAGACAATAAGGATGAGAAAATCTTTGTCTAGATTTTAACATCAAATTGAAGAGCAGAGAAACAGATTGTGGAGGGATCAGAAGAACAACCTCAGTCAACTAAATCCAAGTCACATTAACTGGAACTAATTTGGCTGTCTATTGTCCTTGGTTTTCAAAGAAGACCAAAATGACATCATTATGTTGGGGATACGGTGTGACTAACTATGGCTTATCAGACCGATATGAACTCAGAAGGCTCTACCACAGGTTGGGCACAAATAGACCATATGAACACATAGAATGGAGCTAGTTCTACATTTGCCCATCTCACCTTTCCTTTGAGCTACTACAATTATGTTTTGCCCATACAGGACAGCATGCCATGCTGGGTGATCTTGCGCTAGTATCTCCCATGCCTCACAATCAATTCCAAAGTTCTTCAGGGAGACGTCTAGAATGTCTTTGTATCACTTCTTCTTACCTTTATGTGAGCTCTTGCCTTGTGTGAGTTCTCTGTAAAATAGTATTTTAGCAAACATAACTTTGCCATTCAAACAACATAGCCAGTCCATTGAAACTGTGTTCTCTGCAGTAGAATTTGAATGCTTGATAATTCAGCTTGAGAAAGGACCTCAGGGCCAGGTACTTTACCTTGCAAGGTAATCTTCAAACTTTTCTGAAGACAAATTCAAATGGAAGCAATTCAATTTCCTGGTGTGATGCTGGTACACTTTCTAGGTTTCAAAGACATGCAATCAGCACAGCTTATCTTTAGACTTTCTGTTTTGTAGGACGTCTAATACCTCTTCTCTCCCACACCTTCCTTCAGAGCCTCCCAAATACTGAGCTGGTTTTGGCAATGCATTCATCAACCTCATTATCTATATGTATATAGTTGGAAAGTATACTGCCAAGTTAAGTGAACTTATGCACAGCATTCGAAATTCTTCCATTTGCTATAGCTGATGAATTGTTGTAGAGGACCTTAATTAACTATGAGCAGTACTATAAATCATGAAATTCTCAACAAACTCACCATTCACCAATCTCCCTTGGTATCTAAATAGATCCAGGATAAAGAGATCTAAAGATCTAAAAAAAAGAGATCCAAGATCTAAAAGAAGCAAGAGATGTGGAAGGCTATTATGTGCTGAACTTAGATCAGTCCTATGGCATTTTATGTTTGATATTGGAATAAAATGATACCCTAGAAAGCAAAGTGATGACAGTTAAAACCTGAAAGAGGTATCTGGTACAGGAATCCTATGAACTCATGGCACACAAGGTCCTTTCTAATATTATGATTCAATAATATTATGATTTATAAACCAATGAGTCAATATTGGAAACAGTTCATGGAATGTGAAATTAATTGTTCAGCAATAATGACAACATTTCTTCTTAAAATAAAAATGTTGTTTCTTCCATTTCACTATCCAATTACTTTTAAATTTATGGTCAATTGTACTGAATTTCTGAAAGAATGGGATCCATTTTGTGTGAAGTTTTGCTTCATGTGTAAGGGGAAAGTAAAAAGGTCTGCTCTTTATATATTTTTAATTTAGTTTACAATGTAGATAAAGTATGGGAGAGCCATTTATTTCCTTGACATGAAAGGGTGCTAAACACAAAAGACTCCCAAGTATATATTATCTGAAAAATTTATACAGTAGTAATAACATAAAAGCTACCATATTATTGCCGGAGAATGATATTTAAAGTATCATAACACTGTTTATGGAAATTCAGAAAAATAGTTTTACATTTTTACCTTAGCTCTATACAGAGGTGAAGGTATGAAATTTCTATGAATGACCAGCCTCTGCTAGAACTGAAGTCAGTCACTGCATGTGTGAAGTTTGAATAGAGAAAATATTTTGTAGAGAGGGAAAGGAAAAACTCTAGAATAAGTAGCAGGATGTGTTGTAACACTTAGATTAGAAACTTTGTTGGTCTGGTGCCACATAGTAGGTCTATGTCATGTGACCGAGAGATGGGGAAGATGAGCTATTTCATGTACTTTACAATAAAGTATAATATGTGACACTAAAATTCTGGTAAGATATATTCTAATTTTATGTTCCTTCATTTAATCTGTGAATATCTAAACTATAGGATTAGTATTGAAGAATAGATTCTCAATTTGTAGATGATATTTTCGCTTTGGATTTACAGGATTGAATTGAATGCTAACGTTTGCAAAATTAGCCCAAGTGCTATTTACTTTTTAGTTTCCTGATTTATTTAATATACTCTTTCTTTCTGTTAAACTGTTGTGTGATTGGGCTTCAATAAATCAAAAGCATTCTACTGAACATTATAAAATATCTCAATATTTGGGAATGAGAGATGAAAAAAATGCCCAAAGCATTTTCAATAACGTATAGCAAAAGAGTAAGGACTAGAAATTTAATCTAGTTCCTTACATATCTTTGGTTCAAATGTCCTATAATATTGATCATTTTAGCTATCTGTATCTACTATCTACTTACCAATAAGTGCATTAGAGCAGAAATGGTGTCCTAAGACCATATCACACTATTTGGTATACAGAGGTTATACATAATTGCTGAATCAGTGAATATTATTATATATTTATTTTTCTTTTACTCTATTTTCATCCTGATTAATATAAATTTAGATAACTTAACCTCCATTCAGTTTTGAAAATCAAATATGAAAATTAAAATTAAGCCCAAGTTAACACTAAAACTGAAATGAGAAGTATATTCATAGAAATTAAATACCACTTACTTGAAGTCTTTAGAAATATTCCATGTTTTCTCTGAGTTAGAGCCATATAAAGTTAAAGCTCTACTAAGAAAATCCATCACTGATCCAAGATTGCTCAATTGTTATTACAGAAACAAATTTCTTAAGCTTAATACAAATTTTTGACATAAAATGGAGACATTTCTGGATTACATTCATGTGGAGGTCTTTGTGGAATAACCTTTCTTAGTTTGCCACTCATCATTTAGGGAAAATTGCAAGACTTCAGATGAGATTTGCCTTAGAAATTCTGGCCTGAGTCAGTACATATCCAATGGGGCTCTCAGGCAGCTATATAGAGACTGTATTGTCCTCTAACTGTACTCCCTCTCAGATGACTGAGGTCAGGTTGGAAATATAATAGTAAGGCTAAATAACTACCATTCAATTTTAATAGCCTTCAGACCAACATATTCTTAAATTCTAATAAGATCCTATTTCTTCCCCTAGGAAATGCTTTGGAAAACTAATGCCATTTCAGTGGTAGCATAGCTTGCAACTTCCTTGAAGCTGCCAATTTAGAATTCTTGAAAATTTAGGAATTATAAAGTATGTGTTAATTTTTTCTTACTACAACTGTTACTGTGAAAATTGATTTTTCAAAGAGTTTTGGAAGGGAAGTTATTTTAACCTTATTTAATACTTAAATATTGAATATAATTCAATAAATATTTGTTAGTGTCTACTATATATATGCAAGGCATTATGAAAGAAAATGCAAAATAAGAACAGGGCCATTTATTTCCTAAAGACCATTCTACTGGGGAAAAATACTGTGTACACACAAAGCCTCTATATGGATTAAAGACAGATAGACCAAATTGAATCTCAGAGACTTATTAAAACCATCATGACTTATTTTCCCACCAGCATTCTTCCTGGGAACATCATCATCTGGCTTGTTTTAGTACTGCAATAAAACAAAATTAATATGTATAAGAAGAGGAGGGGAAAGGATGATAAGACAAGTAAATATGCAAAGGAGTTAGTGGTAGAGCCTACCTCGTCCCATAAATACTCCAACAAAAACCTAAGAGCGCCTCTGATATGATAGATTGCTGAGACCTTTTTAGGGATGCTCTCCTGGTGTCTACCTACCACCCAACTCTCATCTATGGCTCCAAGAAGCTCCATCATGTACAATGGCCAGAATTCAGTAAAACAGTCTCAGTAGATAGGCTAAATCAGATTGAGAATAATCAATGTGACATGAAGCCATTGGTGAGTTAGGGGATGTCTATCTACCTGGAGCATATGAAAACTTCCCCTGGTGGAGTGGGCAGATTGGAATAATGTGTTCCAATGACCATGAAGGTGGCTGAAATAGAAGTTGTGGAGTGCTTAGAGCTTGGTCAGACATCAAAGACCCCCAAAGTCACCCATTGCATTCTGGGCCATCACATGATGGCTTGATTTTTGTCTTGCTATTGGACCTGGATGACTCTGAAAGAGAAAGTGAAGCTGACAGCTCTGTGTAATTCTGTCTCACTTAAATGCTGTTCGTGGGCAAATCAAGACATCTCCCTATAATGACATTGGCCTTCTTCCAATGCAAGGATGGAAAACCATCAAAAAGAGCACCCCACCAAGGAGTGGTTGGGAAGTCTAATGAGAAACAATAGTGGTCATCTTTGCAGCTCAAGATCACTATGGAACCCTGATGCAGAGATTCATTCCTGAGGTTCAGAATAAGGTTAAGTAGCAACATTGTTACTCTGATTCTAAGGGAAAATCATAGCATCAAGCCCTCAGTTCATAACAAAGGTAGGCAGGCAGAAGCTACATTTTTTCTGACCCAGTAGGATGGTGGCTTCAGTCCTAGAACTGGGAAGAGAGTTACATTTCTGCAGCTCTGACCCCAAAGCAGGATTGTGGAGTCAATTCTGGAGTTGAGAACAGGGCTAGGCCAGCAGGGATCAGGACAAGTAGCATATTCCTAGGTTGCATAACAGGGATAAGCAGGCAGCTTTGTTGCTGGGAATCTTCTAGCTAGTTGAGAGTGAAAAGTTCAGCAATTTTGTTAAGGAGTTCTGCGCAGGGGTAAGTCTACTTCTGTATTCCTAGATCTAAACTGGGGCCTAGAGCTATAATTATAACCTGTCCTTGATCAAATTACATAGGACCTGCTAAAAAATTACATCTTTCTACCTCCCAGTGTCCCCGTGATATTTGAAGAATACCACTCATTAGCAGGAAAAAGAAGCAACCAGACTACAGATAAGACAGGAGAGTACCATATGGTGTTACAATAAAGGCACAGAATATTCCCTTAAATAAAAATCCCAGGCTGCTAAATAAGACTAGAAGAATGAGTAAACAAAATGAAATAAAACTGTGGGGCCAGGAATACTCAAGACAGAAACTTAAAGGAGGAGAATAGTTTCAAAGCACCTGCAAACAAAGCCTCAGTGAAAAACTTAACTTGGCCACAAGATCAATGAGACAAAATAAAAGGTGTTTTTAAATACTTAAAAAATATAATTATATTAAAAATTAAATGAGAGTACAAAAAGGAGAGAATTAGAAAAAATAAACATTTTGGGAGAGAATTGTGGAGTTGAGAATTGCATAAGAAATACAAAGTCTTGAAGGAACAGACTCTTTGAAAATTCGAATTGACCAAAGAGAAGTTAATGACTCTATAAGCCAACAAGAAATATTCTCAAACAATTGAAAAAAAGGAAGAAAATGTCTTTATCAAAAACATAAGATCTAGAAAACAAATCAAGAAGAGATTTTTTAAAAAATAGACCACATGAAAACCTAGATAACCACATTTCAAGAAATCTTAAAGAGAAATTGCTTTGACATATTATAACAAAAGTGCAAAGTGAAAATACAAGGAATTCACCAGCCATCTTCTGAAATAAATTGCAAAATTAAAATTCCTAAAAATGTTATGATGAAAACACAAAGTTTATAGGCCAAATAAAAATAGTGTAAACCACTAGAAAGAAAGAGTTCAAGTTGAAAAGACAGTCGGGGTCACAAAAGATTTAACATCTTACTATTAAAAATGAAAAGAAAACATGGAATATGATGTTACAAAAGGCAACTGACAAAGGTTTACAACCAAGAATAATTTACCCAGCAAAACAGAGTATAAATCTACAGAGGAAAAAATAAACCCTTAAAGAAATAGAGGAATTTAAAACATTCTTGATGAAAAGAATGAATACACAGGCCTCAAAGGAAACCTAAAAATCTACATACAAGGGACCAATCAAAGAAAATTTAAAAGGATGAAACGTTTACATCTAATGGTGGTGAAGTTGGAGAATGATACAATTGTGTCCTCAGAATTGCAATACCATAAAGTCTTGGAGAGAATCAAACAAGAGGTTTCCTGGGAAAGGTTTTGTTAATTTTTGTAATCTTGAGAAAGAAGATAGAGTGTGAAAAGGATATGCTAGTAAAGAATAGCGTAGGAAAGTTGAAGGAGCTTATTCTCTCATATAATCAGAGTATGCAAATAGATGTCAAAACCAATGAGCAATGGGTAGGGAGAGTGGGCATGCCTTGAACTTCATTTTCACCTGAACTTGTCACACACACACACACACACACACACACACACACACACAGAGTTTTCAGAAACAGGAGATAATGGAGGAAGGAAAAGAGAAGGGAGAAGTCAGATTCAGGGAGACATTACTCATAAGCAACACAGCATCTAAGTTTGGAGGAAAGAGACTCTTTCACTTGGTGATCTTATCAGCTGCCATTTGTTTCAATTACCTTCTCTATGCTTATCTACTTATTCAGCTCTACCTACCCTCTCTGCTGACCTCCACATTCACATCTCCAACTATTTATTAAGCATCTCAATCTGGATGTCTAAAACTGAGTTATCTTTCCTCAAAAACTCTCCTCCTCCCTTCTCAACTTTATGGCAACCACTATCCTCTTAATCAAGCAGGACTACAACCTAGGTTTTACTTTCACTCCTCTCCTCCCCACAGTGCAAACTCTCATCACCTCATATCTGGACTACTGCAAAAGCCTGCTGGTTGGTCTTCCTGATGGAGTGCGTGTGTGGGTGTGCTTGGACCCCCATTCTAAAATTACATCCCTCTCTAAAAGTGACATTTCTCACTAGCCTCAAAACACAATTCCAGGCAGTTTCTCCCCAGACTAAGGACACGGTCTGCCCTAGCAAAACTTCTAACTCTTTTCTTGCTATAGTAGTCAGGGACACCTATAGAATTTATTAGTTTGGACCACCTGTGTACTGGCTGAACTGGCTATGTACTGAATCATAGCAACATTTGCTACTCATTGACCAATCATATAAACTGGACTTAGACATACATATACTCTCTTACATTTATCTGGTCTAACAAGACATTGTTGAGAGCAGCCTGGTATTCTTTAGTCAATCCTGACCCTAAGGTGACTTAGTTCCACTTCAGGTCGAAAACCACACCTCTATGTAGCTCTTCTCCCTCCCCCTCACCTTGACCTATTTCCCAATGAACTCTGGGTAAAATACTGGCTCAGTAGATACCAGATATGCATGTTCCTTTAAGAACTAACCACTCCTTAACCACTCCCCAATTCGGCCCTGAATCACCTAGTTGCATATTTAGCACATGATTTACTGTATAATATCCTATATAAACTTAACTTGTTCCCCTCTAAGGTTTCAGGTTGCCTAAGAACTCTTGCCTGCTGAAAAGCATAATTAATCTTTACCTTGACCTCAAGAATGCTTGAGTCTGAGAATTCTTTCCATGTGACTTGCCTCAGTACTAGTCTTTGTGGGTGTCTCACTCCCCTCACCCCCCTTTCCAGCCCTCATCATTCCTATTTCATCTCTCTCCATTCCAATTCATCCCCTGCTCAACTGGCAAATTACTCTTTCTGCAGAACAGATATGACCAGATCACTCCCCTGTACATAAACTTAATAAACTCCAGTGGTTCTCTTTCCTCATCCAGGTTCAAAAATATAATTCCCTAGCCTTTAGACCCTTTCATAGCCTGTCCCCTTCCTATCTTTCTGGTCTTATATACCTTACTCTAGTGTATTATAAGATCTAGTGACACTGGCCTTGCAGTTCCTCCCCATGAGACACTCCACCATGAGACTCTGGGCATTTTCACTTTGCTCTTCCTTATGCCTAGAATACTCTTCATTTTTATCTTAGCTTCCTTGCTTCCTGCACTTATCCTGTATGTGTCAGAAGTACGTGTTCTTAATTATACTGTTAGTTTTTTGAGAATAGGAACCTTTTCTTTGCTTTTTTTGTCTCCTTAGCACTTACCATAGTCCCTGTGGCATAGTGAATGCTTAATAAATACTGACTGTCCTGCTTTTGTGAAATTTGGTTAGGTGCTGTTAATTCCCCTTCAGTTCCAGAAAGCCAGTCATCTTCCAGTAATGTCATACATTTTGAAATTGTACATACCAGTGTCTACTCTTCTGAAAATGGGCCGAGGAGCTCTCCATTTTCCACTGCTATCTACTGTAGAAGGATCTGGTGTCTGCCCCTCCTGTCTTCTGAACACCCATGGTGCAGCCCAGGTCTATCACTGTGCTGAGACCCTATCTGCTGTACTGTGATCACTGCTACCTGAGCCCACGTATGTTTCCATTGTCCATACTGCCAGAATCAATCAAACTACTATTGTGCTGTCAGTGCTGAGGACTGACTTTATCCTTCCTCTCCCCCAATGAATAGTATTCCTGCTGACCTATCCCATCACTGCCTCCCAGTGCTGGCAGTGTTGCTATTGCTGAGGTTTAATTGTTCTCTTGTGCTGAGGTCAGGTGCTTCAGGCTACAATGTCATTGGTCATAGATGATCCACCATAATTGATGATATCAGAAATCACCCTGACAAGATGGTTCACTCAACTCCAAAGGATTTGCCAGAGATTGGGCTCCTTTTCTTATTAGTAGTTGTCCTTAGCAATGCAGGAAAATCCTCCTATTGGCATTCAGTCTTCACTGAGGGACCCAGAAGAGTCTGATGTCTTGAACTCACATGACTTATACCAAGATGAGAAATGTCAAGTTCAGGGTGGCCTGGCTATGTTCAGACACATAACAAAAGACTGTTCTCATCCAGTACATGTACTTGATGTGCCCATGGGCAAGCAGAATTCATCTTGCTAGAGTTGGGAAAGATATCTGGAGCCTACACTCTTCAAGAACCTTGAGTTGGAAGCTATGGAGAGAGACAGAGAGAACTGTAGCTTACAGTTCACAGTCTGGAAAAGAGAATACAAACTTTTTAAATTGAATCAGCTCTCCTGACTGACTTAAGCAAATTAACTGGAGGTATAATTGTAACCTTTGTCCATATTCTCATTCCAGAAAAGTTTATAGTTTCCTGGGGAGTATTAAGTACTGGCTTTTCAAGTTCCTTCTCTGAAGGCTTCCATCAAACAATCCCAATAAAATACATGGGGCACAATTCTGGTTGGCCTTTCTATTGATAATGCATTTTTGTTCATTGTTATTTTAATTTTGTTTCTTAAGATGAAAATCTTTCCCATCCATTAATAACTCACGGGACCTTTTTAAGTCACATGGAAGCCTGAGTCACATGTGTTTCATATGGAACAGGAAGGGGTAGAACTGGAAGAGGCAGAGCTATAGTGAGCAGAGAGAAAATTGGTCAGAGTAGTCAGAACTGAGGGAAAGAGAGAAAATAGGCTGCTAGCTAGCATGAGTGAGAAAGCTTGTTTGTGATTTAAGGAAGCTCATTTCTGTAAAATCTAACAGAGGGAAGGCATGGGGGTGGAATTGCCTCTGCATTGTTATTGTGTATAGATTTTTTTGTTGCTATGATGGATTTGACTTTCCAGTGTTGAGATTTGGCTTTCAGTTTCTGAATAAATGTTTTGGTTTTGTCTTCCTTGTGGAGTGTCTATTATATTTCATGATTCAGAATTGTACCTCATTATTCATAGCTGCATAGGCACTAGTGAATAGAGCACTGGCATTTCAATCTTTCAAAAGACAAATTTAAAAAAAATCAAAAAGTTCCTTCAATATTGTTTTTTTTTATGTTTTCCTTGTTTTTCTCAATTTATTTATTTTTAGTTTTCAGCATTCATTTCCATAAAATTTTGAGTTCCAAATTTTCTCCCCATCTCTCTCTTCCCCCACCCCAAAACTCTTTGCATTCCAATTATGCATTCCCCCAATCTACCCTCCCTTCTATCCCACCCCTCCCTTCCCTTTTCACTATCTTCTTTCTTTTCTTGTATGGAAAGATAGATTTTTATACCCCATTACCTCTATTTCTTATTTCCCAGTGACATGTAAAAACAATTCTCAACATTAGTTCCTAAAATTTTGAGTGCCAACTTCTCTCCCTTACTCCCTCTCCACTCATCCTCACTGAGAAGGCAAGCAATTCAGTATAGGCTATATGTTTGTAGTTTTGCTACAGACTTCCATAATAATCATGTTGTGAAAGACTACCTTTATTTCCCTCCATCCTATCCTGCTCCCCTTTTATTCTATTCTTTCTTTTGACCTTATCTCTCCCCGAAAGTGTTTACTTCTAATTACCCCCTCCTCTCATTATCCCTTCTATCAGCCCCCCATTCCCCACTTATCCCTTTCTCCCCTACTTCCCTCTAGAATAAGATAGATTTTCATACCAAATCAAGTGTGCATGTTATTTTTTCCTTAAGCCAAATGTGATGAGAGTAAGCTTCACTTTTTTCCTTCTCACCTTCCCCTTCTCCCCTCCATGGAGAAAGCTTTTTCTTGCCTTTTTATGAGTGATAATTTGTCATTTCTCCTTTTCTTTTCCCTATATATTCCTCTCTCATCCCTTAATTTTATTTATTTAGATATCATTCCTTCTTATTCAACTCACTCTGTGCCCTCTATGTATAAATGTGTATAATCCCTCCAACTATCCAAATACTGAGACAAGTTTCAAGAACCACAAATATTATCTTTCCATGTAGGAATATAAACAGTCCAGACTTAGTAAGTCCCTTATGATTTCTATTTCCTGTTTACCTTTTCATGCTTTTCTTGATTCTTCTGCTTGAAAGTCAAATTTTCTATTTAGCTCTGGTCTTTCAATCACGAATGCTTTGAAATTCCTCTATATCATTGAATGACCATATTTTCACTTGAAGTATTATACTCAGTTTTTTGGGGTAGGTGATTCTTGGTTTTAATCCTAGTTCCTCTGACCTCTGGAGTATCATATTCTAAGCCCTTTGATCCTTTATAGTAGAAGTTGCCAGATCCCATGTTATCCTGATTGTATTTCCACAATACTTGAATTGTTTCTTTCTGGCTGCTTGCAATATTTTTTTCTTGACCTGGGAACTCTGGAATTTGGCTACAATAATCCTAGGAGTTTTTCCTTTTGGATCCCTTTCAGGAGGTGACCAATTAATTATTTCAATATTTATTTTACCCTCTGGTTCCAGAATATTGGATAGTTTTCCTAGATAATTTCATGAAACATCATGTCTAGGCTTTTTTTTTTATCATGCCTTTCAGGTAGTACCATAATTTTTAAATTGTCTCTCCTGGAACTATTTTCCAGGTCAGTTGTTTTTCCAATGAGATATTTCACGTTGTCTTCTACTTTTTTATTCTTTTTAGTTTTGTTTTATAATTTTTTTTGCTTTCTCATAAAAGGCATTAGCTTCCATCTGCTCCATTCTAATTTTTAAAGCATTATTTTATTCAGTGAGCTTTTGAATCTCCTTTTCTCTTTGGCCAATTCTGCTCTTTAAAGCATTCTTCTCCTCATTGGCTTTTTAGATCTCTTTTGCCATTTGAGTTAGTCTAGTTTTAAAGGTGTTGATTTGTTCAGCATTTTTTGGGTCTCCTTTAATAAACTATTGACTTGCTTTTCATGATTTTCTTGCATAGCTCTCATTTCCCTTCCCAATTTTTGCTCCACCTCTCTTACTTGATTTTCAAAATTCTTTTTGAGCTCTTCCATGGATTGAGACCATTGAATATTTATTTTGGAGGTTTTGGATGTATAAGCCTTGACTTTTAGGTCTTCCTCTAATGGTATTCAGTGTCCTTCCTCATCCTAAAGGATGGAAGAAAATATTGGCTCACCAAAAATGTAACCTTCTATTTTCTTATTCTTTTTCCCTTTTTCTGGGGCATTTTCCCAGTCAGTCACTTGAGTTTTGAGTCCTTTGTCAAGAGGAGGGTATACTCTGGGGACCTGTAAGTTTTCAGTTCCTCCAAGGTGACACAATCAAGTGAGAGGAGCTTATTCTTTTCCTGACCTGCACGTTGGTCTGTGAACAGGATTCTTTCTCCAGAGCCTCCACCAGCTCCACCAGGCCAGCCAGCACTCCTCCTCTCTCCACAGCAGCCCCTCCGGGTAGAGATTCAGATCAGCTGCTCAATTCCCCCTAGGTTTTTAGGCCAGGGCTCCAACAATAGAAGCTGCTGCTACCTGGGGCTAGACTACTGTGTTCCCTTCTCACCCAAGTGAAAGAGCTTTCTTATTGACCTTTGGCATTTGTGAGTTGAGGAATCTGGGACCCATAGATTCTGCTGGTGGTGTGGTACCTGGAAGCCTGATCCAGTCTGGTCCTTGACACAGTGTGGCCCTGCTGTGCTCTGTGCCTATGCTGGGCTGTGCTCCATTCCTTTAATGTTGTTACCAGATAATTCAAACTTTTCATAGCTATGTTTTGTTATACATTCTCTGGTTATGGAGATCTCCTATATTTTACTCCTTGAGGCTAGCTATAGCTGTGTCCATCTATAGTTTTACTTTTGAAGACTTCTTGTTTAGTTACTTTGTGATCTGCAAAAAGCTAATCACAAGTAACATCTTTTCCCACATTCAAAGTAAAACAAGACTCTCTGAAAACTGGGACAATGCCTCTTTCAGAATTCCTTTGCTGAGGCAATTCGATTATGATGCTATTAAACAAAGGCATCAAATCCAGATTGGACAGAGCACCTCTCCTTTTTCTGTATTTTTCATTCCTTAAAGAGGTGAAAAAAATCTCTTTCCATCTCCCCAAATTCAATTTCTCTTTGCTGCTTTGGAAATTTAATACAACTTGGAGGAAGTTTCAATTATCGAGTTTCAAGGCCCAGGGATAACACAGCAGGTGGGCTCAAAGGACAGGGCCGTAATTATCTTCAAGAAACAGTTTTTTGATTAGGTAGGCATTTAATTAGCAAACAAGCATTTATTAACTGCCTACTATACACCAGGCAATATGCTAAGTAGTGGGTATACAAAGGAAGTCAAGGAAAGTTCCTGTTCTCAAAGAGTTTGCAGATTAATAGATGGAATATACAATCAACTTAGTACAAGCAAGATATGTACAGGATAAATTGGGGATAATCTCAGGGGAAAGACATTAAGGAGGATAGGGAAAGGAGTCTTTCAGACTATAGGATTTTAACTGAGACATGAAGGAAATCAGTAAGCAAAGATGAAAAAAGAGAGAGTTCCAGGCAAGGAGTGGGGGGTGGAGGGTGGGGATTCATCCAGTGGGAAAGGAGTTTATTCATATCAATTTTTCCTTGCTCAATGATAGCAGCTTAATCTTTAATCTCTCAGGAGTGGTAGCAGTGGGGTACCTTGTGGTAAACAATGTAAAACCCTAGAAATATGACTTAAAACACTCCCAGAAGCACAAAGGTCAATCTGCGATCACTTTCCTGAACAGCATACATCCCTAACATCACTGAGATCATCTGTTCCAATCCTGTTGACTGTACCAATTTTTCTGACCAAGGTTTAACTTAAATAAAATAAGTCCTCTGGTTCATGTTTAGGTTCAATATTGGAAAGAAATGAGAAATTTGTTTGTCATTCAATATTAAACAAAAGAAAATTTGTTTAGCTATTGCAGAAGAAGGACATCCAATGAGGGTAAGCAATGAAAAGACAGTTCATTTAGTCAAGAAAAGCTCCCTTGCCTGAGGTAACCATTGTTTTCCACTAACCTCTGTGCCTCAATTCTCCTAAACTTATTTTGCCCTCATTGAAACTTCTAATTGCTCCACCATCTGTACTTTTTTATTACTGAAATTTAAATACAGAGTAAGAAAAGAAAAAAAAGCATGTCATGTGCACAACACAATGTGAGAGGATACAAATTAGGTGGCAATAAATTTCCATTTCAAGAAAGTTATATAATAATTACAATGTGTTGTGTTCAGAGCTGTCCATTGTTTTCTTTTTGCTTCCTTGTTATATTTTGTCCTCTGCTGTGCCCTTTGTTCTTTATTCTTTTTTTACCCCCTTTTTTTACTCCCTCCACCCTCCAGAAGGCTAAAATTTAGCAAGGATATATTTATATAGGTATATACATAGACATATGCATATATTCACATACATACACATATAGACACATACATACATATATGGATGTACGGTTTCCCTAACAAATTCTACTTCTGTTCTGTTTTCATGTTTGCATGTATCTTTTATTTCCTATCCCTCCAAAGTCCTCCACTTTACTTCTGCCCTCTACCTTGTCTTTCTCTTATTTAACCCAGCCTTCCATCCAAGAATCCCTCCCTTATCCTCCCATTCTCATTAATCTAAAAACTTTTATACCTCAGTCCCTTGCCCTCCCTACTAGAGATCACTCTTTTATTCTTTCTCCCCTCCCTATCCCCTTACTTTTTCTGAATTTAGAAGACTTTTACACACACACACACACACACACACACACGCACATGCACACATTATATAGATAAAATTATTTTTACTGCTCAATATTTGGCCTGAGGAGCTATTTCATCTCTTTTGTGGGGGAAAGTCTTAAGAACTAGGAATTTTCTGACTGCACTTTTTTCAGGCCATAACCTTTTCTGTGACTTCACTTTTCCTCCTCCTTATCAGAAAATATCTTAAGTTTCTCATGGCTATGTATTCAAATGATCAGGAAGGGATGTCAGAAGCTTGAACTTTAATCCTCTGGAGTCAATCAAATTGCAAAGAGGTTTTCAGCTACTTTAAAAAAAATGCTAGCCTAACAGGTAGAGGAAAGAGTTAAAATACTAATCCTATCTGGTCATTTTTGTTCTCTCACAATTATTCTTATATAAAAGTCACTCTTTTGACAAAACAAAAAATCAATTTTAAAAAATTGAATTTTTTTTCTCTTTTCCCTGTTGTCATTATCATCTTTTCTTCCTCAAGGAATAATCTTTTCCCCTTGACCATCCTATTTTTAAAGGCTTTTGTTGCTGTTGTCATTTTTAGTTTCCCATGTTGCTCAACTTATTCTGAGTTTTAGGGTTCATGAACACTTTTTTAGAGATCCATATCAACCTGTTATGTTCATCTTCTAGGCCTGGTCTTGTGTCCATGTTGTACATATTTCTTTTAAAACATTTAATTTAATTTGTAAATTTCTTGTGCATCCACATCAGTTTCTTCAGACCTACTTTTCTTATTCATTGAAATAATTTTCCTTTGTGTCTTTAGAATTTCTCTCTGGAACTTTTCTCATCCCTATGGGGATGACTCCATCTATAGAATCTTGTTCTATAAAATTCTACCAATTTGTCCTTAGAATCCTTTGAAGTCTGCTTTTCCAAAATCTAGGTTTCATTTTAATCCATGCCCAGATTTCCTTTTCTTTTCCATCACAAATTGAAATGCAGTGGTTACTGGATTTCATGGACTTCATTATTTGTACTACAGAAAAAAAGTTCTTCACATTTAGCAAGAATTATATCTAGAATAGAATTTCCCTTGTTGGTTCTTCATTCTTTTGAAAGTTGAAATTCACTAAAGCAAGTCAAGAAATGACTAACAGTTCTGATTTTGACAAGAGAGAGAAACAGAGAGAGAGAGAGAGACAGAGACAGAGAGAGACAGAGAGAGAGAGAGAGAGAGAGAGAGAGAGAGAGAGTTCATTTCCACAGATATCTGGATATCTGACATCTACCTCAATATTCAATCATGCCCCTGTACCAAGCCTGTGAGCAGTTTTCAAAACTCTGAATCTATTTGTTCTTTCTGTCCTTGTGATCTCTTGTTAACTCCAAAAACAGAAATCACTTCTATTTCTTCCTCCTTTGACCTTCACTCAAATACTCTCCATCAAGCTTCCCTTATTTGATTCCTGTGTTTTCTCATATTAGTAAAAAAAAAAAAATAGATATAATGCTACTCAACTCACAACCACTTTTACTTATTGCTCAATTTCAGTATTTTTTCTAGTTATCTAGCTCTTTGTGATCCCCTTTGGGGTTTTCTTGGCAAAGATACTTAATTGATTAGGCATTTTCTTTTTCAGTTCATTTTACAAGTAAGGAAACTGAGGCAATCAGGGTTAAGGGACTTGTCTAGGGTCACACAGCTAGTAGGTGTTTGAGGGCAGAAGAGTCTTACTGGTCCAATACTCTTAGTGCCACCTAGCACCTTCAATATCTTTTGTACTCATCTTGCTTCTATTGAAAAAGACATTCATTCAAAACCATTCATAGTCAAGTCATGATTTTCATCCAATAACATCTCAATAATAAATATGAAGTTGAACTCTGCCCTAGTGTTAGGATTTCTAGTGACTTTTATTTGTTGCCTAAACTTGAGGCATTTTACTATAGACATTTTAGATGTGATTACTGTGTTGATTAGTTTTGCATTAGAGTTCTTTATTAAAAAGGAAAGATTTTATGGAAAATAGGATAGGAGTTAAAGAGGCAGAATGTAGTAGTCATTTTTAAGCGACAGAAATATAAAAAAAGGAACAAAAATAAAACTTAAAATATTTGAAATGCAGGGCAGTTTGTGGAGAAATAATTTGGCAAACTGGCTACCTAATGGGTTATAAGGGGAGATTATGCACAATTTAATGGTGATGATGCTGTTTCTTTAATAAGGTAACTGAATAGTTTCAGGATTATTGGTACATGATGGCCGAATAAAAAGCCATTGTTTCTTCTATGATGTAAATAACTTTATATATTTTTTCAATGAATGCTATGCTGTCAATGAAGAGAAAAAAAATCACCTGTAAAGAATTATTTTCTGTTTCAAATTTATTATAGTGAGGTCAATAAAACATTGTCTTTGTAAATCACCTCCCGAAACACATTTGTTACCTACAATTCTTCTTGGTGACAGCTTCTATCTTAGTGGTAATTCACTGATGCTAATAAAAAGTGTTGAATTTAAAATCGTTACTGATCTTTGACGTCTTCAAAGGGCACATCCTTAACCAACTTAAATGGTTAAAAAAACGCAGAAGACTAAGAATCGATTTCTGGGAGCCAAGATGGTGGAGTAAGCCATAAATTGCTGTAACTTTCCCATACTCACCTCCAAAACAACCATAAAATAGAGCCCCAAGACAGATCCTGGAACAGCAGAGCCAGCCCAAAGATGGGATGAAACAATCTTTTAGTCTAGGAAACTTGGAGGAATGGGAGAAATGTTTGTCTAATCAGCTGAAGAGGAAGTGCAGTCCTGGATGGGAACACCCCAGCAAGCCAGCGGCAAGCGCCACCTCAGCAAAACAGTGGGAGATCCTGAGCCCCAGTGTGTTACAGCAGCAAATGCCAACATCAGGACGCCCCATGTGCCTTAGCATAGTCAGGAAAACCAGTTCAGAGGAGTTCCAAGAATCGTAATTGGCTTCAGTATAGCTCTAGGGTGGGCAAGCATCCTCCAGTGGATGGACTTCAAATGGATAGACATCATACCTACAAGGGGGACCTAAGTAAATAGGCAGCTGCCAGAGCGCTCCACCATGCTTTAGTGTGGCCCTGGACAAATAAAATAGGTGGCTTTGAGAGGTCAGACTACCACATGCTTCAGTGTAGACTCAGGAAACACAGAAACACCCTACCAAGGTCAGCACATGTGAGACACCACTAGTAGCTCAGCACCACATAAGCTGCCAGCTTGCAGCAGCACCAGCCAACACCAACCCCCCACCCCTCAGCACACTGGACATGCCCCCTCCACAGCCTAAGGGCAACGTTGGTTCAGCACCAGGTGAACAGCCACACCATAAAGCCACTAACACAAGAAGTCTAGGACAGTACCTCTTCTACAGAGAACAAGGGAAAGCAAAAAGTCCCCTATCCCCAAAAAATGATAAGCAAAATCAACAAAAAATGCATCTGGCCACAGAAAGGTATTATGGGTTCAGGGAAGACCAAGACACAAACTTAGAAGATGTCAAAACATCAAAAGAAAACAAGGAAAAATCCCAAAAGAAAACAGGAATTTTCCTCAAGTCCAGAAGGAACTCACAGAACATCTCAAAAAGGAGCTTAAAAATCATATTAAAAAGGCAGAAAAAAATGGGAATTGAGAGTGATAGAATAAAATTATGAAAAACTGCTCAACAGCTTGGAAAATTTCTTAAAAAGTAGAATTGACCAAATGGAAAAGAGATACAAAAATCCACTTAAGAAAACAACTCCTTAAAGAGTATAACTGGCAAAATGGAAAAGAAAATATAAAAACTAATTGAAGAAAACACCATCTTAAAAGTCAGAATTGGGTAAGTGGAAACTAATGACTCCATGAAACATAAAGAACCAATCAAAATAATTCAAAGAATGAAAACAAAATGGAAGAAAATGTAAAATTTCTCATGGAAAAAACAACTGACTTGAAAAATAGATCCAGGAGAGACAAATCAAAATCACTGAACTACCTGAAAGTCATAATCTAAACGAGGACCTGGCCAACATCTTTCATGAAATTATCATGGAAAACTGCCCTGATATCCTGGAACCAGAGAGCAAAATAGGTATTGAAAGAATCTATCAATCACTTCAAGAAATGTATCCTTCTTTATCCAATAAAACCCCAAGGAACATTATAACCAAATTTCAGAACTATCAGGTTAAGGTAAAAAATACTACAAGTGACCACAAAGAAACTATCCAAATACTAAAGAGTCACAGTCAGGATTACACAGACCTGACAGCTGCATCATTAATGGTTTGAAGGTCATGGAACACAATATTCCAGAGGGCAAAGGAGCTAGTACTAAACCAAAAATCACCTACCTAGCAAAATTAAGTATAATACATTAAGGAAAAAATGGTCTTTAACAAAATAAGAAAGTATTTAACAAAATGAAAGGTTTTCAAGCTTCATAAAGAGAAGACCAGAACTAAATCAAAATTTTGATCTCCATATCAGCACCCAAGAGAAGTATAAGCTGGTAAATTGGAAAAAGAAAACACAAAGGATTCAATAGATTTCAACTGTTTATATACATATATGGGAAGATGATACTTGTAATTCTTAAAAATTGTAGCTAACAGTATAGCTAGAAGGAATATGTATATATAGAGAGTATGGGCATAAGGCAAATTTGAGGGAAAGACAAAAAAAGGCATGAAAAAAAGGAGTATATTGGGTACAGAAGAAGGGAGAGGTAGAATGGGGTAAATTATTTCATATAAAGAGATGAGAAAGACCTATTACAGTGGAGGGAAAGATGAGAGAGTGGGTGATGGGCATTATTTGAACTCTATTTTCATCAGAATTAATTCAGAGGGAATAATATACACCATCAGTTGACCATAAAAATGTTTCTTATCTGACAGGGAAGTAGGAGGGAAAGAGGTTAAGTAAAGGCGGGGGCCGTGTAGGGACCCAGTAGGGTGGGCACATCAGGGGAAATGGTAGACAGAAGCAAAACACTGGTGAGGAGGGAAAGAGTGAAAGCAGAGAGAGGAAAAACAGAGGAAGAATAGGACAGAAGAAAATATTGAGCAATTAATCATAACTGAGAATGTGAATGGAATAAACTCTCCCATGAAACAGAGGTAGATAGCAGAATGAATCAAAAATCAGAATCCTACAATATTTCTGCAAGAAACATACTTGAAGCAGAAAGATACATATAAAGTAAAGATAAGGGACTGGAGCAGAATCTATAATACTTCAGCTGAATTGAAAAAGAAACAGGGACAGCAATCCTGATCTTAGATAAAATAAAAACAAAAGTAGACCCAATTAAAAGGGATAAGGAAGGAAATTGTATCTTATTATTATATCTCATAGACAATGAAGCAATCAAATTAGAAGAGTGAGGAATACCCTACCTGTTGGAGGGTAAGGAATTCATGAATAAATAAGAGATAGAGAGCATTACAAAGTATAGAATAGATAATTATGATTATATTAAAATAAAATAAAATTATATAAATAAAACTGTTACAACCAAGATGAGAAGGCAAAAAGGAAGGAAACAATCTTGACAGCAAGTATCCCTGATAAAGGTCTCATTTCTCAAATATATAGAGAACTAAGACAAATTTATGTGAATACAAGCCAATTCCCCAATTTAGAAATGGTCAAAGGATGAGAACAGGCAAGTTTTCAGGCAATGAAATCAAAACTATCATTAAGCATACGATTCTCTAAATCACTTTTGATTAGAGAAATGAAAATCAAAAACAATTCTGAGATACCATTTCACATGCAAAGTCTTATAAAAATGAATGCCAAAAATTTTCTTGATATGTAGTTGGAGAAAGATAAAATATTACTAAACTTTAAAAAAGACTAAGAGAGTTTCTTAATTTTATTAAGCATTTCACTTACCTGTTCAAGAGACTTTGGCAGAACTGAAGGGAGAAAGTGAATGAATAATTCTAATTACCCAATTTATGACATCCAACTGAACAGACAATCAATCCATAGAGTATTCTAATACCCACATACATACATCTACACATACACACTACAAATAGACAATGAAATTCTAAATTTGGAAATTTTTCAAAATTTGATCAAGAACTCACAAAACATCAGTCTTCTCTTAATGGGGTCTTCAAATTCTGGTTAAGATGATTCTCAGTGTAGATGAAGTCTCAAAGGTCTTCCAGATTGTGTTATTAGGCTTTGAGAGTTCTGGCTCACCTCAAGGCTAAGGTAAGTCATTAATTCACAGATTTTATGATGCATTTGGGCAGGTACCTCAACAGTTAATCCATAAGTAAATGTGAGTATCTGCATAGGCCTAGTCCTAACAGGTAATCCTGGGTCATTTTCAGTCATTTTGATGAATATCTGATCACTGGTTTCAGATGACTCTGGAGAAGTGAGGCTGGTAACCTTGTACAGCCCTCCCTCACTCAAAACAAAGTCAAGTGCAAGTCATGTCATCATTTCTCTGATGGCATGGTCTTCTTTGGTATCAAAGGATGAACACAAGTAAGTGTTACTTGAGTAAGGACTAAAGATAGGCAACTAAATGGTCTCAGATTTGAAAAAGAGTACACTTGTGGAGGGAGATAAATTTGGAATGTTTGATGATACACTAAGCGAACTCAACATACCCTCTGGCGTGAAACCTCATCATTTAAATAACACTATTCTTCCAGTGGTAGAATATATAGCTACAAATAGTGGAACACAACAATCTCAGAAGAATCGCTAGTGGGTCATTCAAAAGGCAAATGGAATTTTTAAGTGGGATGTGGCATACCAATGGTAATTCTGTACAAGGATCAGTGTAAAAGAGAGCACAGGATAAATATGACTGGAAAAGAAATTGGGCCAATCAGGAAGGTATAGCAAGGACATCCATATGCTCTCCATGAAATAATAAAGTAACCAGAAGTTATCTAACACTAGGATTTATGTAAAGACAAGAATAAATATGCCACATATATCATGGTTGTGGTCTTGTGTACCAGTAGAGGGAGTACCCATGTGAATGAGATTTCAGATCAGAAAGATTGCTATTGTCGTTTTTTCCTGTCTTCAGCACAATTCTTCCATCTTGAATTTTTCCCAGTAGGAAACACCATTTTAAGACTAGATGAAAATAAAAGATTTCATGTTTAATGCAAATTAAACTAAAAGATTTTTTTTTTGAAAATGAGAGCCTTTAGAAAGATATGGAAGAAAAGTTCTATGCCTATCTGTTGAAAATACTTGACTACTTTTGACCAGAATGCCTTGAGGTCCTATTTAATTCATTACTAGACCCAGATGTTCAGTTTTATTAGTATTTTATAACTCTTCCTTTCATGTATGTAGTTGCAGGAATCCATGACCTTTCAAATTAAGCTTCAAAAAAATGTGTCTTCACCTTAGCTACCCTCTAGTCAAAATTACACTAATCTGCTAAACTACCACGGATATGAGAGGGAAACACTGATGCAAAGAGTGTTTGCATTTTATTTGTATTCTTTTAGGGTTATGTTTGTATTCATGGTTCAAAAGAAGGCAAATGAAAACTTTACAGTAGTCTTT
This sequence comes from Potorous gilbertii, assembly GCA_028658325.1. Lineage (NCBI taxonomy): Eukaryota > Metazoa > Chordata > Mammalia > Diprotodontia > Potoroidae > Potorous > Potorous gilbertii. The sequence continues at coordinate 390,511,239 of CM053771.1, forward strand.
GACAGTGAGATTCTTTGCCAGTGGCAAAATAGTTCAAGTGAGTTGTAAAATTTGTATGGTCAAATTGAATTCTGAGAAAATTTTTGACTATTTCCTGAAGGCTATGATTAATTACATTAGGGGGAAAAAAGGTACAAAGTTAGACTGTTGGTCACAATGTCTAATTTCATTAAAATGTTATGGAAAGTTGTAAGGATATAAAACCAAATGCACTGTGAGTTGTCAAATGCACTAATGGATGACAGTGGGTCACAAATCACATATAAACATGTAACTACATGTAGGAAATGTGAATTTTAGCAGTACCTACAAATGCATTTGGGCCTAGTACAAATATATATCATACATTTACAGTCATGACTCACGAGCAGATTTTTTTAAAGGATCCAATTTCTAGCAAGACTTTCAAAAAAGGATCAGCCTGAACAACATGTGGCCTGGGGGTCACATACAGCCCTCCAAAGGATTTTGGGTAGCCCTTGAACATTGTAGAGGATGTCAAAGAAAGTAAAGATATAATGAACTCTTTATCCATGTCCCGTTTAACCCATCTTCCACTAGCTCCTATCATGCCCATCATGTAATCTAGAGGGTGGGTTGCCACTGTGCACTGTCTCCTGTTTGTCACATAACCCATGTGACAAACCAGTGATCATCAGTCAATCTCTAATCTGAGAGGAGTGTAAGTTATTTCTTTTCCCTGTGTTTTTGACTGTTACTAAATATAAACAGTAAGAAAACCTGAAAAATAGGTTAAAACTTGTATCACTTAGTAAAGTAAAATTTTTGTAACATTAATATGATTTCATGACGAATGAAAATCTTAAGTAATAAGCATAAGTATTTTGAGCTGAAATTCCCCTTTTTTAAAAAATATGGTTTATTTGCAAAATAGTTTAATTATACCTTTACTTGGAAAGTGAGCTGCTAAAAACCTATTTGTGGTCCAAAGAAGTTTACTTTTGGCCTCTGCCTACTGCCAAGTTGTGTAGATCTCATCTAGAAAATATCTCATAAGTGAACGTAAAGATACTGTAGAGTAGCTCTGAGAGAATTCCAATTTGAGAATTGATATTTTACATAAAGTATATGAAAAACAAATTTAAAAGAAATATATAAACAAATTACACTAAATTTTAATTTCCATAGTGTTCATAGTAAAAATATTTGGGGTCAGACTATTTGAGGAAATATAGTCAATTTATTCTATGATATTATTATATCATATTCCAGTACTCTTAAACTCCATAAAAATGTACGCTTAAGTGGTATTAATTCTCATAAAGAATATGGAAAATGATTATTCCTAGCAAAGAAAAATAGAAAGTTTCCAATTTTTGTATAGGTTAAAGAATTATAATCTGTTCAATTGACATATATGTATACATATTCTATATATGCATGTATATATGTATAATAGTAATATATATAAAATATATTTTTATATAGAGATCTATGTTTATGTAATTCTTTACAAATAATTTTCCTTCATATGGGATGGTGAAAATATCATCATTTTACAGATAAAGAACCTTACCTTCAAAGAAGGTAAAGTGACTTGCCCAAGGTCAGAGAGCTAGTAAACTTTCAGCGCTGTCAATTGAACCAAGACTGACTACAGATCCACCCCTCATTTCACCATATGATGCCACCTTTTATAAAATGAGATGGTGAAAACCCCTTAAAAACTATAAAGCAAAACAAAAATGTAAAGTATTGTTATTATCTTTAAAAATGGAAAAGAAAAAATGTTTAGTGTATGTTATATGATATATTGTTCCCTAACTGCTATTTTCTATCTCCTGGATTTCACATTCAATCTAGGCAAAATTAGTTGTTTGGATGTGCTGAGGATGCGACCATAGCTATGAGAGAAATGTGAGGGATAGGGACAGAGGGCGGGACTGAGCATCAGCTCACATCATCCTGTGCCAAGCATGGGAATTAATAATACTGGCCCTATTTCATCTTCAAATTGCTTTGAAAACTAAATATATCATAAAAGATTTTGTACACACACACTTCTACATTTTAAAAGCGTTTCTTGAAAACAAGTACAGAAACATATATTTGCCTCTGAGAATCAAAGTACAGCACTCTGAGGGAAGAAAATTCAGTAACCTTGGATTCTTCATGAATAGCAGACCATTTCCTTAGCGATCAGTCTAGAAGATAGGGCAAGATTAATAAGGGACAATAGTCTTTTCTTTGTACAATAAACTCTGCCTTAAAACAACTAATTGTACCCTGGGCCTAATGAATATTTTAGATTAAATTATGGTCCTGATGCACATTAGGTCATTAAAATCAAAAGTCCATAGCATGTGTATTATTGCCCTAACCTTTTGAGACCAGAATTAATTCTATTAGATTTAGATTTGAGTGTGATAGGCAGCATGGTGTAGCAGATGGAGAGTTGACTTTATAGTTAGACTTGGATTTTGTAGCCAGGAAAACCTCTGACACACACAGATTGTGGGACTCTGGGAAAATCATTGAACTTCTCAGTATTGCAGATAAGACTCAATGGTGATCTGTGTTGAGAAAGTCTCTTAGATTTAACTTCTACCAATAACTAATTCTATTTAAAAAAGAAGAGAAATGTATGAACATTTTAAAACATAATGCAATTTACAAACTATAGCAATCATCTGACAGGAATGGCCTGTTTTGACTATCCTGGGCAAGGAGGCTATCTTTGGGTCTTAATTCATATAGGACCCTAGGGCTTGACCCATTGGTATGGCTTGTATGAGGCATAAAATGCCCTACCTTTAGAGAGTTGGTGATCCTAAGGCTTGGCAATATTCCTCAATGCTTGGGCAGTTCATTTATTTTTGTGACCTGGAACAAATATTGATGGAAGAAACGTGTAGATTTGAATCAATGGGTGTATCACTTTAAAATATTTTCTTGTTAAGTAATTCATTTTTATTGATTTTTTTTAAAAACCTAATCTACTACTGCCTCATTGCATTCCAGTTCCAGGGCTGAATCATTGGACTGGGCCAAACCGGGCCCAGAACAAATTGGGAGAAAAAGAAAGTGAGAAACCAAAAGCAAAATGAAAGGAGTCAACTCTTTCAAGAAACTATGGAATTTAGGAGAGAGAGAAAGAGCTTCTATCAAATTCTTATTTGGCTATAGTTATTCCTTTGTGAAAATTCATTATAAATTCCAGTTTCACAGATAAATTGTACATGAAAGTATAAAATGGCAAGCCAAAGTTTGATTGGAACTTATTTGTTTTTCTGTTTTCCCAAATACATATAAACAATATTTTTCTCCTTAGAACTTAGAAACTATGGAAAAATGGAAAGAAAGATGAAGAGATAAAAGACGCTTTTGACCAAGGGGGATAGCTAACATAATCTTGAAAGAGAAGAAATGGTAAAAAGCAGCAGCTACTCCTAAACTATGAGAAGAGAAATTAGAAGCTTTTACAGATACATATGAGAGCCATCTTAGAGGCTTTTTTCTGATAATAGGAGAAAAACATGAAACACTACATTCCATTTTTAGGGACCATTTCTGCAAAAACAAAAGAAGTAGGAGATGAAGCAGACTATCAAACTTTTATGAGGCTGTGAACACAATACGTTGGTTCAAAGCTCTGTAAAATCACGTTGGTTCATAGGAATCTTGGGAGCTAAAAGCCATCCATACCAGGATCAAAATATACTCTGACCAGCTTATGCTGGGACAATCTTCATCCTTCTAGAACCTTCACTAGCATTTGGTTTAAAAATTCTTTGGAAGGTGTCATGTGTCATTTTCCTTAGCAGATCTCTGCCTGTCTGGGTCATCACTCATTTTTGAGTTTGTTGCAGAACTGCTAGGCTGTTATTTAATATGATTGCTTTTTACAAGGCATGGATATCCATGGTAAAAATGAATCCATGGTCTCCACTGCTGCAAAATCTATTAAATAATTGGAGAGCACAGTGAGTGTCTTTGATGTGAGAGGAAGAAATTCAATAAGCAGTCTTATCAGTCTGTCTAACAAAGCAGAAATCAGGAGTACTGGCAGGAACCGACTGACATCACAGGTCAAGGAAAGTTTATGGATCTGTATGTATACCTGAGAAAGCAGGGAGAATTTAGCTACAAGAAACTGGTTGAGTGTTTTTAATCACCTTAGGGGATGTCTGTACTTTATCTGCATTGCTTTTTATGGACAAAAAGTTACAAAAATCTCTAGCTTAACAGAGCTCTAGGAATAAGATGGGTAAATGTTCTTTCCTTTATCTTGAGGCAAGGGGTGAGGGAGAGGAGGGAGGCATGAAAGGTAGGTACAGAATTTTAACATTGGCTTGTGAAGGGCATATATAAATTAGTGGAATGTTCATTATAAGTCCATTATTGCAATTTAAGCAATACAAAATTGCACAAAAGTTGGTTGCTACATTCTGGAAGTTTATAATATACTATGAAAGATGACAGGAAAATATTTATAATACAAGAGAAGCATGTTATGAATGCTAGATGGTAAGTACAAACTGACTGTTCAATGAAGGTAAAGAATTAATTCTAGTTGGAGGGGTCAGGGAAAGAAAATATTGTAGAAGAGGTAGCGTTTGATCTGCGTCTTGAAAGGTAGATGGAAAAAATCATTCTAGGCAGAGGCAATGGTGGGAGCAAAGGTCGACCTCTGAGAGTACCATATGTTTGGATGTGGGGGAAGGGGGGGGAAGAAAGCAAGCTGTGTAGCATAGTGTTTAATGGGGAAGTTAAGTGGAATGTGGGAGAGTAGCAGAAGGTGGGCTGCAGCCATATCTGGGAGGGCCTGAAATTCCAGGCTACAGCTTGAACTTTATTCTCCCTCAGAAGCTTTTAAGCAGAAAATTAAGGAGATCAAAGCTGAGCATTAGTACCATTAATCTGGTAGCCCTATGTGTCCAATAAGGAGACAGCCTGGAGGGAGAGAGGCAAAGTGAAGAAGCTATTGAAATGTCCCAGGTGTGAGGTGATAAGAGCTTTAGCTGGGTAGAGGCAGTGAGAATGAAAAAACAGCGAAAGTGAAAGGCAGCCCACAAACAGGGATTCCAGTCCCACTTTGGTCACTTACTCAATGTGTGACCTTTCTGAAGTCACTTGACCTCAAAGATCTCAGTTTCTTCACTTGTAAAACAAAGGGTTAAAATGGATAATCTCTAAGGTTATTCAAATTTCTAAAAGCCTATGATTTGTTCTTTTGATTCTTCACCCACTTCAGTATTTAAAAAACTACCTAAGGCTGAAGAGGCTAGGCTAGAGTTCTTAAAATGTACTTGCATTAGGCTTGAGTTTATATGCACTTTAAGGTTTAAAAAAAATCATTCACTCCATGACTCTGTGATGCACATTGTATAAAATATTATGAGTTCCACAAAGCAGATGAAGAAATTAAAGCACAAAGAAGCTAATTGATTTGTCCAGGCTCACAAAGGTTTGGGCTGGTCTCCTTAGTTCCCTGAGACTTCTTGTCAAAAAAGGTATCAAAATAATTGGAAAGAATTTTGGCTTTGGAGTCAAGAAGACTTGAATGCAAATACACACACACACACACACACACACACATACACACACACATATTTATAATCTGCATGACCTTGGACAAGTCACTTAGTATCTCTGGGACTGAGTTCACCCATCTGTAAAAGGAAGGCCTAGAACACCTTGGCTTCTAAGGTTCTTCCAGGCTGTAAATCTATGATTCTGTTTTTTACATATTGTCACATTGACCCTTTAAAAATCACCCCAAAATACCGCTATGTATGGAAGTTCAAGGTATGTTAAACACATTTCCCAACAGCCTGGCAGGCATTAAACATTATTATCAATCTCATTAAAGAATTAAGGAAATTTAGTTTAGTTTAGAGGCTTAAGAAGTTTAGCTACTTCTTCAATGGTATACAAAACAAATATAACATAAAAATTAAAAAAAATTATTTCACACAAATTTTTTTATATGTAACTTTAATGCTTTTCCCACTTTCCCCATAGTAAACCTAAGATACAGGTAGTGCTGTATTAGTATTTCTATTTTATAGATGAGAAAATCTAGGCTCAGAAAGGCTTAGTGACTTGTCCCAGGTCACAAAGATATTAGATGTCACACCTGTGATTTATTTGAACTCATCAGCTGGTCCTTTTATGCCATCACCTTGCTTAACAATTTATTGTTTTTGCTGTTATTGTTATTTTAGTGCTGGCACTTCTGTGACAGCCAACTTATCTGTATCTTCCCAAAGCATTTATGAAGACAAATGAGAAAAATGCAACAACTGGATGTGAAATGGAATAGATTTGCTAGGGTTTCTATAGAAAGTTAATCTCATCATCAATGATAGTGGAACCACTGCATTTAGACTCTAACATTACCTCACTCAGAAGGCTATATAAGGAGGGTTTTGTTCATTTCTTGGAACCAAGACATTGGTGAACTTAATGACATATGGAAAAGAGTAAAAAGGGTGGTGAAAGGCCTTGAGATCATGTCATTATAAGGATTTAATTAACTGGACATTTTTAACTTGGAGAAGAGAAAATATAACAGCTTACAATTATGATGATTTAAATGTATAAAATAGCACATATATTTGTACAACACACAAATATATGTGTAAAATATACAAAAATATAATTACAAAAGTATTCCATGCCAAATTTGACATAAGTTTAACATGCTGGGGAAGGAGTAGAGCTCAGATTGAGAACTAAAGGCAGGGATTTGCCTGCAGTCTCCCCTAAACCCACTCAAATACCTTTAAATAATGATTTTAAACAAATTCTAGAGCAGGAGAATCCATAAAAAGACAGTGGAAAGATTTTCCAGGCCAAGATTTGGAAGGTCTATCAGACCTGGGTAAGAGAGGAATGCGGTCCTGCACAGCCTGCCCAGAGAAGACCTGGTCCCAGCAAACCAGGAGTAGGACTCTTGGGTCACTGAATCAGTGGAAATGACCTCTCAGCCAAAAGACACCAAAAACAACTTAGAAGATCAGTCAGAAAGGTCTGTCATGCCTGGGTGAGAGTGGAGCACGATGGAGCACAGGCCACGCCTGTATAGTCCCAGCCCCAATGAACCAGGAACAGACCTTGGGAGCCTCTGAATTAGCAGCAAAAGCAGCTATGTCTTCTGAAACTCTCAACCCACAGATGGAAGGGGGGCAATGGTGAAACAACTGGTCAGAAGGAGTTTATGGGGGTCTGTTTGCTAGACCTGAGGCAGAACTTGTCTGCTTTGCCCATACTTGGATCTGGGATGCAGTACAGGACGCCAGGGTGAGGAGGAACACTAGCACACCAGAGCTTGTGGCCAGAGTGGAGTAGGGATGCTCCTAACAGTTACAGGGCAGAAAAGAGTGTTTATGATCACTGAGACCAGAACACAGGCCAGAAGAGGAGTAAACACCTCTCCTTAGATCTTAACCTTGGAAGAACTGAAAACTTATAGGTCCCCAGAAGTATCTCTAAAAACAGTTGCATAAAACCCCTGAAACTTGGGTCAGCATGCCTTCCACACTGGACACAGAATCCTACATCAACAAAGAGTTAAAGGTAAAGTAATAGGTTACAAAAATGAGCAAACAACAGAAAAAATTCTGACCAAAAACAATTACTATGGTGACAAGTAAGATATACTCAGAAGATAACAAAGTCAAATTCCACCATCCAAAGCCTTCAAGAAAAATATAAATTGATGTGAGGACATGGAAGAGTTCAAAAAGAATTTGAAAAATCAAGTAAAAGAGGTAGAGGAAAAATTGGGAATAAGAAATGAGAGTGATAAAAACAAGAACGAAAAGTAAGTCAACTTCTTGGTAAAGGGGACACCTTCCCCAAATATTGAAGAAAAAAACCTTAAAAAACAGACTAGGCCAAATGATAAAAGAGGTTCAAAAAGCCAATGAGGAGAAGAGTGCCTTAAAACGTAGAATTGGCCAAGGGGAAAAGAGGCATAAAAATTGACTGAAGAATATATTTACTTAAAAATTAGAATGGAGTAAATGGAAGGTGATGATTTTATGAGAAATCAAGAAGTAATAAAACAAAAACAAAAAACTAAAATAGGAGAAGACAATCTGAAATATCTCATTGGAAAAAAACATTGACCTGGAAAAGGGATCCAGGAGGGATAATTTAAAATTTATCTGACTACCTAAATGCTGAGATTTTAAAAAACCAACGTTCTAGACATTGTCTTTCAAGAAATTATCAGGAAAAATTGCCCTGATATTCTAGAATAAGAGAGTAAAATAGATGTTGAAAAAATCTACCAATCACCTCCTGAAAGAGATCCCAAGATAGGAACTCCTGGGAATATAATAGCCAAATTCCACAGGTTAAGGACAAAATATTGCAAGCAGCCACAAAGAAGCAATTCAAGTATTGTGGAAGCACAATAAGGACAGTAAAGTCATGCATACCCTTTGACCTAACAGGTCTGTATCCCAAAAGAGATTTAAAAAAAAGGAAAAGGATTTACATGTATAAAAATATTTATAGCAGCTCTTTTCTGGGGGCAAAGATTTGAAAAAAAATTGAAGGACCCACACCAGTTGAGAAATGACTGAACAAATTGTGATATGTGATTATGATGGAATACTATTGTGCTACAAGAAATGAGCAGGATATTCTCAGAAAAACCTGGAAAGACTTACATGAGCTGATGCAAACTGAAATGTGCTATTTAAAAAGTAATGGTAATATTGCAAGATGATCGACAGGGAATAACTTAGCTATTCTTAGCAATACAGTGATCCAAAGCAACTGTGCAGGATTTATGATGAAAAACACTCTCCATTCCCAGAAATGAACTGGTGGTGTCTGAATACAGATCGAATCATACATTTTTTACTTTATTTTTCTTGAATTTTCTTTGGCAGAGCGCAGTGGTCTAAGTTCTCTTTCATAACATGACTTTTATGGAAATGTTTTGCATTTCCTATAACCTATATTGAATTGCTTGCCTTCTCAATGAGGGGTGTGGGAAGGGAGGAAAGGAAAGAATTTGGAACTCAAAAATTATAAAGATAGGTGTTAAAAATTATTTTTTACACATGACTAGGGAAGATAAAATAAAAAAAAGAAAAAAGTGCTTGGAGATCAATTTTTAATGACACATAGTTATAATAAATTTCAAAAAGAAAAAGAAAACGGTATAGATATTTTTAATAATAAATAAGGGAAAAGAAAAGAAAGATCAATAATTATCAACCAGTACATCCTCTTTTCTGTGTCTATGAAAATCTTTATGAGAATTTTCTTTAGGTAGCTGAAGAACTATCATTGGGAAGAAATGTAAGACCTGTTCTATTGTACCCTAATTGGAGAAACTAGGAGTTATAGGTAAAAGTTGCAAAGAAATAGAGTTAGATTCAATATAAGGAAAACTTTCTAATTATGAGAAAAATTCAAGAAAGGTTGAATACAATTGTAGAGAAGTGTAGAAGGCATTTGAGATCTCTTCTGAGATTCTGCACAGTGAAAATAACACATAGCAATATAAAATCAAGCAAGCAGAATGTAAAAAATATAGGTAAAAAATTATCCATACTTTAGGTGACATAAGTTTAAAAAGCACTTGGGCATCAATTGTCAAGGTCTCACAAAGATAGTAAGTCCCCTGCTCCAATAAAATAGAAATTATCAGGGATATTATTATGATGATAACAGAAGAAAGAAAAAGAGCATTAAAAACTACCAAGCAATCTGCCTAGTTTCTTGAATTTATAAAAACAGTCATGATGTCTATATAATTAGCACATTGTGTTTACTGTATAATGGTAATAAAGTAGCATTTCATGTAAGCAGGTGTTCTTAACCTAGGATCTATGAATTTACTTTTCAAATATCCTAATAATTGCATTAAATGTTAGCTGACATTCTGAGGAGTTCATTGATTTAACTAGACTATGGAGTCTATGACATAAACAAGTTAAGAATCTCTGAAAGAGAACCACCCATGTCCTGAAAAGGTTATCCTTTAGTAAGGTATATTCCATACATATGTTTAGGTCATCGAAGAATTTTTAATAGGTTCAACAAAAGAAAGAAATTCTCTAAGAAGTACTATGGTCATCGAAGAATTTTTAATAGGTTCAACAAAAGAAAGAAATTCTCTAAGAAGTACTATGATTAACATCATGAAAGAAAGAGGAAGGCATATGAGTGAATGAATGAATAGAAACGCATTTATTAAATGCCTCTCACGTATAAGGTAGATAGAAGCAGTGAGCGTGATATTAGGGACAGAGAGTTGTTTTCTGAGTAAAGAAAGGGTTAAAGTTCTGTCTCTGATAAATACTGCTTATGTCTAGGGGGCAGAGTCAAGATGGCAGAGTAGAAGGATGCACACGCCAGGAAAGGAGTAACTCCTCTTCCTTGATTGTGCAACCTTAGAGGAACTGAGAACATACAAGACCCTAGAGTATACCCTCCTCTTGAAAAAGGACTCAAAAGTCATGTAACTGGATGGGAAAATGCCCAAAAAAGGGAAAGAAAATGAGACTATGCAAGGTGACTTTCTTGGTGAGTAGATATTTTCTTCCATTCTTTCAGGTGAGGAGGAAAATTGTATACTATCAGAGGAAAACCTAAAAGTCAAGGCTTCTGCATCTCAAACCTCCAAAATAAATATGCAGTAGTCTCAGGCCATGGAAGATCTCAAAAAGGATTTTGAAAATCAAATAATAGAGATGGAACAAAAATTGGGAAGAGAAATGAGAACAGTGCAAGAAAATCATGAAAAGCAAGTCAACAACTTGCTAAAGGAAAAATGCTGAAGAAATTAACACCTTTAAAAATAGACTAACTCAAATGGCAAAAGAGGCACAAAAAGCTAAAGAGGAGAAGAATACTTTAAAGAGCAGAAATAGACAAATGGAAAAGGAAGTTCAAAAGCCCACTGAAGAAAACAGGGCTGAGATTCAGATCAACTGCTCAATTCCTGCAGGGTCTTTACACCAGGACTCCAAGAATGGGAGCTACTAGGGCATCCAGACCAGAGCACAGTCCAGGAAAGGAGTAATTCCTCTTCCTTGATTGTGCAACCTTAGAGGGATGGGGAAAAAATTTGAAGTTCAAAATCTTGTGGAAATGAATGCTGAAAACTAAAACTAAATGAGTAAATTTGAAAAAAAATACTGGTTATGTGATTCTAGGCACCTCTCTTAGTTCTTCAATGTTCTATGCAACTCTCTAGGACAATGAATTATGGGAAAAGTACTTCCTGAATTAGAAGAAGTCATTTTCTCAACTAGGAGTCTCATATTGTAGTGTAATCACATATCCATTCTCTATGTTCTATAAGCCAGTCACTGGGCTAGCTACTAAATTAAAAATACAAAAGTATGAGTGTTTTTCCTTATGAACTTAAATTCTAAGAGGTGGAAACACATTTGACTGGAAAGTGAGCAAAGTGTCTGAGAAGTCATAGGGATAATCAATCAATACACAGGACAGTCAATTGACTTGACTTTTCCAGAAATTACTATTTTGATGACTTTTCTAAGAACAATCCATGGTGGGGTTTGGGGGAAGAGAATGTCTATTGAAAAATACATGTAAGGAATTCCCTAACATGCCCTAACAAGACCAAGAAATTTGAAAGCATGCAAATGCATACTTTCAGACAGACATTGAAGACATTTACTACGCTAGAGAGAGTGGAAGCTGCAAACACCTAATTAGACATACAGAACCCTGGAATACAGTACATGTGCTTCTACAAGACATAGAGTGAAATCAGATCTTGGTTTCTAATTACTTATCTATATGAGTCCCAAAGGAAAAAACAATGACTGACCTGAAACCAATCAATCTAAGGCAACATGAGTGGGATAAGGTAGGGGAAGATAATTTTTTTAGATTTTTTAAAAAATAAATTTATTTATTTAACTTTTTACATTCATTTTCACAAGATTTTGGTTCCAAAATTTTCTCCCCATTTGTCCCCTCCCCCCTCCCCAATACACTGAGCATTCTAATTACCCATATCATCAATCTGCCCTCTCTTCTTTCATCCCTCTCTTCCCTTACCCCATCTTCTCTTTTGTCCTGTAGGGCCAGATAACTTTCTATTCCCCATTACCTGTATTTCTTATTTCCTAGTAGCAAGAACAATACTCAACAGTTGGTCCTAAAACTTTGAATTCCAACTTCTCCCCATCCCTCCCTCCC
>CM053771.1:390523903-390563937 GCA_028658325.1 Potorous gilbertii
AGAGGCCTTGACTCCTATGTATTTACCTGATGGTAAGCATTGTTCTTCCTCATCAGAGAAGAATGATGCAATCATCTGTTCCCCAAGAAAATAACCTTCTATGGTCTTATATTTTTTCCCTTTTCTGGGCATTTTCCCAGCCAGTTACTTGACTTCTGAGAGTCCTCTCCACTCCTGGCCTAGGTCCACCCAGCTAGTGCTTGGAGTCTGAGATTCAAATGCTGCTCCCCAGCCTCAGGGCTTTTGGAGGCAGGCCTGACTGCTATTCAATGGGAGCTTATCTGCTGGTACCTGGGTGGGGGCAGGGCCACCTCCCAGGCTCAGTTCCCTCAGGGGGTTTATGCAGAGATCCTTTGTAATGGAGCTGGGGTGGAGCTCCTGCCTGCTCTGGGAGCCTCTGGCTGCCTGCTCTGGGAGCCTCTGGCAGCCTGCTGCCTCTGCTGCTGCTGCTGCCTCTGACACTTCCGCTGCCTCCCGAGGGGCCCTGAGTCCCGCAGACACCCCACTCTCCTCTCAACCCGTCTCTCTCACTGACCTGTGTGTCTGTGGGTGGAGGGACCTTCACGGGTGCTGGAGATTCTGTCCCTGAAGCCTGCTCAGATCTGCTCGCTCCTCTCAGAGCCGTGTGGCCGGGGCAGAGGAGGGCTCCGCTCCCATTCGGGCTGCAATGGACCTTTGGGATCGGTTTTTCAGGGCTCTCTGGAATGGAAATCTCCTTCACTGTGTTGCTGTGTGGCTTCCACTGTTCCAGAATTTGTTGGGAGTTCTTTTTAGAGGAAATCCATGGGCTGTGGGTTCGGAGCTAGCATTTGGGAGTTTTTCTGCTCCACCATCTTGGCTCCGTCCCCCGGGAAGATACTTTTGAACAAAGAAAAACTAGAGGTCTTTCCCACCTGAAATATCCCAGCTCTATTCCAGCTGAGAGTACAGGAACCACCTCATCAGCCCATCCAATGACTAAATATAGGGGTGGGCAACAGGGAGTAAGGAGTGGAGATGGGGGAACACTGCAGCTTCCAAAGAAAATCAGTGATCAGAGGAACTAATACAGCCAGAGTAGCCTACACAACCCATCCAGGCTTGTTTATGATAAGATACACTTGTGATGTTTGAGGGAAATTCTTTGTTATTATTCTGTGAACTGACATTTGAGTAAATTTTTTGCTAAAGAACTAAGCATCATTGTCTGATTAAGGAGAAACCTACCCCTGGTGGCTTGTGCATTAGCTTTTAGGAGGATAGCCACCCATGATATCATCCCTAGAAACATGGAAAATCCACTCTTCCAAGACTCAATCTGCCAAAGTAAGTATGAAAAGGGTGAGTAACCTTGGAGGGCCTGTGGTATACATAATGCCAAGATTGTGGGCAATTAATTTTGTTAATTCATCAGTTGATATGCCCTGGATATGAACTGTAGATAGACAACTAGATAAGGAACTGACTATATGACTGAGATGAAATAATGTGAACTAGAAGACATTTAGAAAATGGTACAGAACTTTTAGTGGTATCAGGCAGCTCCTTCTTGCAAAAGCCCCCTTTAAAAAATACTGGTATTCTTTCAGCTATGTTTTATGGTTGTGATCCTGGAATTTCATTCATGATTTAGGAGGAAAAAATTATAGGCAACTCAATGGAATACATAAGCTATATAAGAATTCAGATCATAGGATCATAAATTCAGAATTAGAAGGGGAATTGAAGGCCATGTAGTTCAATGCTATAAGGAAACTGTAACCCAGAATAATTAAATGACTTACTTGAAATTACAGAAGTAAAATATCAGCAAGGATGGGTAGGACTGAACAAGAATATAGGTCAATAATATAGCATGATAAAGGATTATTAGGTGGATAGTCAGAATGTTGAACTGATATTCAGAAAATGTAAAACATAGAGAAAGATACAACGCTAATTTTTCTTAAAAACAGTTGAAAGTATAGGCATAAATGGATTCTTCATTAAACTGATAAAAAAGTATTGTTTAAGTCCTCTATAGAAGATATCAACAAGAATTACACAGGATGAGAAGGACTGAATGGAAGGTTGTTGTTAGTTGGGTCTGACTCAGGTTAGTCTCCTGGTAGTTTATGTTCAATATTGAAACAAAATGAGATATCCATAGATCACTGAACAACTGACAAAGAGATTTACTTAGCTACAGCAAAAGAAGGATGGGAATTGGAGACACCTTCAGTTTATTCAACTGAGTGAAACTCCCTTACCTAAATTCCCCATTGTTTTCTACCACTCAGGCAGGCATCAGGAAGAGCCTCTGGATCTGCTTAAGGTTTTATTCTCTAAGTTAATACACTGCTGGATCTATATTCAGGAAGATTCAGCTTCCTGAGTTCAAATCTGGCCTCAGATACTTACTAGCTGTGTGACCTGAGTAAGTCAGTTAACACTATTTGCCTCAGTTTCATCATTTATAAAATGAACTGGAGAAGGGAACTGCAAACCACTCTAGTTTCTTTGCCAAGAAAACCCTAAATGAGGTCACAGAGAGTTGGACTTGACTCAATAATAACAACAACGAAGAGGAAATATCAACAGTCTAAGTCTTTAGCCTCCTGAGCCAAGCAAGTTTCAAGGTTGGTCTCAATACCTTTTTAAGAAACAAGTAGCCTAACTTGCATGGGGATAGTGGTTAGGATATTATTCCTGCTGCACTTCTGATCATGTCATTCTGCTGTCATTGTTGTTGCACAGGAACCAAATCCTGGAATAGTTAAACCACTCCATTTGGGAAAGTCCTGCCCTGGGACAATGCTTTCCTGATTGGTGAGAACCAACAACATCTAGTTAGCCCTAGACGTCCAATGATGCTTTACTCTGGACATCTTCTTGACATACCTTCTGCTTTGCCTTTCTAATCTAATATAGAAAAACCTTGACCCAGAGGATTTAAGCCACCCAGCTTTGGAAATTCCACCCTGAAATCATGATGTCCTAATTGATGAAAACTCAAATTCTCTAAGTTCCCTAGACCTCTAATCATGTTTTACTCTCTTCCTGTTCCTTACCCTCTTCTTCATCTTACTTTTAAAGTCATCAAGACATCAGTACTGTCATTGCTTATGGAAGGAACATCAATCAATTCTTCAATGGGCTCCCTCAACCATCCCCATGATTGCCTCAATCAAAAATTCTCTTCTGTAGCTACCACTTTTCTTTGGATGGAGTTTCCCCCAATTAGAATATGTATTCTTTGATGAAAGGAGCTCTCTTCTGAAATTGTATCCTTATCTCTAAGCACAGTTATTGGCACAGAATAACTGCTCAATAAATGCTGTAAGGACTATAATACTGCCATTTGTTTCTGTTCTCTTCCTTCTGACTCTAGAAGTTAGTAATATCCCATATTAATTAACTTGTTGATTAACTTGCTCTAGAATACACTTCAGATTTCATGTTAAAATTTATTTCATGAGATCATGAGTACAAAACAGATTCATAGTAGTGGTTTCTCCAAAATCCTAAATTTAATTGTTCTCTGGGATATGTCACTGAGCCATTTTTATATAGAAAATCCTGAAAATTTACTAAATGTTCAACCAGATGGATGCTTTCAGGATGTTAAGCTATTTTCTATTTTTTTGTCACCTACCTCTGGAAAAAACATGAATCTCTTTCAGATTACCAGAGTACCACCGAGAAAATGACTACTTTACTCCACTGAAAGGAACCTTAGTAGCTTGAAAAAGTCAAGACACCTTCGACTGGCAAATTTGGTTTTGTTAGCTCTTATTTAGTTCATTTGGTGACTTTATGTACTGTGAAATTATGATGCGCAACAGACTAGATTAAACACTGCCACTAATTCATAAATGTAAATCATTCAGCAGGAGAAGCAGAGACTAAAGAAAAATATTTATATCACTGCCTTCATAGGCATATAGGAATGGAGAGAAAGCATCCTCATGTTAAATCACAATTGAATTCATAATTCAATATTTTTCCTATTGTGAAGGTAGACAACTGCCAATGAAAATTCAAAAATACCATCTCAGGTCTTTTATTTTGTTTTCTGGTAAAGATGCTAATAAGTTTTCTTTTAGATAAAGTTTGTAGCAGGATTGGGTATTTTGGTTGATAATCTCATTTGTAAGTGAATTATTTTGCAGATTACACATAGCAGGGACTGTGGCAGAAATTTTGATAATACATATAAACATATATATGTACATACATATATGTGACTTAAGAACAAAACACGCATATACGTATACATGTTTGTATGTGTGTATGTGTATATATGTCCCTCCTCTGAACTAATTATTCAGAAAGTGACTCTGATATTTAATTGGTGGTGCCATATGGTCTGTATTTAGCCATGACTTTGTTTAAATATAACTCAAAAGATGCATTCCAAAATAAAATATGATCTAGAATTTTAAATGCTATTTAGAAAGATTTGTGAAATGGCATCCTTTCTTTAGATTGAATAACCAAAATCAGGCTATTATTTTGAGTTCTAGAACTTCACTATTGAGCAATAGTAAAACAAGTTTATCCAAGTTAAATAAATAATAGAATCAAGATAGAATTCAAATCCCTCACGGGTGATATGTCATGACTCAGATTGTTTTAGGAATAACTTTAAGTTGTTTATTGCTACCCCAGAAGCATAAACAATATTATCAAAGAAACATATAGTAAAAAAGTAATAAGGACCTGGTTATCAGGAACTTATATACGCTACTGGGACAGCTGTGATATCAAGAGAAAGTGAGGATGTTCGATAGAACCCCCAAAGCACCTTGAGGATATGGATGAATCTGCCATGTATCATTGGAGGAAATGGATACAAGATTATGATTCATCAAAGGACTATCCCAGATTCAGGAGGTGGGGTGGGGAAGATGAAGTTTATGGAGAAGAAATGAATGTAACTAATTCTTATTAGTAATTAGTAAATTAATAAATTAGTAAAAATAGTAATAGACATTAGTGAGGACTTAAGGTTTTAAAGCCAGGTTTGGACTGATTTAGGCTGTCTTAGGACATGATGGTTTAAAATAACAGCATTCAACAACAGGCAATAGGCTACAGTGGAAATAACAAAATCGCCAAACTGGAAAAGACCCTAAGGGTCACCTAGTTCAATCTGTACCCTTGAATAAGAATCCCGTCATCTGTCTTCCCAACAAGTGAGCCCTCAGCTTCTGCTTGCAGACCTCTAAGGATATTCCAAAGGTAGTTTAATCTATTTTGGGGAAACTCTATTGTTGGGAAGTTTTTCCTTACATCTGAATGTTTGCAATAGTATTATCAATAATATGTGAAAAATTTTGGGTTAAGAAAATTTGAAAGATTATCTTTTTATGATAGATACCTGTTAGATGATAGAGAGTAGATAGATCATAGATAGCACACAGATGAGAGAGAGGAGACTGATAGAGTATTTACATGCTTACAATGCTGAGCTTAGCACTGGGGATAAAAATACACACAAGCAAGAAAGAACTTGTCCTCAAGGAACTTATAATCTTATGGGGAAAAATGAAACATAAAAGGGCCAGCATATGCTTACATGGGTGGTAGCATGGCATGTACATGACTGGAAAGTGTGGTGGAGGCCTGCATATGAGAAAATTAGGGCAAAAACTCATTAATTGGAGCCCAGGGGAATTTCAAGGTCAGAGTCCAAAGTATATTTACATTCAAATTACATGCAAAATATTCTTGTAACTTCTGAATTCCAAGAAAAATCCAGAATAAGAAATGAAACTATCCAGTGCCACAAGAACATTAAGTTTCATATGTGTTAATTAGAATAATTTTTATAAATACTTGATGTATTAAAGTACCAAGAAAATGAACATATATATAAATAATTTCGTATAAATAATGAAATTATTTTACATCAAATTTATAAAGTAGAATTTTAAAGTATTATTTTAAATGACATCATTTTCTACTTTGCTTAATGAGTTCATTGAATCATGTAATAGAAGTCATTCTAGAGTAGGGAGAGATGATAGAGGTCATCTAATTCAATCCCTACATGAATTAATCCTTTCTACCTAATTCGTGGTTATACAACTTCTGCTTGAATACCCCCACTGACAGGAAATCACTACTGCAAGAGTCAGTTCGTTCCACTTTTAGAGACTTTAACTGTTATGAAGTCTTTTCTTTTACTGACCTGAAATCTACCTCCAATAAATGACATACTGGTCCTAGTTCTCTGTACTATGGACACAGGAAATAAATTTTGTCGTTCTTCCATATGGCAGAATTTTTAAAAAATTATTGAATCATATATTTGGAGGGTACCTTGTCATTTTCTCTATACTATCCTTCAGACAGGTTACTACATCAATTATTAATACATTATCAAAGTCAGAATGACTGCAAGAGGTTCTATCTTCTGGTTTATTTTTGTAGCCTACCCTAAATCCACATTTTCTTTAACTGTATTTTAATATTCAACAATATAGTGAAGACCATACACATTTTTCCTATATTTGACCATGATTGCCAAGTATATTTTCTCAAATAAATACTTTCAGATTTTACAACTCTTAACAGCTCATTTAGCTACTTTTGGATACCTCTACATGTTTTTTATGTTCCAATTGGGTTGAAAATACAGAAATAGATTTGGAATTTTAGAGTCTAAAATACAAGATTGAGTTATTTTTTTCAAAATACCTGAGCAAGAACAAGTGTCCAATCAGTTATGAGAATGTAGAATATTACTAGAGATCATCACCATCTGTACACAAATATAAAAACCTTGTACTTAGCTACATAGAACTTCTAGGATCCCTAGAGACTGTGATTCTGATGGAAAGAGATGATAATGCCTTCTTCTTTTGCTGGAGAAATCTCAGGAGAGGAGAATGATGCTCACATGAGCAAGGATATGGACATGAAGGGGGTTCGTGAGTTTCAAGAGGAAGCAAGAGAGATGCTGGAGAAAGCAACAAGTCAGCAGCATGACTAATTTTTAAGCAGCCATTAGGGCTTGACACTATCCATCCACCTACTGTGGACAGGGAGTCTAACATCAAGAGAAAGGTTGGAATAGACCAATGGTAACTGAACTAACTGTTCAAAAAAACTGATACCAGATGAATTATCTTATTCCTCCTCCAATTTGTGTTGGGGAGAGTTCATGATAAATCCAAAGCTTACCTATTTTTAGAGTTTCTTGGCATTTCTACTTAATTAGCAAGGCAAGTTGGCATGAGATATGAGTATGACTGACCATAACAATTTTGGTTTTATATGTACCTCATTACTGAGAACTACATATGTAGAATGGGGCAGTGCCTCATTATTCAGAAAGAGAAAATGAGACAGGGAAAATAGCCTCTGTTGGAGGTCATGAGGATTTGTCCTGGCTAGGATCACATAGAAAAATACTAGACTAGAACCTGATTTTATATGAAGTCAATTTAATTTTCATTCCAATATATATTACAAATATTAAAATTGAAAGGAGATTTTCCCAATTTACAAAAAGTTTAATGACATTTTGCAAGGTACTTGCCACCAGACACCTGCCCTGATTAAATTCATCTTTAAACTTAACAACTGTTTTTTGTTCAATAATCAAGGTTCTCAAAAATCTTAAACATTGAACTGGAACAAGTTCTGACAATGATCAATTGATAGTTCTTTGAGTGTGACCTTCTAACCAGTTATGTAACCAAGACCTGTGGATTCAACAGATTTTTCCCCCTAAATTACTAAGGATCATATCAAGTAGGGCAAAATGAAAAAAAAAACTTTCTCTTTGTATATATAAATATAGAATATGTATACATGCATATGCACATATATTTTTCAAATCTGTTTCCTTTCCTTCAAATGCCAAGTCTATAAATGTCTCTCACAAGAAACTAGCCTGCACTTTCTTTGCTAGTTGGCAACCTCTAATATCTTACAAGTTGGCTGTATGATCATGTCTTTTCTAGTATCTCCTAGGTTGAATATGACTTCTATATCACTGACATCTTAAAAATGATTATTTTTATTCATTATTCCAACATAGTAATCTTTTTGCCTACGAGTCAAATATTCTCAGATTTCCCATTTCCTCTTTGGTTTAGTTTAAAATTCATAGGAACATATAAAAAGAGATGGAAAGGACCTTAGAAGCCATCTAACCCAGCTTCTTTTTCTAGATGAAGAAACAGGCTGAAAGAGATTAAATGACTTATTCAAGGGCATACAGAGCCAAAATTTGCATCTGAGGTCTTTATCTTTCAGGAGCTTCCTATTATTATGAGAACGGGTTCACACATGAAATCATAAGCTATAAAGTCCTTTGAAGCTCTAAATATATGTGTCTATTATATTGCAGGCACTGTCTAGAAGGTTAGGTAGTACAAAGGCCAAAGAAACCAAGAGTTTGCTTCCAATAGAAGTGTTCTGTAACGTGCCCAAACTGCCAAATACAAAATAAAGGAAGTAAAAGTTACAAATAAAGGAGTAAGGAAGGGGTAGATAATAAAAGGAGGAGATGTTTTCTGAGTCTTAGGGACTTACCTAGGGAATCTAGTAGGTGACATGAGAAAAGAATCTCATCCAGGCCTGTGGGCTGCCTGTACAAAGATACAAGGGTGGAAATATCAATTTCTTGGAAAAACTCATAATCTAGTTTAGCTAAAATTGAAAACTATGTGGAGAATGCCATGAAATAAATTTGGAAGAGTAGATAGATTTTAGATTGTGTAGGATTTTAAATTCTAGGTTGAGAAGTACTCATTTTCTCTTACAGCAATAGGGAAGTCCTTTAAATTTTTTGAGTAGGAGAGTGACTTGGTCAGACTTCCAGGTTCTGGAAACGGTTGTTGGGTTTTTGTTTGTTTTGCTAGCTCTGTAGAGAATGGCTTGAAAAGGGACAGGAAACTGTGAGAGCTGTAAGGAAGCTATTACAAAAGCCCAAGGGAGAGGGGATGAGGCTTTAAACCAGGCTTGATGTCCTTTGAATGAAGAGAAGAAAATGAATGGGAAATGAAACCTATTTCACTGTGAGTATACTTTGTCACTTCTCTGTCATCTTTCCAGAAGTCTTAGCAAGCTGATCCCAGTCATGTATACGTGCATAGCTTTTGAAATGTTTTTGTCTCCCCCCCCCCATATCCATTGCTGTGCATTCTGTGATTTATTGTGCCTTACAAGGCATTACAGCAGGTACACAGGAAACTTTAAAGAAATATATATAATATATATACACATATACACACACACATATACATATATATACATATATGTATATATGTATGTATATACACACATATACATATATATCAATATAGATACAGATATATACGGATATAGTATAGTGACTGACTAGAAAGAGACAATTGCTGAAAATGACTGAACTTTGGTATTTTATTGACAAAAAAAAATTAGGAATGGGGAATCAAGCCAGTGGAATAATGTTTTTAGGCAAAGATTCCTCTGGTTGAAAATAGGAGTTATTTCATAATGTTATACTAGTATCCACAGAGCTTATTAAATGAATGATGGCTTACCTTGTGCCACTCTGATTTAGACCTTCAACACCTTGCATCCAGACTGTTGCAATTGTTTTTTGTCTCAAGTCTCTTCATTTGGCACATATACTAAAGAGGTTATCCTCAAGAGCAGGTCTCACCACATTTCCACCATTCAAAACAAAGAAAACCCCCAAACCTGTGGCTCCCTATTATTCCAAGAAGAAAATACAAACTCCTTGTTACCATTTAAAGCTATTCAGACACTGGCAGAAAAATTCTTTTTATCTGATTCTACATCTTCTCCTTTCCTTATACTCTGTGATTCAACATAAATTGTCTTTATAATATATTTGTTGCACTTGTTGCTCAGTCTTGTCTGACTTTCATGACCCCACTGGGTTCTTCCTTGGAAAAGGTATTGGAGTGGTTTGCTATTTCCTCCTCCAGTTCATTTTTACAGATGAGGAAACAGAGGTAAACAGGATTAAATGAGTTGCTCAGAATCACACAGCTAGTAAGTGTCTGAGGGCAGATTTGAATTCAGGAAGTTGTCTTCTGCACTCCAGGCTTGGCACTCTATGCACTGTCTTGCCTAGCTGGCCCTACAATACCTTACAAAGGACATTTCACTTCCTGTCAAGATATACTTTGGCAATGGCTGCCTGAGAATGAATCCTCTCTTTACCTTTAACTCTTAGAATCTTTTGTTTCCTTCAAGATTTATTTTAAGGACTACCTTGTACATTAAACTTCTGATGATTCCTTAAGCCTTGGTATCTTCTATCCCAAAATTGCCTTGCATTTATTTTGTATAAATTCTCTTTTCTTATTTATTTATAACATTTGTGTCCAAAAATGTGACAATTTATAGTTTTGTCTAACTCTTCCGGACCCCATGGGCCATAGCAATCCATCACCTTCAATTCTTCACTCTTATACTTAGCTTCAAGTCAGCTTTTACACTATTCTGTTTCATCATCATCTCAATTCCTTTTCACTTTCTACTACAGAGTGTTATCATTTGCAAAGCTGAGATTGCTGATATTTCTCCCGGCAACCTTAATCCCCTCTTTCGATTCATCTAGCTTGGCATTTTGCGTAATGTGTTTTGCATATAAGTTAAATAAATAAGGTGACAATGTACAACCTTGTCATAATCCTTTTCCAATCTTAAATCAGTTGTTCCATGTTTATACATACTTACTTATGTGCACACTGCCTCTCCTGATAGAATAAAAGTTTCTAGATGGCAGGAACTATGTAAATTTTATCTCAGGGTCTCCTTTGCTTTGTGCAGTGCCTGGCACATAGTAGGCATTGATAAATATTGTTGGTTAATTGGCTAATAATTGGTTAATACTATTTTAAGCATTAAAATAATGGTAAAAATATGGTGGGAGTGCCTAGAAAACCATTAAAAATTCAGAAGAGAGATCTGATTTGGAGAAAATGGTTTGGTAGTCCCCTACATAGTGGGGATGATAGAGCACATGAGATCTGTCAGAAGAAAAGCTGAACTTAGAGGACAAAGCCTTGGAAAACAACCTCATTTAGGAATTGGAAAGCCAAATTCATAACTTCTATTTCTTTTTTCTTAAGTGTAACAAAGAAGAGAGTGTTTTCATTTTTCTGGTAGTCATAATTCCAAATGTTAATATTTTGGAATTCTTTTTGAAAGCAGTTATGTAGCATTGGCATTCACAAGCTACTTTCTCCAAGCAGCTAATATTTAATGAAATAGAAATAATAGATTGTATTATATACAGCCTCAATATTTTCAAAATGCTTTAGAATTGTTTTCTGTTTTGATCCAAACAAGAACCTTGGGATATATCTGATATATCCCAAATGAGAGAGAAAGATGCATAGTGACTAGCTCAGGGTCACAATGTTAAGTAACTGCCTAAGGCAGGATTTCAACTCCAGTCTTCTAGAGTACATCACTCTGTTGACTATTCTGCCTTGTTTCCTCTGTATAAGCTAATCATTAAGGGTTTAGGCCAAAGGAGTTCAAAGACCAGATCTTGAAACTGTGGTCCATGGAGTGTAGTAACAAAATCTTCCTGAAGTAATCTTTCCCTTTTATTATTACATAATTATATTTTTGATAATTTAATATGGACCTAATATTAATTGAATATTAATATTAATTGAAACTCTAATTTATCAGTTACTTTGAATTTTGAGCCTGATCTATACTTATATATGAATTATCCAAAATATTATATAGTACCAAATTGAAGAATGTGTTATACAGAGTAGTATGATGTACTATACTATCATAATGTAAAAATTAGGAGAAATCAATGAATTCACAAGTATTTACCAAGTGTGGAGTGCCAGATATGGTGTTAAGTGCTGGAGATATGAAGATAGAAGAAAAAAAAATTCTTCATGAAGAAGTTTACATTGTGGTCAGAGGGATAACATGAAAAAAACTATATACATAAAAAATATATATAGGATAAAATGAAGATAATCATTTGAGGGGATGTAGTAGCATAAGAGACATCCAAGAAGACTTCATATAAAGGTGAAATATTAGTAGAGACTTTAAGGAAGTCAGGGAAGTCAGCAAATGGTGATGAAGATGGAGAACATCCCATGCCTGAGAGGCAGTCAGTGAAAATGCCACAGTACAGAGATGAGGTATCTTGTGGGAGGAATAGCCAGGAAAGCAGTGTAAATGGATTAAACAGTATGAGGAAGTGTAAGAAAACTGGAAAGGTAAAAAGGACTGGATTATGAGAGTGCTTTAAATACCAAATTATGAATTTTACATTGGATCTTGGAGGTTATGGGGAGCCTATGGAATCTGTTTGAAAGGGGATAGTGGTAGTGTCATGGTCAAATCTATGTTTTAGAAAGATTACTTTGGCAGCTGAAATATAAATTATGAATGATTAGTAAAGTTTGTCTAAAAGTTGGGATACTTGAGCCTAGCATTGATAGACTAGCCAGTGATAGCACCTAAGCACTTATTAAAATTCAATGTATCAGTGATCTCTGACCTAAGCCATACTTTGTAAAGAACAATTACATAATTCAGAGACATAAATAGAAGCAATCCTGTCAAATATCTACATTTTAATATGTTAACACAGTGCTTGGTAAATAGTAGGCTCAATAAGTAGTTACTAACTGACATATCCTAAAGTATTTTTAGAATATGATCAAATAGAACCAAATCCCTCCAATTTTTTTTAATAAATGAATAAATACTTATTTTTTAAAGGCATTTGTCTTTTGGTATTGTTTTAATAGCAAGAGTGAATTTACAATTTTCCTAGAAAATTTTCTAGTCTTTAAAAGACTGTATTTAATAAAGCACAACACTTGGATATTTTGCCATATAATTTGAGTAAAAATAGGAATAAATCAAATAAATGCCATTTTTCCTTGAAGTTCTCTTCAGGGGATACCTACTGATTGATGAAGATCTATGACAGTGAACATATTCCTGTCAATCTTGGGTCTCATCTGCTAAATATAGTAGCTAACAAAGTCAAAGATCAATTAAAGAGATTAATGGTTTTCATTATCCCCTAAATAACTGTTTTTTACTTGATACTTTCACTAAGGGTAACCCAACATAGTCCACTTCCCTGTAATTCTAATTTGGTATTTGACTTTATGCTTGGTAAATTGCTCATTGACAGCCCTGTAATGAGACTCAACTCTGTCTGTGAATGAATACTGAGCAGACTTCCTCCTCCTGGGGGAAAATCGAGTGAGAGAGAGAAGAACCCATACACATAAAATTGATGAATGCCAAATGAACAATTTGCTTATGAAAAATACCAGGAAATCAGACAATTTCCAGGCAAAAGTTTTCTTGCCTGGGCCATATGGAGCAAGTAAAAGAGTATTGAATGGGTGTTTTGTTTATGGAGATGTCTAAAAAATGCTAATGAACAATAAGCAAATATCTCCAGAAGATATATGGAGAAAACTGACAAATACCAAATGTGCTCCTTTCTTACAAGATAAAGGCAAAAGTAAATACTACAGCATAGGCAATTTTAGTAATTATTCATATTCACAGAAAAGATTGCAAACTAAAAACCCTGACCATTTCATGATTCTATATGCTTTCCTATAAAATAAAAATACAAAAATACATGAAGTTCTGGAGGGTGTCTTGAGGCTCCCTCCAAGTTTTGCCCCTGGGCAACATCTGATAGACTCCACTCTACCCAAGAGTGAGTAGCTCTGCAGTAAGGAAGTAACAAAACAGAATAACGAAATGGCACTCATTGAATAACAATATTGTGATAAAACTTATGTACTGATGTAGATGTAGTATTAACTAGTTTCATCATTTTCTACTTGTTTCTGGGATTTAAAAAATAACAGTTGACAATCATTTTATTAATAGAATCCAATGATGAATGTATCTGAGTAAACAAATATAATGGTATTCTCTGATAATAATGCCCATTTTCACTCAAAAGCAAAGAGTCATTCTGATCTCTTTTATTTTGCTTCTAAAAATTAAAAAAAACCCTAAGAATTCAGTTTTCTTTTACTTTATTCTCTCATGTTAGTAACAATGTGATGGAATCATAGAATTAAAACTGGACAGATTCCCTAGATGTCTTCCAGTCCAACACCATTATTTCACAGTTGAAACGTAGGCCCAGAATACTCAAAGTGATTGAGCCAAAGTCACTTAGCTATGAACAATCAACAAACATTTATTAAGTACTTTTTCTACCGACTATGCTTAGTTTTGGGAGTACATAGATGAAGCAGTCTCTGTCCTCTATCAGGGGAGTCAATATGTATACATGTCAGGACATCTAGGTGGTTCAGTGGATAGAGCACCAGGAGTCAAGAGGACCTGAGTTCAAATCTCACCTCAGACACTTGACACTTACTAGCTGTGTGACCTTTTGCAAGTCACTTAACCCCTATTGCCTCATCCTGGGTCATCTCTAGTCACCCTGATGGATATCTGGCCACTGGATTCAGATGGCTCTAGAGGATAAGTGAGGTTGGTGACCTGTATACAGCCCTTCCTCACTCAAAACAAAGCCAAGTACAAGTCATGTCATTACTTCTCTGACGGCATGGTCTTCTTTGGCAACAAAGGATGAACATGCACATGTACATGTGAGTATATAGTAAACATACTCAAAGGATCTGTTATTTCATCAATTTGAACATTCCCTCCAATGATGAAGATTGAAACCCATTAATTCCTGCCCATCTTCGGTGACCCTTGTCTATTGTCTCCCAAAAGTTTGCCACCGTGGGTCACCCAACTAAACATTCAGGAGGTCTTCCATAGTTTCTCCTGACAGAAAACTGATCACTGGAACACTTTGCCTTTCTTTGTGTCAGTCCTTGCTTTTTCCATATAGGTAGCTCATCTTCCTTTTCTTTCATACTATTCCTTGATTGCATCTTTTACTCCTTTTTATTGAAGTTCTGCATTGGATATATGCTACAACCTACTCCCACACACTGCACATTTTGCCAATGTTTTCTTCATGATCTTAATTTTTAATTCATAGTTTGCAATATAGTACCACCAGTAGATTATTTGTATTAAGAGGAACTGTACCAAAATTTCAAAGTTCCTTTTTATAATCTCATGCTTTTCATGAGCAACAACAAAAGATCCATAGATAATTTATATATAGTAAGTACTAAGTAATTTCAAGGATGAGATGAGAGAGGCACTAGCAGATGGGGTACTAAGGAAAGAAAAGTAGTCATTAGCAGGATATGAACCTAGGTCCCTGACATCAAATACTACTGCTAATCGTAGTAACTTCAGAAATCAATTTCCTCCTTATCATCCAAAAATCACTGATCATAATACTTTCCAATTGTTTGATAAAGACATTTGCCTGATCTTCACTACTAATTTTTCGGTTCTCAACAATTCTCCTGTTTATGAAAAGAAGATGGGTAGGAGGAGTCTGTTTGGGATGCTTGTAAAGAAAAGATCAATCAATTCCCATAGCATATTCAAAACTATGTAATAGGTAATAAAACACTACAACTTATCTTCCATGTTGGTATTGTGGGGAAACGTTCTTCTTAGATAAAGTAACCTCTGAGAACAGGGAAACATATCTTTGGGTTTTGTACTTTGCTTCTATCCCAATTGGCAACAACAGAATGAACAAAAATAATGTTGTTTGTAAAGGAGCTTCCTCCACTCTTAATTCTCAAGAAATCCACGTAAGACTAACCTCAGAGAAAAACATTTCCTCACAAGAACAAACTTGACCTTTAGCAACTTATATGACCCTAAGACTTGTATAGTTTTTACTATTTCCAATTCTGCCAAGAAATGGTGATTATTAGTTGTATATTCTAAGCATATCTAAAAAGTTATAAAAATCCAATCAATATGCTAATTAGCTAGCATTACACCCAGTCCAGTAGTCTTCCTTATTAGGTTAATAAAGTTCTTTCCCATTCAGTATGAGTATTCACTTTTTGATCCTTTGGCTTGTAGATCTTCCTATGTATGAGAGACCTTACTGTGTATGAGACCTTCCTCAAGCTCTCAAGGAACTCAGACATGGGTACTCCAGCAATGGTACTGACCCTTACCCATACAAATCCCTGATTCCTTTTCTTAGCAATATTCTTTGTCTCCTTCTGTCTCTTCCTTGCCAGTTTCAATCATTTCAACTTCCTCTTGTGAGACATTTGTTCTTCTCTTGGTAACTTTGAGGATTGTTTCCTCCCCCTATTTGCATTTTGGCATTTTTTCAGTTTCAGTCTTACTGTCCTCATCATTCGCCAATGCCTACCAGATGTTGCAATGATATAGATGTGGTAAGGAAAGTAATTTTTATTTTTCTCCAAATACTAACACTTTCTAAACAATTATTCATGAAATACTCAAAGATTATACTTCATATGATAACATGGAAAGTAGTGTCAACAGAGAAGGGGCCTTGAAGTCAAGTAGACTCAGGTCCAACTCTCATTTCTGACACATACCATTTTTGTGTTCCTGAGAAAGTCAAGTAATTTTTCAGTGCTCTAGATTCTCTAAGATTATAAACTCCACAGAAAGGTCTGACCTTCATTAGTAGGTCAGACTACTTTTTTTTTTTCAGTTAGTTGATTTTTTTTCAATTAGTTTCCCCATATGGATGAAATTGCATATTCAGACACTTCTATATAATAATAAAAAGTCTGATTCTTCATCATCAAACAAACAAACCACCTGTGACCCTCAAGAGCAATTGTATCTAGGACTGGCTTTTATCATTTGGACAAAAGAACTCATTTTTTTCTTTCCAGAAGTCTAGGGAACCAAGGAAGTACAAAAGTTCTATTTCCTAACACATACTTTCTGAAAGTAAAAATATGCTTTTTCTATACTTCTTGAATACTGTGGGTGCTTAATGAACTGAAATAATTATAACAGAGAAAATGTAACCTTTCTGAGAAATTAGCTTGCTTTTTTTAAAAAAAAAACAGTTAAAGAGAACCACACAAAGAAAAAAGTTCTCTTTTGACAAGATGTTTCTTCTTTTCCTTCCATTATTGGCATGCCTTTCTTCTGAAACAATAGTCTGGTGCCAAGTTATAAAATACAACCAGAATTTCCTCATTGCTAAAGGCTTTGTTCATGAACCTGTAAAAATAACTTCTACAACCCATGGGAGTAGGTTGTTTTCGTTCTCCCAAAAGTAGATGTCTCTGACAAAACAAAACAAAACAAAAAAAGACATCAATCCTCTATTGTCTTAAAGCCTGCTGTCTTTACTTCTACCGGCTTTGATGAATGAGCAATCAGATATTTTGATGAGCAGAGGGGAATCATGGAAGTGGCACACCATTTGTTCCACATTGGTACCAAGCTAATGCTTCATCTACTGATCACATGAAAAAGGAACAAGACCCAGGCTTATGGCACTCTTTCATCACAATGTAGTTTCAAAATATGAATCATAACCAAGGTAAATAACTCAAGTTACCTCTGATCTTGAAGCAGTCTGATCACTTGCCACTGCAAAAGCACATGTCTTGCATAGCACATATTTATTTTTTCCTTCCTATTAAAGTAGGATCTACATCATGTACAGATGGCTTTTTTTGTCAAGGCACACATATTGCAAATTCTCTAGGCAGAAGTAGTTCATTCTAAGTAATAAAAATAGCCTGTTACTTTCTAGGATTTTTTTTTCTTTTTTAGTAATGGAATATAGAAGATGCTGTATATTTACAAAAGATTCCTTCTGTTCCTAATTACATGGTTTGTTTGAGTAACATCTAATTTGAAACCAAATGAGACCAAAACAGGTCACACTTCTGGCATAAGAAATAGAAGCTACACTTCAGGGAATTGCTGTATGTAGCAGGTACCAGAAAATAATGACTTACATGAAAAATTAGGAGTGTCTTCCATTAAAGACAGTGTGACTGTTGTTAAAGGACAAGAGGGATGGATAATGTGCCATCTAAGTCTTACTTTGAGGTCACTGAGATGAATTAACTTAATGGAGTGACTAAAAAGCTCTGTTATTCATTTAAATAGACCCATATAGTACAGCATAGTGAAAAGTGCATTGATTTGGGAATTAGGGACCTGGCTTGTAGTGTCAGCTCTGCCAGCAACAGAACATTCAGTCTTCAATAAATCATATCCCCTCCTTGGGGCTCACTTTCTCTTTCTTAAAATGATAGATTTTGACTACATAGCATTTAACATTTTATGAATTTACATATTTACATATTTGAAAAATGACTACTTTCTTCAATTTCAGATAAGAAGAGTAGGCCATATTCATTCCTCTCTAATTAGACAAATTAAATAATTTTGGTTTTATTTAATTTTCAAGCACAACCAATTCATCTGAATGGCCATGTGAGAACCAAAATGGACATCATATATTGTCATATTTTTTTTGTTGAGGTTCTTTGATTTTATATATACTAAGCATGATCTATAAGGCTGAATGGATATTTCTTTACCACAAATGATGTTAGAACACAGTGTACTTAAAGCTCCTGTTCATTCTGAGTAAGACAGAAATTTTTGCCAGTTATTTCACGTCATCTACATACCAGTTACTCTAAAGTATGTGTTCCTTCCTTTTCCTCCCTTCTCTCTTATACTTCCACCTTTTCCCTTATTTTTCTCAACAGAGGTCCTACCAAACCTGTTATAAAAGTCTCCTAATTAGCTTGCCTACATTCAAAACCTCTTCTAATGGATCTTCTACATAATTAACTGTTGCCCATTGTTCTTGAGGAGTGCAAAATGATATTACTCTGATAGAGTCAGGCTACAGTCTGTCTGACTGTGCTTGAAGAGACCAATATAAACTAAGAATGTTCTACCACAGATCGGTCACAAATAGACCATATGAACACTTGGGGTGGATTCTATAAATTTGAACATTTTGTGTTTCTTTTGAGCTACTGCAATTCTGCTTTGATTATAGAGTAGAACACCTTCTCTGATGAAGGCATTTCATGCTGAGTGGTCCTGTGCCAGTGTCTCCCAATCAATTCCACAATCAAATCCAAAGCCCTTCAGAGAGACCTTGAGAATGTCCTTGTATCACTTTCCTGAAAAAGTGAGTGCTTGCCCTATTTGAGTTCTCCATAAAATACTCTTTTTGGCAAGCATGTGTTTTACATTCAAAAAACATGGCCAGCCCATTGGAGTTACACTTTCTCTAGTAGAGTTTGACTGTTGGTAGTTTAGTTCAAGGGCTAAGAAATGGTCAACATGATGTTTGCTACCTGAAAACTCCAGGAGAAATGCCAGGAGCAAAACATAGGTCTGCACAAAATGTTTGTAAATTGGACCAAAGCCTTTGATACTGTCAGTCTTAAGGGCTTATGAAAAATGTCAAAATTTAATTGCCTGGAGGGAAGAGCCAAAATGGTGGAGTAGAAAGATTTCACATATGCTAGCTCCAAACCCACAGCCCATAAATTGCCTGTGAAAAGGAACTCCCAACAAATTCTGGAGCAGTGGAAGCCGCACAACAACAGAGTGGAGGAGATTTCTATTCCAGAGAGCCCTGAAAAAACAGGCACCAAAGGTCTGTCACGCACCGGACCTGGAGTGGAGCCCAGTCCTGCCTTGGCCGTGCGGCACCGAGAGGAGCAGATCCAAGCAGGCTTCAGGGACAGAATCTCCGGCAGCCACGAAGGTCCCTCCACCCACAGGTGCACAGGTCAGTGAGAGAGCCTTCTGGACTGGCCAAAAGGGGAACAGGGTGTCTCCATAACTCAGGCCCCCTTGGGAGGCAGCAGTGGGGGAAAACAGTGGACCGGAGCTCCCAAAGCAGGCAGAAGCTCAGATTCATTACTGAAGGTCTCTGCATAAAGTCCCTGAGGGAACTGAGCCTGGGAGGTGGCCCTGTCCCCACCTGAGAACCTGAATTTACTCTTACCCTGAATAGCAGCTGGGCCTGCCCTGAAAGCCTTGAGCTGGGGAGCAGCATTTGAATTTCAGACCCCAAGCACTAGCTGGGCAGATCTAGGCGGGGGTGGAGAAGAATCTCAGAAGTCAAGTAACTGGCTGGGAAAATGCCCAGAAAAGGGGAAAAAAGTAAGACCATAGAAGGTTACTTTCTTGGTGAACAGATGTTTCCTCCTTTCCTTTCAGATGAGGAAGAACAATGCATCCCATCCACTAAAGTCATAGAAGTCAAGGCCTCTGTATCCCAAACATCTGAAATAGATATCCAATGGGCTCAGGCCATGGAAGAGCTCAAAAAGGATTTTGAAAATCAAGTTAGACAGGTGGAAGAAAAACTGGGAAGAGAAATGAGAGAGATGCAAGAAAATTTAATTGCCTGGAGAAGTTCATCATCACTGTACAGCAATTTCATGATGGCATGTGTACCCAGGTTCTGGAAAGGCACAATGCTCTTGTGCTTTCATAGTCACAAATGGAGTGAAACAAGGCTGTGTGCTTTCTCCCATGCTATTTAACATGATATTTTCAGCCATGTTATTAAATGTCCTTAATGAGGACAAATATGGCATTAAGATCAGCCATTGCACTGATGCTAAATTCTCCAAACTATATCAATTGTTCTTTGGAACTATTTGAAGTTACACTGGCTCTCAAGGAAATGACCATCTTCCAGGTCAAAGATCAACTTATTAAGGAGAACTCTGGCGAGAATCTTGTCATCAAGGACTAAGAGAGAGACTTCCACTGTGATTGTCACAGGACAATCTATTTATTTTACCTTTATAAAGATGGACAGTGGAGACATCCTTGAATCCAGGCAGATAACCTCCTCTTTGCCATTTAACCCAGAAAATTTCAGTCAGCTTTTATATGAGTAATGGACTCTCTACCTTGTAAATCTCAGCTGGAATAGAATCAGTATCATGTGCTTTGCCACATGAAAGGAGACTTAATGGAATTCAAAACCTCTTCTTCATTTGCATCTTCAGCAAGGGAGGGATTGACTTCAACTTGAGGTAAAGTCAATAGTTTCAGTATTGATTGATGATTGTCTGTTGAGAGTACTATGGAAGTGTTCACCCAGGAATGGAGAACCTGTGGCCTCAAGGCCACATGTGGCCCTTTAGATCCTCAATTGTGACCCTTTGACTGAATCTAAACTTGAAGAACAAGTGGATTTGAGGACCTAGAAGGGCACGTATCATCTTGAGATCACAGGATCCCCATCTCTGATTCAGCCCATTCTTTCTAAGATTATATCCTTATCACTAATCAATGTGAGATTCACGGTAAGTCTTTGACCCATAAATAGCCTTTGGGGCATCATAAAAGAATTTTTGATTGTTACTATCAGTATAAAGCTAAATTTCATCTATCTTCTTACTAAGTCAAGAATTCTGTATCTCTCTATGCTTTCTTTGTACTTTACTTTTGATGAAATTAAATATTACTGTTTTAGAGATGGATGAACCATCCTGCCGGGAAAACTTGAAGAGTACTCTTTTTTCATTTAGCAGTTTTTTAATTTCTCCATTGTTTTCATCAAACTGTTCTTGATGCTTGCAAGTACTCAGACCCAGCAAATGAGGTGTTGAACATCAAATCTCTGAAAGTTATCTACTCCTTTTCTGCTCAGCTATTGCCAACTGTATGTTGGCTTAGCTTTCCCTCCAAATTAGCAACAAACTGTTTCGCATTAGAGAAACTCTCTAATTTGTTTGAATAATTCTTCTGGAATCATTTTGCCTTTAGGCAACTACTTTTGTTGAATGTGAATATTTAGCTTGGAGAGGATAAAGCTATGATCAGTGCAGTACCCTGCACCACTGTAATGCCAATGCTATATTTGCAGCTATAAATATGACAGCACAGTTCTAAAGAGCAAAACTTAACAGACTCCACATAGAAGACAGAACCAAAACATTTATTCAAACACCAGAAAGCCAAAACCCAATAGCAACAAAGAAATCTATACATGATAACAAAGCAGTGAGCACCACCATCCCTTACTCTTCCCTCTGTTAGACCCTTCCCACAAACAAACACCCTCAAGCAAAATGCCTTTCTCTCACTCATAGCCAAATACCAGCTTTCTCTCTTTTTCCTAGATCTGACTGTTCTCTCTCACTTCCCTTCGGCTATGTTCACCCTTCATGCTCCAGCCATTTGGTAAGCTCTTCCCATCACAGACTCATATGACTCAGATTTCTATGTGACCCAGGCAGGTCACTTGGGTCTATTAATGGATGAGAAAGATCTTCCAATTTAAATTACCATTATAACCACACATAGCCTTTGTTATTCTCACATTTTGTCTGTCTCTTCTCCTTACAATCACATAATCTTTTAAAAGCCAATGTTTATTGTGAGAGTACATTCACAAAGTTTTATTGTATTTAGGAAAATGAAAGATAGTGTTGGTGATGAGAAAGTCATGAGATGCACATGTCATTAGTAGTAAATGACTGCAAATTGTTGTTTCTGTTTCCAACTTCACTCCTCCCTAGGACTCCCTGCCAAGTCTAGTAGTCTGAGCCTATTCTAGAATTAAAGTCATTCAGAAGTATGTTTGTCCTCTTTTGGGATATTGAAGATAACGGGTCTCCAGGTATTTATAAAATTTTTCTCCGACCTCATCAGGGTTGATCATGGTGAGAGCATAGGCATTGATGATTGTGGGGTGACATTTTCCTGCAAGAGGCAATCAGATTATCATGAATTTACCATTCATTCCTTTTGGTAGGCACAAGATTCTTGACTAGATTAGCTTTGATTACAAAATCAACCACTCCACTTCACAGTGGTCACTCCAGAAAAATATTTGTGCAATTCCAACTTCAGTCAGCTGGACATCATATACTAGTCTTGTTTCACTTAAGGCTTTTATTTGAATGAAATACCTTCTGAATTCCCTCACAAGAAAAGCTGTTACTCTTTCAGGTCTAGTGAGTTTTGTTTTATCTATAAGTGTGCACACATTCCATGTGCCAATGGTGAGTAGAATAACCTTTGTAGATGTTTGTTGTATCTTTTGGGGGGAAGGGGGGTTTGATGGCAGGGATCCCCATTTTCTTCAGTAATCGGCCTAGGGTTGGGTAAGCTGACAATTTTTAGGGTATCTTTTCTAACTCCTTCACACTAAGAGGAGAGTAGTATGACCCTTAAAAGGCTGCTCAGAAATCCGGGGGGCTGTATTGCCAAGGCAATATTCATATCACTGGTGGTGACTATGAATATGCCAGCATAGTGCTCAACTTAAAACTCTTCATATGCTAGGCAGAAGAAAAATATTTATTCAGATACCATAAAGCCAAATCCCAAAACCAGAAAGCCAAATCCATCATTGTAGCCAAGAAGTCAACACACATTAGTACTGCAGGGGGACAAAGATATTCCCAAGTCTCCCCTGCCCTACTGGTGCCTTCCCACAAACAAACACTCACAAGCCGAGTTGTCTGCTTGCCTGTGTCCTCTCTCTGTCCTATATACTCTCACTCACTTTCTCTCACTTCTGTTCTACCCTCCCTGTCATTCAGCAAGCTCCTTCCACCACATGTGACTTAAGCTTCCATGTTATTTAAACAGGTCCCATGGACCTATTAATGAATGGAAGAGATCTTCCCATTTAAATTACCATTACAGGGGCTTCCAGATCCGACTGATTCTTCCAGTGATAAAACAAGGCCTAGATTTCCCATGTGCATAGTTGGGACTACAGCTCCCAGTCTATCCACACCTGCTGCTTACCTACTTACTGGTGGCCACAGGACTTTGGGAGAGGTGAAGTAGTTAAACAGTATGAGTGATGTCTTTTGATTCATGTATAAATTAGATTTACATGTGGGAGAGTTGCACAAAGTTGATGGTCTCATTCTCTTCTCCAGGGCTCTCATAGTACAGTGGCAGAAAGAATGACAGTGGATGACCTTGGCATCTTTTAGGTTTAACCAGGCTCCAGGAACTCCACAGTGCCTGCTTCAGCTGCCTTCATGGCCATTGGAACAAGGTTTTCTCATGCACCTATTCCACCAGGGGAAGTTTTCACATGCTTGTGGTAGACACCACCCTAACTTGCTGACAGGTTTGAGACCCCCTCAGTTGCCATCAACCTGGTTTAGCCTGTCTGCTGAAATGGCTTACTGGAGTAGGGCTGTTGGACACTGTTGGACAGCTTCATGGAACCACAGATGAGTTAGGTGGAATAGATGGACACCAAAGTTGGAAAGCAGCCATGAAAAGGGTGAAGCAACCCTCACATCAGAGGTACTAGTATCCCCTGAACACAACCTATACCCCATCTTCCAAATAGCTACCAAACCAATAAACCTAAAGTAAAGGTCTAACCATGTCACTCCTTTCCCCTTCACAATTCAAACATCCTTATCCACTGGTTTACTCTCTGCAACTTACAAACATATTTATATCTTTTCATCCTTAAGAAAGTCTTCATTGTATCCTGTCTCCTCAATCCCTCATGCTCTGTCTTTTCTACCTTTTACAAACCAACTCCTAGAAAAAAGCTATCTATATTCTTGGCCTTCATTTTCTCACTACTTTGCCTCATGCCAACATCAGAATTTATTGAAATCTGACTTCCATTCCCACCACTGGATTCAAACACTGTCTTTAATATCACCAAAAGTTGCTTTATCATTAAATTTAATTACTTTTTCTTTGTCACCTTGCTTCTTCCCCTCATTGCAACTTAACTATGTTTTCCTTCTGTATACCCTTTTCTCTAGGTTTTCATCACACTGCTCTTCCATGGTTCTCTTCCTATGTCTTAACTCTTTATCTTTATAGGTTTATCATATGTACTCCATATTCTATTTGTGAATGTTCCTCAGCGATCTCTCCTGAGCCCTTTATAGTCCTGATTTCAGAAAAACCTGGAAAATCTTATATGAACTAATGCTGAGCGAAATGAGCAGAACCAGGAGAATATTACACAGAGTAAAAGTCACAGGGTGTGAGGACTATTTCTAACAGACTTAGCCCTTCCCAACAAGGCAAAGAACTAAAACATTTTAAAATGACTCGATGCAAAATGATATTCACATCCAAATACAAAACTACGGAATTGGAATGTAGAATGAAACTATTTTGTCTTGTGTTATGTTTTGGTTTTGTTTGGCTTTTTCTAATACTTTATCCCATTTGTTTTAATTCATCTATGCAACATGACTAATGTGAAAATGTATTTAATAAGAGTGCATGTGTAGAACCCACATAAGATTGCATGGGAAGGAAGTGGAGAAAATTTAAAACTTATGGAAGCGATTGTTGAAAACTGAAAACAAATAAATTAATTAAATAAAATTTTAAAAATTAGAATGGAACAGATGGAAGCTAATGACTTTATGAGAAATCAATAAATTATAAAACAAAACTGAAAGAAGATGTGTCAGTCTTCTGATCAAAGTCATTTATTGGTTCCTTATAGTCTATAGAATAAAATACAAACTCTCTTAACTTGGAATTTTGCATCTCCTACAATCTGTTTCTAATCTCCTTTTCTAGTTTTATTTCACACTATTTCTCATCCTTCTTTCTAGGGATACTGTGTATCAAGTATAGTCACAGAGAAAGAACATGTCTGTACTCAAAGGATGAGTGTAACTAAATATGACTAGCCTATAGACAGGAAATTTAGTGAATGACTTTTTAAATATGGTAAACCATGAAACTAGACCACAAAATGGTCCTCAGTTCTGAGGAAACTATTCCTTCCCTCTTCTATAACTATGTAGAAGAAGGGTGAAAAAAGTGACACATGGTGCTAAGAATCAGTTCTCAAATGATTTGTAAACATGAATTTAATTACTTGTCCCCTAAACATATGATTCTTTCTAATTGACTAAAAATAAGAATATTCCTGGAAGAAATCAATCATATATTTCTTAAAATTCTAATTATAAATAAAACCTGAGGACAAAAGGGAGTTGTTGCTAAATTTAAAGTTGGCTTATAGGTTCTCTTTGAAATGGTAAATATTAGAGGATTTAGTTTTATAGTGTCTCTAAAGGCAACAAAAATAATTTCATGGGACTTGTTCATTTCATATTGCAGTGCTCATATTTGTAAAAAGGACCCCATGAATCAATTTCAAATTATTTGCTTGCTCGCATCTGTAGCAGATGATGAGAAAACAGTGAAGTTCTATGAAAAACTCAATAAGACCTTTCAAATTAAATTAACATCTACTTTAATAATCAGTAATTTCAATGAAAATGTGGAAATGGGGAGATAGCAAAACATATCTAGAAAGCATGACTTGCTACTCAGAAACAAGAGATACCCAAGGCTTATAAGTTATGTTGAATCGTCGCATCTAAATATCTTAAGTAAGTCCTTTAAGAAGACAGTAGGGAGGCAATGGACATGGAATATACCAAAGAAAATTATGCACATAAAAAATGAGATTGATTATGTTTTTGGCAAGAAAACTATCCCCCACACTATCTACTGCCTTCATTCTGTTAAATTCTAAGACTGTTCTTGGGAGATACCTTTTGGTCATGTATGACTTTTCTAATGAAAATCTATTGATTGGCTTCTCAGGTCAAAGATGTGATAAGTTAGTATGCCATAGCCATTTTAAGAGGGTGCTTCAATCTGATTTCCTTTCTGTATGCAATTCTTCAAGTGACAATATATAATCTCAGCAAGGAGTGGAGGGTGGCCTTTCTCTTTTCCAAACATAATGACATTAGGGGCCTCTATCTCCCTACATGGAGGATAGACTCTACTAGCTGGGTTTGTACTGGTGTCTTTGAATTCTGTTACCTCCTTGGGAGTATTCTTTCTTTGGTATTGACCTTGTGAACACTGTAAGGTATAAGGAAATTATAGTAAAGGAATCTCTCATCATCAGAAGGTATGCCATGAAGTGATTGTAGCTGATGACAAAGGGAAATACTACAATAGACATTTTGACTACACCAAGAGTGGGGCAAAAAAAAAATGTTCATACAACATCCAATCCAGAGGTGAAATGCTAATTAGCAGACTTTCCCAACTGTGACATGGGCTACCTAAAG
This sequence comes from Potorous gilbertii, assembly GCA_028658325.1. Classification (NCBI taxonomy): domain Eukaryota; kingdom Metazoa; phylum Chordata; class Mammalia; order Diprotodontia; family Potoroidae; genus Potorous; species Potorous gilbertii. Next base: position 390,550,825 of record CM053771.1, read on the forward strand.
ATTGTAACCATAGTTACAAGTAAACTAAAATCTATTCTAATCCCTCCCTAATGTATGCTATGATTCATTGATACTTAGTATTCTCTTTCATTTTTTAAAAATAATGCCATGTTTCTTGCATGATATACATTTGGGCACCATTTTTACTTTTGCCTTTCCTGGAAAATCTCTTAAACTTCAAACCCTAGAGACTATTATTGTATAATCAGAAAAATTCCTTGGTAATGCCAATGTAAAGAGGATCATTCTGAGAAGTTGGCAATATATATGCAAAGGGATTATCTTTGCAATGAATCTGATATACAATGACATGTCTGGGTTTCACAACAGGGAGTGATAAAGGTCACCAGCATTGGGGCCTCAATTAAACAGTTGCTTCTAGCAACAGATTTCCCCAACAGAAGAACAAAACCCCTTAGATATTTCCCCATTCTGTAAACACTTCATTACCTTGCAGGTGTTAAGATATGAGAGTAAACAGCAAAAAAAAATATTTAAAAATTAAAATTGTATAGGTAAGAGTGTTGGAACGTTATGAACATTATGGACTCCCAAAACAAAAAATAGATGAAGTAAAAGAAAGTTTGCCTGAAAAAAGTTTAAGAAGAGATCCCAAAGTCATTTGATTCTAAACTGAAAGGACATTGAAGAGCTAAAAATTGAGAAAGATCTGCAACTTTTTCATAACAAAGTCTTCCCCATCAAAAAAAGATTTTGTAACAGAGTCTTCCTCACTCAGTTTTGAGTGCATAGAAAGATCAATTTTCATTACTTTGCATAAAAAGAAAAGAAAGAAAATGTTGTTTAGGAAATAAAAGTGAAGGAGAAATCTTACCCTTTGGGGTCAGAGCCATGATGGCAGAGTAGAAAGATGAGCCTGTAGAAGTTCCCACCCCATAGCCCATAAAACATCTGCAAAAATGACCCTAAACAAATTGTAGGGCAGCAGAAGTCACAAAACAAGAGAGTGAAAGAAAATACCAATCCAAAACAGCTTGAAAGGCAGACAGGAAAAGTTTATTGCACTAGGCTTGGAGCGGAGCACAGCCCAGCCTTGGCCATGCTACTGGGCAGGGAAAGGACTAGAGCATGCCTCAGGGGGCAAAATCCCCAGCAGTAGCTGTGGTTCCCACATTGTTCAACCCACAAATGCCAAAGGCAACTTCAAAGTCAGTGAGGAAACTCTTTCACCCAGGTGAGAAGGGAATGTGATCTGGCCCTGTGAGCAGCAGAAATTGCAATGGCAGCCTCTATTTTAGGAATCCTCAACCTAAATACCCTGGGGAAATTTAGCAGCTGATTTGGATCTCAGCCCTGAGTGGCTCTCCTGGGTTGAGGAAGTGTGCTGGTGGCATAGGCTCTGGAGACAGAACCTTGTTGAAAGATCCTGGGCAGAACAGAGTGCTTGTGGTTGCTCACAGACAAGAGCACAGGACACGAGATGAGTAAACTCTTCTCCCTTGATTGTGCCACCTTGGAAGAACTGAGAACTTACAGGTCTCCAGCGTATACTCTCCTCTTGACAAAGAACTCAAAAGTCAAGTAATTGGCTGGGAAAATGCCCCAAGAAAGAAAAAAAAAAGACTATAGAAGACTACTTACTTGGTGAACAGATATTTTCTTCCATCCTTTCAGATGAGAAAGAACAATGTATTCCATCAGAGGAAGACCTAGAAATAAAGGCTTCTGCATCCAAAACCTCCAAAATAAAAATGCAATGGTCACAGGTCATGGAAGAGCTCAAAAAGGATTTTGAAAATGAAGTAGGTGAGGTGGAGGAAAAATTGGGCAGAGAAATGTGAGTGATGAAAGAAAATCATGAAAAACAAGTCAACAGCTTGCTAAAGGAAACACAAAAAATGCTGAAGAAAATAACACGTTTAAAAATAGACTAACACAAATAGCAAAAGAGTTCCAAAAAGCCAATGAGGAGAAGACCAAGACACAAAGGTCATCCATTGCACCAGAGATATTGCTGGTCCTCTTGACTTTTGTCTTGCCATTGAGCTCAGATGTCTCTGGAAGAGAGTGTAAACCTCAGAACTTCCCACAATTCCACCTCATTTAAGTCCAATGTAACCAAGTCAAAAGGCATCATCCATATCATTTTACTATTTGATTATTCAACAATTTTACAATTTTATCATTTTACTATTTCATTATTTCTCATTTTATTTTATTACTAATTTAGCATCTTACTATTTTACCTACTTTGAAGTTCTGTGGCTATGGGTTAGTGATAAGGGAGCAGGTACAGATACATTGGAAACTGTAGTCACAATAACTCCAGAAGAAATGACAAGAGTAGAACAGAGGTCTGAAAAGAAGCTCAGTGTTTCGTTGACTCTAAATGAATATGTAGGAGAGAATTATTATATTGCCTACCCAACTGAAGGTCTGCATAGGTATTGTGCTGACCTCATTCTTGTATTCCTGTGAAACCTAGAGAAACTTAGATTTTGAAGATCACCTGGAAAGAGAAGTTACTGGACACTGAGGCTCTTTCTGGAGCTGGACTGGTAAGCCTTCCATCTCCTGCTACAAAGAGTGCAGTTCTGATGGGCTGGCCACATGGCCACATTATTTGAGTGTCAAATGCACTTTCGCCTAAAAGACTATTTTATGGAGAACTCACCAAAGGAAAGTACTCACTTGGAGCTCAGAAGAAGCTGTGTTAGTACACTCTTAAGTTCTGTCTGAAGAACTTTAATATTTAATAATAATTATGAGACTTGGGAGACACTGGCAGAGGAACAACTAGCACAATATGCTCCTGTTGAAGAAAGATGCTGTGCTTTATGACCAAAGCAGAATTGTTGTAGTTCAAAAGAAATGTGAGATGCACAAATTTAGAGACATCTCCCTCTAGTCATATATATTATTTGTTCTAAACATGTGGTAGAGCTTTTTGAGATTATGTTGATAAAATTGGCTGCAGCTGGACATATTGTACATTGGTCATGACATGAAGTCATTTTGGTCCTCTTTGGGCAAGAAAGATAACACCATTGAGGGGATTCTTGATGAAAGGAAGTAAGGAAACAAGTAGACTTCTGCAAATGACACATAATACCCATATTGTCAAACAGTTGACTGAAAGACATGGAAAATACAAGTTATCCCCATGTTTATTATTTGTTGCCTATAAAAAATATTTAGTTAAACTAAAATTCCACAAATCCTCCTTCAAAAGAATGTCTCCCACATAAAGATCAAAATCACATAAAACTCTTCTGAAGTCATCTAAAATTAGGTGTAACATTGTTGAATATGGAATACAATGGAAAGACACGTTTTCTAAGCTATTTGCCACCGATGTTCAAGGGTATTAAACTATACAATACTAGAGAACTTCCTAAACAACTCAAGTAACCACTTAACCTAATACAGAAAAAAAAAATAATTGGAAGGATAGGAATAAGGAAATAATCATTTAAGTACCTACTAAGTGGCAGGCATTGTACTAAGCACTTTGAAAATATGTCACTTAATCTTTACAACAATACTCTAAGGTCAGTTCTGTTATTATCTCCAGTTTTCATTTGAGGAAATTCAGGTTAACAGAAGTTAAATGACTTGTCCAGGTTCATACAGCTACTAAGTGTCCAAAACCAAATTTGAATTCAAGTCTTCTTGACTGCAGGTCAGGGCTCTTATCCAGTGCATCACTTAATTGGATGAAGTATGCCTATTGTCCACACTATGATATCATATACAATTAGGTAGACAATTCAGAAGTAAATGTATGATCTTTACAACTGAGATTAGTACACTTATCTTATACACACCATAAATGGATTATGAAGTCAGATCATCATTAGAGAGTCAGGAAAGAATAAGTTGCACTATCTTTGGGAAATTGCATAGCACTTTTAATGGCTTCATTTTCACTGAAATAAAGTTCCATATTTTTATCCATATTTTTCCAGTAATGATGTATGACTGCAAGTCATAAAATAGTACAATTCCTGAAGAATTAAAGTTGTGGGTCACCTAAAGGGCAATGGAGAGGCCTATAATGGATATGCATAGAGAGTAACATATTATCAAAGGTGAAAACCTTATGGTCATCAGAAAGTTGTGTGAATGAAAAAGGAAGGACAATCACATAGTAAGGGTCAGTTGATGGACAGATCACAATTTTACTGGTACTGATGTTGAGTGAAGGAGCTAGAGGATGGTCCCCAGTGTATTGGGTATACATCCAATAGAAGGATTGCAGAAGGAAATGGATGAGAGTCAAGTAACAGAAGAAGTTCCAGATAAATTGTAATCTACATCATTGGAGGGAGTCACTATATATGGATGAAATCACAAATCCATTAAAGATTTCCTTCCTCTTAATATATATTTTAGCTGACCTCTCCTTGCCCTATTGCTGTCTTTATGCTTTTGTTAAGGTCAGTGTCCATGCACTCCTTCCTAATTTCTGCCTTGTAACATCTTTTTCTTGTGAGGCTTAGCTAACCACAGCATCCTCCATCAAAACTTTCTGTGAAGATCAAAATTATCTCTCCCTCCTCAAACTGTCCTATATTAGTTTGTCAAGATTCCTTCTTTGCCTGTTTCACATTCTACCTTCTATGTATTTGCTTGTCCAAATAGACTTGAAGCCCCTTAAGATGGTGAATTGAAATTTAAAATTTATGTATTCTAATAGCACAGAATAGCAGATATTTAATAAAATGTTTCTTCAATTCACAATCTCTCCCAGTTATACAAAAATAAGGGTACCGAGTGTGCCCCCCCATGCTCTTCCCTTTTTATGACTTTTTATTTGCCTGGAATGTCCTCCTCTCCTACATTACTTATTGAAATCTTTGGCATCAAAACTCTGTAAGGTTAAAGTCTGCATATAATGTTATCTAATCCTTTCTATTTCACTTAGCATTGTAGCTAGCCTGAGATCTTGTCAGGAATAAGGCAACCAGTCCATCATTTTCAAACATCTACCAATACCTTCCAGATGTCTCAAATTCTGTATATTTCCCTCATTTTCTGTGAGTTTTGGAAGGAGCAGTTGCTTCTCTGTTTTGTGGACACCTGACCAGTTATGAATCCTGTCTTGAAGATTGTCTTGTCACAATAAGGGTAACTGAAACATTTTTGAATGGATTTTGAAACGGATTTTATATAAAATCTTGTTAAAATCTTTTCACATTTGATTAGTATATGCATTCACATGACAATTTTTTTTTGCATATGTCGTATGTAATATATGTTAAGCCATTTACTGTCACTCCTATAAAAATCAAATATAATACAGTGGAAAGAATGCTAGATTTGGAATTAGAAGATCTATATTTGAATTCTGCCTTTGCCACTTAATACTTTTAATCTTGGGCAAATCACTTGGCCTCCAGAAGCTCCAGATCTATAAAATGTGGGGATTAGACTAGATTGTCTGTAAGGTCTATTCCAGTTTGAAATATATAACTGCTTCCTTCCAGATGGTGCCACTTAGTATTGAAATTTCCATCTTTTTGAAATCTGATATTTTTAAAGGTTTAAAGTTAAATTCAAGATAAACCCTATTACAATGAACATCTACGGTAGAGGAATGGGAGAGTTGATAAGTAGAAAGTGTGAGAAAAGGGAATCTAGCCCTGCATTTATGAGGCCAGGTTCCATTTAAAATGAACCTGATCCAAATTTTATACCTCTGCGCAGAGGAAAAGAAGTCTTTTTTTGAAAAGGAAATGGTGAATTACCTCAGTTTTATTGGACTCAAATGCAAATTCATAATGTTAGAACACCATAGCAGAATCTTTGCTTTCCATGCTTCATACATCAACTTAACAGAGAGTAGGTGCTTAATAAATGCTTACTGACTGATAAAATCTTAGTTTTTGTGAACAATATATTGTAATATTCAATTACTTCTAGATCTTGCTTATCTAGTCTTTTCTACAGATTTGCTTTTTTTTTAAAAAAATTACTTAACCCAGGAACTTCTGCGAGCCAAGATGGCAGAGTAGAATGTACATGCTCTCATTTTTTCCTTGATGACCTTGAAAACTGAGAGAGTACTTCCCCAGGAAAAATTCTGGAACAGTTGGATCAACCAAAGGGATAAATGGTCCCTCAGCTTGGGAGGCTAGGGAGATCATAAAGAAGAAACTCTCTTGTTATAACTGAAGGGGACCAGTGCAGGACATGAGGTGTCTCAGATAGCCCCATCGCAATGAACCAGGCAGCAATCCTGAGCCCAAGTGGGGTGGAGCCCATAAGTGCAAATATCAGGACTCCAGACATGCCTTAGCACAGCCAGGGGAATCAGGCATTCATCAGCATAGATAGAAGTTCACCAGTCACTGAGCCTTCCTGTGTTCTAGTTCAGGTGGGGAGGAGACCTCTTGTGGCCACCTTATACTAGGATCTTCAGGGTAATCTCAGGGAAACTCAGAAAGACTTCACCTGGCCTCTGTCTTGGTACACCTTAGCCAGCTCAACACCAAGTAAGCTGCAGCATCCTAGCTTCTAGTTGAAAGAACCAGAGGTCATCACACACAAAACCTCAATTTCTTAGTCCAAGAATGTGGGACAGAGTCACCTGTGCCCCAGAAACAGGGATCCACTTTGAAAGCCAGAGAAAAGGCACTTATCATGAGCAAGAGGCAAACCAGAAAAGCAAAGACCATAGAATCTTACAATAGGGACAAAGACCAAAATATGAATTCAGAAATGGACAGCATTGAGACTACTCACAGCTGAAACCTCTAAAGAGAATATGAACTGGTCTCAATCCTGAAAAGCATTCTTGGAAGAGCTCAAGAAGGATTTTAAAAGCCAAATTAGAAAGGTAGAAGAAAAATTAGCCAATGATTTTAAAAATATAATTAACAAAATGAAAAAAAAAAGAATTCACTTAGGATATCATTTCCTTAAAAGAGCAAAACAGAGCAAATGGATAAGGAAGCAGAAAATCTAACTGGGAAAATTAGGCATATGGAAATGGAAGTACAAAACTTAACTGGAGAAAATAACTCCTTAAAAAAGAAGAATTGGATAGGTAAGTGAAGAAAACAATATATTAAAATTTAGAAGTAGTCAAGTAGAATCAGTTAAACAGAACCTAAAAATGAAAAAAAAATAGAAGAGAATATCATTGAAAAAAACAACTGACTTGGACGATAGATTCAGGAGAGAAAAATCAAAGAATTATTAATCTACCGGAAATCCATGATGAAAAAAAAGAACCTGTATTATATCTTCCAAGAAATTATCAAGGAAAACTGCCTTGAGGTGATAGATATAGAGGGTAACATAATCATCAAAAGAATCCACCTCACAAAAGAGATCTCAAATTGAAAATGCCAAGGAATATTGTTGCCAAAGTCAAGAACTATAAAGTTAAGGAGAAAATACTACAAGCAGCCAGGAAGAAATAATTCAAATATTGAGAAACTTCAGTCAGGATCACACAGGACCTTGTAGCTTCTACATTAAAAGACTGGGAAGACTAGAATATGATATTCCATAAGGCAAAGGAGTTTGGACTACAACCAAGAAACTACTCATCAAAACTGAGCATAATTTTTCAGGCAAGGAGATGGACATTCAATGAAATAAGGGATTTCCAGACATTCCTCATGAAAAGGCCAGAGCTCAAGAGAAACTTTGATCTTCAAGTACAAGACTCAAAAAAGGCATAAAAATATAAACAGAGGAAATTAAAAAAAATGTTATTCAATGTGGGCAAACTTTTTACATCCCTACGTGGGAAGATGATACTTCTCAATCTTGAGAATGATATACTTACTATGACACTCAAAAGGGATATCCATTGATAGAGGGAGTGGGAATAAATTAACTGATGTGATGTTAAAAAAATATGATTAAAGGGTGGCTAAGGGATTGCAATGCTAGAAGAGAAAAGGAAGAGGCAGAAAAAGGTAAATTACATCAAAGGAAGAAGCACAAAAACATAATAAAGTGGAAGGAAAGAAGGGAGAGAGATGAGCATTTTTGAGACTCTTATCTGATTTAGTTCAATGAGGGAACAATATACTCAGTTAATTATAGAACTCTAACTTGCCCTTTGGCACTAGGAGAGGAAAGGGGAAAGAAAACAGAATGGATGTTAAAAGGGAAGGAAGGAGAAGTAAAGGGGAAATAACAGGGAGGGGTGCTGATAGAAGGGATGCAAGACTGAGGGAGGCATTGGTCAAAGATAAAAGTATTGTGGCAGAGAAGGGACAAGGGAAAAATAAAAACAAACTGAGGAAATTGGAAGGAGAGAAAAACACACATAGTAATCATAACTGTAAATGTGAATGGGATGAACTTTCCCTTTAAATAGAGGCAGATATCAGAATGAACTAAAAACCATAATCCTACCATATGTTGTTTACAAGAAACACATTTGTAACAAGGGGGATACACACAGGGTCAGGGTAAAAGGTTGGACCAGAGGATATTATGCTTCAGTTGATGTAAAATAATCAGAAAACAGAGGTAGCAATTCTAATCTCAAACAAAACAAAAGCAGAAATAGATCACGAGAGAAAAGGAAGGAAACTATATCCTGTTAAAAAGTTCCTTAGAGAACGAAGCAATATCATTACCAAACATATATGCACCAAGTGGTACAGCATCCATATTCTTAGAAGAGAAGTTAAGGGAGTTATAGGAATAAATAGACAGCAAAACTATATTAGTGGATGACCTCTGAACTTGATAAATCTATCCAAACAAGAAAGAAGCTAAGGAGGTGAATAGAAGTCTGGATAATGTAGATACGATAGATCTCTAGAGAAAATTTAATGGGGATAAAAAGGAAAAAACCTTTTCCTCAGTGGTACATGACACATATACAAAAATTGACTATGTACTAGGACATAAATGCAGACAAGCAGAGACATTCAATGTATCCTTACCAGATCATAATGCAATAAAAAAATATATGTAGCCAAGGGCCATGGAAAGATAGACCAGAAATTACTTGGAAACTAAATAACCTAATCTTAAAGAATGAGTGGGTTAAATAACACATCATAGAAATAATCAATAACTTCGTTACAAAGAATAACAATCATGACACGCCCACCCAAACTTATGGGATGCGGCAAAAGCAGCTCTTAGGGAAAACTTAATGTCATTGAGTGTCTACATGAATAAAATAGGGGAAGAGATCAATGAATTCAGCACGTGCCTGAAAAAGTTAGGAAAAGAACACATTGAAAATCCCCAAGTAAATGCCAAATTAGGACTATTGAAAACTAAAGGAGAAATGAATATAATTGAAATTAAGAAAACTATTGAATTAATAAATAAAACTAAGAGTTGATTTTACAAAAAAAGAACTCCAATAACATGGATAAAGCTTTGGTAAATTTGATTTAAAAAAATAAAGAAGATAACCAAATTACCAAGGTCAAAAATGAAATGGGTGGACTTACCTCCACAAGGAAAAAATTAAAACAATAATTAGAAATTACTTTGCTCAACTTTATGCCCATAAATTGGGCAATCTAAGCAAAATGGATGTGTATATAGACATATATGTGTATATATATTTGTGTGTATATACATATATATGTATATATGTATGTGTGTGTGTGTGTATCACCCAGATTAACAGAAGAGGAAGCTAAATACTTAAATAATCCCATCTCATAAAAAGAAATTGAACAAGCAATCAATGAACTCCCTAGGAAAATATCTCCAGAACCCAATGGATTTCCAAATGAATTCTATGAAACATTTAAAGAACAGTTAATTCCAAAACAATATAAACTATTTGGGAAAATTGGCAAAGATGGAGTCCTACCAAATCATTTTTGGGATATAAATATGGTTCTGATGCCTAAAGAACCAGAAAGAACCAAATCAGAGAAAGAATATTATAGACCCATTTCCCTAATGAATATAAATGCAAAAATTTTAAACTTGATAATACCAAAAAGATTGTAGCAATTTATCATGAGAATAATACATTGTGATCGGGGTAGAATTTATACCAGGAATGCAGGGCTTGTTCAATATTAGGGAAACTATAAACATTATTGATCATATCAAAAATGAAACTAACAGAAACCATGATTTTCTCAATAGATGCAGAAAAAGCTTTTGTCAAAATACAACTATTCCTATTAAAAACACTGGAGATCATAGCAATTAATGGAACCTTCCTTAAAATAATAAGTAGTATCTCCCTAAAACTATCAGCAAGCATTATATGCAATGAGGATAAGCTGGATGCATTCGCAACAACATCAGGGATGAAACAATTTTCACCCCTGTTATTCAATATGGCACTAGAAATGTTAGCTTTAGCAATCAGAGAAGACAAAGAAATTAAAGGAATTGGAATAGGCAAAGAAGAAACTAAGTTATCACTCTTTGTAGGTGATATGATGATATATTTAGAGAATCCTGGAGAATCAAGTAAAAACCTACTTGAAATAATAAATGACTTTCACAAAATTGCAGGTTACAAACTAAACCCACACAATTCATCTGCATTTCTATGTATGACTAACAAAATCCAACAGAAAGAGAAATCCCATTTAAAGTTATAGTAGACATTATAAAATATCTGAGACTCTACCTGCTAAAACAAACCCAAGGACTATGTGAACATAATTATGAAACACTTTTCACACAAATAAAGTTAGATCTAAGTGATTGGAAAAACATCAGTTGCTCGTGGCTAGGCCAAGCTAATATAATAAAAAATGACAATTCTACCTAAATTAATTTACTTATTCAGCACCACAGCAATCAAACAACAAGAAAATTATTTTCTAGAGCTAAAAAAAAATAATACCAAAATTCATCCGGATGAATAAAAGGTCCAGAATATCAGGGGATGTAATCAAAAGAAATAGTAGAGAAGGTGGCCTAGCCCTACCAGATCTCAGATTGTATTGTAAAGCAGCCATCATCGAAACCACTTGCTACTGGTTAAGAAATAGAGGGTAGATCAGTGGAATAGGTTAGGAACTGAAGGCCCAGCAGTCAATGAATATAGCAATCTACTGTTTGATAAATCCCAGCTTCTGGGATAAGAACTCACTGTTTGACAAAAACTTCTGGGCAGACATGGGGCATAGATGAATGTCTGATACTGTACAAAAGAATAAAGTCCAAATGGATGCATGATCTAGGTACAAAGGCTGATAGTATAAAAAAATTAAGGGAGCAAGGAATAGCATATCTGTCAGATTTATGGAGAATGGAGATATTTATGACCAAACAAGAGACAGAACATTATGAATTGCAAAAAAAAAAATTTGATTACACTAAATTGAAACATTTTTGCATAAACAAAACCAAAGCAACCAAGACTTGGAAGGAACAGAAAGTTGGAAAAGAATTTTTACAACTAGTGTCTATAATATAGACTTTATTTCTAAAATACATAGAGAACTGATTAAGATTTACAAGGCTACAGATCATTCCCCAGCCGATAAATGGTACAAGCATATGGAATGGCAGTTTTCAGAGAAAGAAATTAAACCTATCTATAGTCACATAAAAAATGATCTAAATCACTATTGATTAGAGAGATGCAAATCAAAACAACTCTGAGGTACCATATCACACCTACAGATTGGCTAGTCATGACAAAATAGGAAGATGATAAATGTTGGATAAAATGTGGGAGATTTGCAACATTAATTCATTGTTGGCGGGGCTGTGAGCTGATCCAAGCATTTTGGAGAGCAATTTGGAACTATTTCCAAGGGCCGCAAAAATTGCATACTTTTTGACCCAGCAATATTACTTATTGGGCTATATTCCAAAGGGAACATAAAAAATGTTCAGAATATTTATAGGAACTCTTTTTGTGGTAGACAAGAACTGGAAACTGAGCGAATGCTAATCAATTGGGGAATGACTAGACAAATTGTTGTATATGAATGTAATGAAATACTATTTTGCTACAAGAAATGATGAACAGTTGGATGTCAGAAAACCTTGAAAATATTGATGCTTAATGAACTGATTGATGTTTAATGAAATGAGTAGCAACAGGAAAACATTATATAAGGTAACACCCACAATATACGAGGACTGTTTCTGATAGACATAGCCCTTCATAGCAATTAAAGAACCTAAAACATTCCCAAAGGACTCTTGAGGCAAAATGCCATCCACATCCAGAGAAAGAACTATTGAATCAGAATGCAGAATCAAGCAGACTATTTTCTCTTGTGTTGTGCTTTGTTTTATTTTTTTGTCTCAAGATTTCTACCATTTGTTCTAATTCTTCTATGCAATATGATTAATGTGAAAATGTGTTTAATAAGAATATATGTGTAGGGGGGGGCAGAGCCAAGATGGCGGAGTAGAAAGACTCACATTTGCTAGCTCTGAAATCATGCCCATGGATTCCCTCTAAAAAGAACTCCTGACAAATTCTGGAACAGTGGAAGCCACGCAGCCACACAGTGAAGGAGATTTCCGTTGCAGAGAACCCTGAAAAACCGACCCCAGAGGCCCATCAAGCCCCGGAAGGGAGCAGAGCCCTGTCGTGCCCTGTCCCAGCCACACAGCACTGAGAGGAGCAAGCAGACCCAAGCAGGATTCAGGGACCAGAATCTTCAGTGGCCGCAAAGGTCCCTCCACCCACAGACTCACAAGTCAGTGAGAGAGACGGGCTGAGAGGGGAGCGGGGTATCTTCGGGACTCGATCCCCTCAGGAGGCAGCCGCTGCAGCTGAGGCTGCGTCCAGAGGCTCCCAGAGCAGGGAGTAGCTCTGCAGCAGCTCCATTACAAAAGATCTCTGCATAAATCCCCTGAGGGAACTGAGCCTGAGAGGTGGCCCTGCCCCGACCTGAGCACCAGAAATTAAGCTCCCATTGAATAGCAGGCAGGGCTGCCCCCAAAAACCCTGAGGCTAGGGAGCAGCATTTGAATCTCAGACCCCAAGCACTAGCTGAGCAGACCTAGGCCAGGGGTGGAGAGGACTCTCAGAAGTCAAGTAACTGGCTGGGAAAATGCCCAGAAAAGGGAAAAAAACTAAGACCATAGAAGGTTATTTTCTTGAGAAGATGATTCCGCCATTCCTCTCTGACAAGGAAGAGATCTGCTTACCATCAGGTAAAGACATAGGAGTCAAAGCCTCTGAATCCCAAATATCAGAAATACATACCCCATGGGCTC
>CM053771.1:390564437-390588026 GCA_028658325.1 Potorous gilbertii
ACAAATGGGGAGAAAATTTTGGAACCCAAAATCTTGTGAAAATGAATGTAAAAAGTTAAATAAATTTATTTAATAAAAAAAAAATAAAACAAAATAAAGAATATATGTGTAGAACTTATATAAGATTACAAGCTCTCTCAAGGAGGGAGGACAGAGGGAGGGGGAGAAAGTTTAAGGTTTATAGAAGTGATTGTTGAAAACTTGAAACAAACTAATGAAACTTTTGAAAATTTATTTAACCATTATCAGGTAGTTTTGAGGAATAGTGCTCTATCATATAATTTGAAATCATGCAATGCTGCTCCCCTTTCATTTCAGGTTTTTTTGTCATGATTTACTTTGATATTCTCCAAGATTGGGAAACCTGAGGTCCCTTTAATTGAATCTAAACATCACAGAACAAGCTCCCCTTAATAAAATGGTTTTTTCTGTAAAACATTGGCTCACTCATAAGGCTTTATCTTTTGTTCCTACATATGTTTCACTACAAATTTTTAGAGTCATCCTTTGAAATTTGATTGCTATAAGACTAAATTTGTGTGATAGCAATCAAATTAATATGTTTTGCTCTTTTTGTTTTACTAAAAGTGCCTCTGATTGAATAATGTGATTAAAGAAGATCTTTCCCAACCACTGATGGGCCTTCCATCATGGGAAGCTTGTTTAGGGGAGCTGTTTTGTAGGAGGGTACCAAGTATCTTTTGTTTCTTCTACTGAGGCTCTGGGTCAGAGGGTTATGTCTTCTGGCTCTAAAAAATACATAAATACTTTGAGGGTGAGGTTTTACTTTGGGGTTTAGTTTTACTAAGAAGTTTTGGGTGGAGGCAGATCCAAGATTGTGGAGTAGGAAGGTTGACCTACTTTAGCTCTCCCCCCATAGCCCATAAAATACCTGTAAAAAATATCTCTAAATAAATTCTTGAGTAGCAGAAGCCACAAAACAAGAGAGTGAAGGATATTTCCAATCAATACAGGTTGACAGGAAAGGTCTGTTGCAGAGGACTTAGAGAAGAGTGCAGCCTTGCCTTGACTGCACAGCATGGACAGGACTGGATCAGGTTTCAGGGCATAGAATCACAGGTAGCAGGAGCAGATCCCAGATTTCTCAGCCCACAAATACTGAAGACAGCTTCAGACAGCTTCAAAGGTCAGTAAGAAAGCTCTTTCACCTGGGTGAGAAGGGAGTGTGATCCTGCCCCAGCATTGGCCTTAGGGCAGCAGCAGCCACTTAGGCAGTACTATCCATTTTTGGAGCCCTCTGCCTAAAGACCCTGGGGGAATTGAGCAGCTGATATGGGTCTCATTCCTGAGTGGCAGTCCTGGGGACAGAGGAGCACTGGTGTGGTGCAGCTGGTAGAGGCTCTGGAGAGGGAATCCTACATGCAGATCCTAGGCAGAAAAGCTTGTGGTTGCTCCCAGACTAGAGTTCAGGCCAAGAGAGGAGTAATTGTTCTCCCTTGCTTGGAGGAACTGGAAACTTACAAGTCTCTAGAGTACACCTTCCATTTGAAAAAGGACTCAAAAGTGAAATAACCAGATGGGAAAATGTCCAAAAATGGGGGAAAAATAAGACTATAGAAGGAAATTTTCTTGGTAAAAAGCTATTTTCTTCCACCCTTTCAGATGAGGAAGAACAAAGCTTACTATCAAAGGAAGACACAAATGTTAGGACTTCTACATCCAAAACCTGCAAAAAAAATAACCAAATTTCTCAGGCTATGGAAGAGCTCAGAAAGGATTTTGAAAATCAAGTAAGAGAGGTGGAGGAAAAATTGGGAAGAGAAATGAGAACAATGCAAGAAAATCACAAAAAGTGAGTCAACAGCTTGCCAAAGGAGACTCAAAAACTGCTAATGAAAATAACACATTTAGAAATAGATTAACCCAAATGGCAAAAGAGGTCCAAAAAGCCAATGAAGAGAAGAATGCGTTAAAAAGGAGATTTAGCCAAATGGAAAAGGACACCCAGAAGTTCGCTTAAGAAAATAGTTCTTTAAAATTAGAATAGAGCAGATGGAAGGTAATGAGTTTCTGAGAAACCAAGAAATTATAAAACAAAATTAAAAGAATGAAAGGATAGAGGAAAATGTGAAATATCTCATTGGAAAAACAATTGATCTCAGAAATAGATCCTGGAGGGATACTTTAAAATTATTGATCTACTTGAAAAACATGATCAGAAAAAGACCCTAGACATAATCTCCCAAAAATTTTTCGAGGAAAACTGCTCTGACATTCTAGAACCAGAGGGTAAAATAGAAATGAAAAGAATTCACTGATCACCTCCTGAAAGAGATGCCCCCCCCCAAAAAACCTCCTATGAATATTATCGCCAAATTCCAGAGTGCCCATGTCAAGGAGAAAATACTACAGTCAGAAAAAAAACAATTTGAATATTGTGGAAATAAAATCAAGATAACACATGATTTGGCATCTTTTACACTAAGGTATTAAAGGACTTGGAATATGATATTCCAGAGGTCAAAGTAGATAGGATTAAAATGAAGAATCACTTACCCAGCACAATTAAGCATAATACTTCAGGGGAAACAAGGGAATTGCAATAAAATAGAGGACCATCAGGCATTCTTGTTGAAAAGACCAGAGTTGAATAGAAAATTTGACTTTCAAATACACAAATCAAGAGAAACAGGTATTTTTTCAGTATTAGGGTAGTTCAAGGTAATATATACATACATACATACATATACACACACATACATGCATGTATATAAACATACACATATGTGTGTGCATGGGCATGCATGTATATGTACATTATATGTGTGTAGGTATGTATATTTACATGTGCACACACATTATATATCTATATATACACATTATATATGTATATGTGTGTATAAACATGTATGTATATGTATACATGTAAATATGTGTGTGTATATATGTATATATATGTATATATACACACACACAGGGCACAGGGCATGTTTAATATGAAGGGAGGATACCTGAAAAAATAAAATTTATCGTTGAATGGAATGTACTAGTAGTAATAGAAAGGGAGTGGAAGATTGTAGCAAATCATCTCACATATAAGAGAGAAGAAAGAACTTCTACAATGGAGGGGAAGTGGATGGAAATGGAAGGAAATAATTGGACCTTACTTTCATGGGATTTGGCTTAAGGAGGGAATAGCACACACTCAATTTGATACGGAAATCTCTTTTACCCTGCAGGAAGGCAAGGGGGAAGGGATAGGAAAGGGAAGATAATAGAAGGTATAGCCAGTTGGGGAACTAGATAATCAGAAGCAAATACTACTGGGGGAGGACAGGTTAAGGGAGAGAATGGAATAAATTAAGGCCAGGGTAGGGCAGAGGGAAATGTGGTTAGTCTTTTATAACATAAATAATATGGAAGTACTTTGCATTGTTACACATGTATGACCTATATTGAATTGCTTGTTTTCTCAATGAGGGTGGGTAGGAAGGGAGGGAGAGAATATGGAACTTAAAGCTTTAAGAATGAATGTTAAACATCATTTTAGCATCCTACTGGAAGTTAAGTTATATACATAATAGAGTATAGAAATCTATTTTGCCCTACAGGAAAGTAGAGGTGAAGGGGGATGGAAGAAGTATGAGTAATAGAAAGGAGGACCAACTGGATGGGTTGGATACGGTTTATGTTGTCCTGGAGTAGGGGGTGGGGAGAGATGGGGAGAAAATTTTGAATTCCAATTCTTGTGGAAGTGAAAGTTAAGAACTGAAAAATGAATAAATTATACATATATATGTATATATACATATCTTTATATATACATATACACACATATATACACATACATGCATACACACAACACACACACACACACACACACACACATATATATATATATATATATATATATATATATGAGTTTGTTTGAGTACCAGGTGAAGACTCTGGGAAGCCACTTTAAGGAGCCCTCTGAGTTTGAAAGCTCAAATATCAATGCTTCGCTCTCTGGTAGTTATTGTAAGACAGTTGCACCTGTCTGCTGAATTATGGTCAAGCAAAGGAAGCCATGTCTGTCGATTTTGGGACTTACTGACTGGAAGTGTTTTTTGGCCAGAAGAGGACTCTGGGAAGCCAGTAAGGATCCACCTGGCTTTGAAGATACAGATGTTGGTGCTTATCTCTTTGGTAACTATAGTCAGACAATTGGAGCTGTTTGCTGAATTCAAGCAGAGGAAGCTATGTCTGTTGATCTTTGATTTCTCTGTATCTTCTTTGAACTTCAGGGTGCTTACTCCCTTGAGCTAGGTGAATTATATATGTGCTTGGTTAAAGGATTGATATATGATTAAAGTGATTGTTAACCCTTCAAAAGTTGCCTTTCCTTTTAGGAATGCAGATCTAAGAAACTGTGGTAACAGCTGCCCCTGTGTATGTTGGGGTGCTTACTGAGATGATTTGTAAATAATTTAAGTAGTAAACTTCTTTTTATTATAGTGTTCTGTCCTACCATGAATAATGAATGTCTTAGGTTCTCCTTTATTTATATCATGAAAGTTTGTAGTTGTGCTTTTGTAAGTCCTTTGTTTGTCTTGGTAGATTATTTTGAATTGAAATTCTCTCCATCATTTTTTTGTTAATATATATCAAGATCTTGTTGATTTTTATTATTTTATGTGTTCAAATATGGCCTTGGACAATTACTAACTGTTTGACTCTGGACAAGTCACTTAATCCTGTTTGTCTCAGTTCCTCAAAATGAACTGGAGAAGGAAGTGCTGAACTGATGGGATTATGAGACCTGGACCCCAAAAGGAAAAGATTTTGTCTCTGGAAGCAAAGCAGTCCCTGAACTTTCCTGGTGCATTTTCAGTTGCCCAGATCACTAGTGTCTCTTAAAGCATCTTATAGCTCACCCCAGCCAACCTTGATTACTTAATTAGTTTACTTGATATTCCTTAATCCCATCTATATCTTTTCATAGTAGCACCTGGCCCACCCCAGACTATTTACCATTCCTTAATCCCATCCAGATCTTCTCACTCTCTTTTTTTTGTACATAAATACCAATCTCATCCCAATTAAGTTGCAGATTCCCTAAGAATCTTACTTCCTTCTATTGGCTTTACAATAAACCCTGCCTCCTTGACTGAAAAAAGGTTTGAGTGCTCATATTCTTTCCAGGAAGACCCCTCACATGTCAGGGTTCCCAGCACTCCAAACCACAATGTATTTGGTGACCCATGAGGGGATTGAAACTGAGACCTTGTAGTGTTTTGAAATGCCTCCTTACAATCCCAATTACTCTCTTTCCCCCAATCCTTTCCCTTGAGTCGAGAGGATATCTCAGCGCAGGGATTGAAAACAGTTCCGTGTTTTCTTGTTAACCTCTCTCATCAGATCAGACTAGGAGAAGAGAGTACTGGAGAACATTAGGGAATTTGAGTCACCTTCCTCCATCTTCAAATTCACCTTCCCCCACCTGGCAAAAGGAAGAAGGGGCCACAACTACAGTGGGGCCCCACTGGCAATGTCCCTGGTCCCTGGATACCTTCTAGCCCATCCAGAAATCCTGTGTCACTGAGGTTCAGAGAATGCTGATCATCACCACCAGCACTATCACCATCCACCCCCTAGCTGTGTTGAGAGAGGAAAGTGAGATGAGGTCAAGGCAGTATAAGGTAAGAAGCTAGCCAGGCATTGTACTTGGTAAACCCGCTCTTTAAAAGTTGTAGTTTTAACATGTTAATGGTGTGATGATGATTCTCTGGGTAATGGATTTGCATTGTAATGGTTTGGAAATGCATTCACCCAAATTTAATTCGCCTGATTTGTTTCAAGTTTCAAACTGGTAAACCTTTGTATCAATTATATCAAGCAACTTTTCATAACCTGGATATTAGTAGAGTATGGATGAGAGAAACTAAGATAATAGTGGAAAAACTGTTTCTTTGCTATCCCTATTTTATATTATTTTGTAACTGCCATTTAGGAAACTGGGTATTTTCACCTTGGCCTATATTTAAGGGGAAGTTTCAGCTAAAACAATTTGGCTGTCACTTACAAAAATTAGAAGATTGTTCACTAAGATATTTGGGTTATTTTTAAGGCTAAAACTTAGAACTTGTAATTGATTACTGTGTATGAGTGGAAAGGAGGGGATGAGGTGAAAGCCTCTTCCAGTTGATTTTGCCCATTCAGAGCAGAGCTCAGGGCTAGTCAAAAGGCACAGTCCACAGGTAGATGGGGTGGATAAGAAGCCCCTTCTCAGGGTTCCCTGCTGATCCCTCTTGTTTTGTAAACTACCAAAAGATCTAGATGGGATTATGGATTATCAAGTAAGCTAATTAAGTAATCAAGGTGCACTTGGGTGAGTGTTAAGCCTAAAATGAGATGCCAGTATTCTGTGCACTGTAAATGTATGGAGAAGTTCAAGGACTGGCTTGCTTCCAGAGATATAGCTGTTTTTGTTTTTGTTTTTTTTTCCTTTAGGGGTCCACCCCAACAAAAACATTTTAGTATCTTTGCCAAGAAAACTCCAAAATAGAGTCACAAAGAGTTGGATCCAGCTGAAGGGACTGAACAACAAAAATGTGTGTACTGCTACATCCTTCAGGCTACTTTCTAAATTAATTTCTTCACTGGAATTTTCTAAAGGAGTCTTCACATAATCTGAAAAGAGGGATAATTTTGTCACCTCTTTTTCATTCCACATACCCTCCCCCACAAAAAATTGCTAAGTGAATACATTCATAAACTCCTATTCTGATGCCTAACTGTGGCATGAAGATGACTGGGTTTGCAAAACTGACAATTTCTATTTGGAAAAGCTTCAAGTATGGCTGAGAATCAGAATCTCCTTTTTGAGGACCAGTATAAGTGCAGTTAGGCTTATTGCCTAAACTGGTTACTTAGTAATGAATTCACTGTCCCTAGTAAATCATGAAACAAAGAAAAATATGAAACGATTCTTTGTTCCATATATCCCCTTTACATTTCTACAGTAATGGTGGGAAAAAAAGGGGTAAATGTTTCTAAATATCATATGTAATTAAGACCATCAATCAATTTAACTTGGCTGTTAGCACTCTAAACATGAGATTTTTGTCTAATGCTTGAGAGGACAGATGCCTGCTGTAATTTTTAATGTTCTCATGTCATGAAAAAAGAAAGAAAAAAAAATGAAAAAAGGAAACAATTATAGCTTCAAGGTGGGCAAAACCCCTTTCAGATTTTACTCTAGTTACAGAGTCACACTGGCAAATTGTAAGGGACTGGACCAAAAATACCTTTTAGATTTTGAATGGAAACATTTGCGTATGTAAACATCAGGGAAATGGCTAGTTAGGAGTCCAAGAACTCACACCCTACATATACATTGCTTTCTTCTAGCTACTCTTTTATTTGGTTTAATGGCAGAATTAGCATTTAAAAACTGAGGAACCCCTATCCTCAGGGCTGTTTGTAAATAACATTAGGGAGTTTTTTTGGATGTTCATCAAAAAATGACCAAGGGAACCCAGGCCCATACCAGAAGAGTCACTGAAGGAAAATCCTAATCCTAAGAGCATGATCTTAATGGTATGACTGATTTTCTGTTGCAGAAATATAGTACCTAGCCCTGAGAATCTCCTGCTTGGAAGAATGGACAGCCATAGTGTCAAGATTCTGAGGGCATAGAAGTGGGAAATCTTCCAGTGGTCTTATGATAAGGTTGGCTGCTTATTCTAAATGAGCTAGCCAAAAGAACTTGGCAGTATCCATTTGAGGATGTCAGCTGATCCAGAAGGTAGAATCAGAAGAGACCAAGGCAGAGCATCTGAAAGTGATTAGCAGAGAAAACGATTCACAGACACTGTGGATTTGGAGTAAGTTTGCCCAAGATTTCAAGGAGGGTCAGACTGTTTTGTAACTACTGGTTTTTACTATTCTTTCTTAGTAATTGTCTCTACTAAGTGAGTCTTGCTGAATTTTATGGAAAGTATACCAATATAGACTAACAACTATGGCATAGGAGCTAATATTTCTACCAACTTAACAATCAGCTCTCTTTATAAGATCTCAAGCTTATAAGTTTTCAAAATATCATATAATTTTATTTACCTAACAATCACAAAAAAACTCATCTAATCTCATAGAGAATCAAAAGGAATCTTCAAATGGAGCACCCTTGTTGAGCAATGACACAATCTTCATGTTTTATAGTTGTACCACAGTGTAAGACTAGTTCACTCACGTCCAGTTCTATAACGCTTTTTTTCCTAGCAGTTTACCTATGGTTTTTACACTTTGCTTTTTCTTTACCATTTTATTGTTGTTGTCTTTTCACCCAGGATATGTTATAGCTCCTCTCTACCATTCTTTTTCCTCTGCTCAACTTTGCTGTTTGGCTCAAATCTTTTCAATTTGAAATTCAATAGTGAATTCATCACGTTTACCCCTCCATCTCATAGTACTTAGGTAATTCTGTGCTTCTGTTCATACTAGCACTAAGTCTTGATGTTTAGAGAGATATTTCTCCTCTTTATAGAACTGTTTTTTTCTCTTCTTCCCCCCTTTTTCCTTCCTCGCTATTTTCTTCCAAGGCAGCTAGACCTATTTAAGCAAATTAAACTATCACCTTTCTCAAAGGTGCCGAATTAGAAGTGGGGAGAGGCAGTCAGTGACTACCAAGAGGCCCTCCCAGCACAGACATGTGTGACTTGGTGAAATACCCCAGTAGCAATAAACAGTACAAACTCATTTATAAACCTGAGAGTGGAATATGGTTGGAGATTATAAGCAGTACTGCCTCATAAAGCAAACTGAACTGGTGGAGAAAAAAAAAGATTTTTTAAAAGGTTTTCTGTGATATTCAATTAAGCAAGATCATCCCCAAAGCATTTATAGATGAAACTAGGAGCACAAAACCAGTTGCAAAATAGAACAGATCTGTCAGCATTAAAAACTTATTTTTCTTCATTTGATGTCAGTGCAACCACCAGATTAAACACTAATGTCTAAATCTCTGGCAGAGTGTATAAAAATGTGAAAGTGGCACTTAAAAGACTATGAATAAATGTCACTAGAGAAGATAAAATAACTGGACCAAACCAAATATATACACACAAAATCCATCTGGGAGGGGACACTCTTTTGAAGGAATTGAAGATTTAAAATCACCTCTAAAAAATTAGGATATGCCAAAAATTGGGGGTGGAATCATGAGTTATATGAATATAAAAAAAGTCAGGGCAAAAAAAGGCAGTGGTCAACAACACATAGAGTTATTTTTTTTTTCCTGCAAGTGATTTTTAGTGGTAAGTAGGTCCTAAGTATAGATTCACAAAATTGAAAGGTACCAAAAATACAAATTCGACTGTGTTTACAATTTGTGAACTATTAATTTAAAAATTTACTCAGAAGATCAGAAAGCAGCCTAAAATGAGGTTACTCCAACAGTGTTTCCAATGCATGTGTTGAAATCACACAAAACCCCTTGATAGATGATGTGACAAGAGATGATACTGTCCAATCATGTTCTGATTAACAATGTAGAGAGGCCATATTTCTGGTCCAAAAGGTAACTTGAAAGGTTTTATTCAGTTCAGATCCCACAACAAATACCAGAGAAATTATTTTAATGGGCTCTAAAGGAAACCATGATAACTAAAATGGAAAGGGAATTAAGCAACTCCATACAGTCCAGAAACACATAGGAAGATGACAAAAGGTCAATTGGTGCTCTAAGAAGGGAAATAGATCCTGATGACAGCTTGATCATAGATAAAAAGGATTCACAGCAAGTGAAATTTTGGCCAGGCTTCTCAAAGCCACATCAGGGCATTGGAACTAACCTGTGGTAGGTTGCTGTTCAGAGAGATAGAGTTGAAAAGTTGGGTCCTTCTAAAAGGCCTGAACCCAGCAACTGTCAGAGGAGGAGATAAGGCCATTTCCTGGTGGGTGATCTTACCCACTGTCCAGGAAATGCAGTGGGTGACTAACCCATGACTAGAGGTCTTCCAGGCAAAAGCCAGTTTTTCCTTGGTGTTCTGAGAAAAGTCAGCTTTCAATTAATGAACCAGGATAGAAGTGTAAGAGAAAAAGAAAGATGATGAAAGGGCATTTGTTTACAATGAAGCAGAGAGCACAGGATCATAAATCTAGAGTCGCAAGGAACCCTAGAAGCAGTCTAGATGAACACTCTCATGTACAGATGAGGAGAAGCCTAGGGAAATTAAATGATTTGCCCAAGGTCACACAAGCATAAGGGAAATTTGAACCTGGGCAGCAGGACCTTGGTAAATTAATAAAAATTACACATAATATGCTTTTAAAGTTAATCTATGTTTTATGTTTTCCCATCAATTTCTTACATTTAGAAAATAACAAAACAATAAATCAAGTCATAACTTATAGAGTTTGCTAATTTCTGAGGTATAAATGTTCATATTGGAAAATCTAAATTTAACAATCGCCCCTCTCCATAAGATCCATGCTGACTTCAGCACACAACCCTGAATCTTCAGACACTGGAGACAATGCCCTCTCCACAACTTTCACAGTGGAAGAGATTCATGTGTGTAGTGAGAGAATAACATTTGAAAAGAAGTAGAACTAAACAGAATAGGAATGAAAGCATGTATGGGTGTGGGGAGAATGTAGTTCTAGACATCAAGCATTAGGGGAACAGCAGGGTTAGGGATGTTTTAGAGGTATATGTTAGTCATGTGCTTTTCTCCATTAGTAGGGGCTATTCAAAGGTACTTGATGGAGAAATCTATATCATAAGCCAAACTCAAGGCATCAATTTGTGTAGGAGTATTTTCATATACACAGACCTGTCCTGCCTACAAGTATCTCATTTTGTTTCAGTATTGAGCCAAAGATAGAGGGAAGGAGACAAACACACAGAAACAGAAAATATGAGAACAATAGTTGAGGCAATCTAATATGTCCTAGAGGAGGCTAACAGAGCTCAGATCAAGTCTTCAAGTCTTGCATTTGAATTTGCATTATCAAGTGGAAAGATTCTCTTTAATACAAAATTAGAGTAAGGAATGGGTAAATATAGGATCATTTCAGGGGATTTTGAAAAGCAGGATGTCATAATGGATAACATTTATTTTCCTAGTAAAGTAGGAGGAAAGATACTCAGCTCAAAGGACTGAGAGAAGAGGCAGTATAGAAGTTTGAAAAGAGATTTGAAACAGTCACTATCTAGTGTGGTATGATAAGTTAGGGAAGAAAAGAGGGATTGTTTTGCTTGCATGAGGCTCAAGATGAGAAGAGAGAAAATAAAATTTTACGAGAGCCAGTCATCCTGGTTAAATGGCTTCCTTGTTCTTTCTTCAAAGGCTAGTAAATAGGATGGTGGAAATAATACAATGTTCTGTTGTAAAATTTTTGATGAGACCAGGAGGCAAGAGATTTGAGAATAGATAATGTTTTAATGTTTCACTTGTTATTAGGTCGAGATTGGGAAAGAAGGAAAGTGAGATTGGAGCAAGGGTAATAACCTGGGGAAGTATGGAGGACTATACTGAATTTCCCAATGAAGTATTTGCATACCTAATGAAGAGGAAGACAAGTTTTAGGAGGAGTAAGGTCTCAGGAGAGATGGAATGATTTGGAGTCATTATAACATAAAGGAACTTCAGAGGTCTTGGTCAAGGAAGTAGAACACTTGTCCCTGTGTGGTGTTGTTGAGGGGTGGAAGAATTGGTCAGTCAAGAAACATTTATTAAGTGCCTATGTTTCAGATATTGTGGATACAAGAGAAAAAAAGGTAACTGATAGAGCTTCCTCTTCCTTGGTGAGTTAATAGTCCAACATACAGGTGCGTATAAATAAGATACATGGGATAAACTGGAAATAATCTACAGAAAAACGGTACTAGCTTTACGGGGGGGAATCAAGAAATGTGGGATTTTAGCTGGAATATGAAAGGAAGCCAATGTGTTGAACACTGATGAGTTAAGGGATTTGAGGGAATATCAATATTTATTTTGAAGTTTTCTAGTATAAAGGCAGGAGTTCAGGAAGAAAGCAGCACACAGGAACCCAACTCCCTGAGAAGGGAGAGAACCCATCTGAGGGCAGATAGATAATCGCAGTCAGGATCTGGATTGGGTGATAAATTTAGCTAGAAGGAACCAACTAATTCTATTGAAACATTACTCTCCAAGGTAAAGTTTACCAGAAGTCAAATTTCAGCTCAACTTGAGAAAAATCTTCCTAAAAGACAATGAATCCTCTGGGAGTAGTGAGTTCCTGTTGTTGGAGGCCTTTTAGCACTTGTCAGGAAGGTTGTAGGCAAGATTTATGTTTTGTGTTGGGATTAGGCTAGAGATGACCTGCTGAAACTTCTAATTCTGCAATTGTATAACAGACATATTTATTGCTAAATCCATTATTTTTTCAATCCTTATTCTCTTTGATCTCCCTGCAGTATTTGACCCTTTGGGCCATGATCTTGTTACTCCAACTTCCTTAGCTACCATGTAGTAGAAAGGGCTAAATTTGGGGTTAGAGGACCTCGTTTTGAATGCTGGCTCAACAATTTGCTTCCATGTGACCCTAAGCAAACCACTTTATTTCTCAGGGCCTCAGTTTCCTCCTCTTCTAAATGAATGAGTTCAGATAGATGACTTCTAAGGGTCCTTCTAGCACCAAATCTATAATTCTAGGTTCCTTCTATTTTTCAGATTATTCCTCTATGTAGGATCTTTTTCTTCCTCTTACACAGTCAATATTGGTATTTCCTAAGGCTCTCCTCCCCATACTCCCTTTTATTTTCTGTTCTTTCTATCTTGGAAACCTCATCCACTTCCATGGTTTCAATGATTAGATCATTCAAGTTAGTATCTTGAGCTCCAAGAGGGCCACGTTTCCTACTCCCTGCTAAGAACAAGAACTTGGATACATTTGTAAGTCCTGAAACAAACTCAACATAAATCTCAAGTTTGCTGTCACTGAGTCATTTTTCAGTTGTGTCTGACTCCCTGTGACCCCATTTGGGATTTTCTTTGTAGAGAGACTGGAATGGTTTGTCATTTACTTTTTTAGCTCATTTTACAGATGAGGAAACTGAGGCAAACCGGATTAAGTGACTTGCCTAGGGTTGCACAACTAATTTAAGACCAGATTTGAACTCTGGAAGAGTAGTTTTCTTGACCCCAAGTTGTCCCAAACCTTTCAGTGACTCCTCATTACCTAGTGAAGAAAATATCAGTTTCTCCATTTGGTATTCATACTTTACAATTTGCCTCTTTAGCTTCCAGAGAAACTTCTCATTATGCTCTTTTATTCATTCTGTGTTTCAGTCTTAATGGAATTCTTCCCAGTTTTGTTCTGCTCTCTCTGTGCCTTTGTTTTTCATACTTATAATGGATTTTTCCCTGCATATAAACTCTTTGGGATGTATAAAAGTCCAAGAGACTCAATTTCTGGGTAATTAATCATTTTATTAATAATGGTAGCACAATATTAATAAAAGGATGGTCATTCAATCTCAGACCAAACACCGCTCATGGAACCCACTCAACACTTATATACCCTTGGAAGAGTGGATTTTCCTGAGGGTGGAAATCAACTCTGATTGGTTAAAAATTAGTGAGAGAATTAATTTTATAATGAGAGGTGAACTTATTCTTGTAGTTGTGTTCATCCTTTGTTGTTGAAGAAGACCATACCATAAATGATGACATGACCTATCCTAATGATGATCTGGAGCAGTGACTGATCACTCAATCTTGGTCATAGAGATATATCTATATTAATATCATTTCTCTGACAAAGAGAGAATACATACTTTCCCAGACATATCTGAGTAAAACACAGTGGGCTGGAATGCATCAATTTACCTAACTTTACCTTTTGAACAGATCTGACTTGTCCCTCCCAATATCATCCATGGACTTCAAAGGCTGCCTGAGTAACCTAGAGGGGCTGATTCCTGAATGAGGAAGTAGAAAGGGGAAAACACAGTGGTCCTAATTCAATAACTAGTTATTAA
The DNA here is from genome assembly GCA_028658325.1 of Potorous gilbertii. Taxonomy (NCBI): domain Eukaryota; kingdom Metazoa; phylum Chordata; class Mammalia; order Diprotodontia; family Potoroidae; genus Potorous; species Potorous gilbertii. The sequence goes on from CM053771.1 coordinate 390,578,395, forward strand.
TACATAAGAGAAATAATAATTTTATAAACAATTTATATTAAACCTGTCACAAAAGCTGAATTCCATAGTAAATAAGACAAGATACATTCTTAAGGTTTAGGAGATTTTTTTTTACCTAAAAGGATGACTACAGTGTTAATGCCAGAGCACCGTTTCAGAGATCTATCTTTCAGAGATCATTGGCTCTCTCTTTAACTATTCCCTCTAAATATCCTTTTAATCTGATCAAAGGTAAAAAAAAAAGAGAGAAATAGGGATAGTGATAGACCTATGATTTCATTGATAAGGAACTTGATGAGGTGAGGAAACTCCTACTACTGATGAAAATTGCTACTGTCTCTACAATTTGGAAAGTTTTCTACAGCAGTAGTGACAAACTCAGATAGAAAGGAGGCAATAATCTGCAAATAAGAGTGTACTAGAGTACTGGGCCCTGGAACCAGGAAAATGCACCTTCCTGAGTTCAAATCTGGCCTCAAACACTTACTAACTGGGTGACTCTAGGCAAAGTTATTTAACCTTGTTTACTTAAGTTTCCTCTTCTATAAAATGAACTGGAGAAGAAAATAGCAAACCACTCCAGTATCTTTGCCAAGAAATCCTCAAATGGAGTCGTGAAGAGTCAGATAAGACTGAAACAACTGAACAACAATAAATAATCTGTAAATAAGGATCCCTGTGCATTGTATATATGTAATATATATATTTCATTTTTTAAAATAAGTAATGTTATCTATTTTAATTTTTATTTATTTTGTTAAATATTTCTCAATTATATTTTAATTTGTTTCATGATTCCCTCAGGATAGTGACTGGTTGAATGTAGCTCCTGGTCTTCCTGTTTAACTCCTGTTGTAGAACAGTGCTTCTTAAACTCTGGGTTGTGACCCCATATGGGGTCAGGTGACTAAATGTGGGGACTTTCAAAAATCTGGCAATAGTAAAAGGTTTCTGAATGAGCAACAACCAAAAATTAATTACATTAATTAGAAATCAAATAAATAATGAATCCATAATGAATTAGCCCTTGCCCATGTTGCATTCTATAACTTCACTGCAGCCTTGGTTCTGAACACATAATATGCGTGCTTTGTACTTTGCATCACATGCAACACCAATGAAGCCAGAAACATCTTCGCTCAGATTCTAGACTGTTGTGTGCTATTAATTGCAGTGTTTTAATGTACATACAACATTTTCTGCTCTTAAAAAACCATAATTAATTATGGAAAATGAAGATTTTTAGTATTTTCATATCATCATTCTTTGTCATGTAAATATCAAATTAGTATGTCCTTATATTGTATTATGTTAGAATGTTTGTTTTTAAAAATTGCTGCTATCTTCTTTTACAGAAATATGTGTTTAATTACAGCAAGTAAAGACATGGACCTATTAATAATATTTATCCACTCTCACTGATGTATGTGTAAGTGTGAATACCAATTTTTAAAACTAAGCACAAAAAATGAAATTTCAAAGATTAAACCTGCTATTTATATGAGAAATTATTAGCAATATTTATATTTTAGGACAAAAGCATTTTTTTGATTATGGATAAGTGGCTAAATTTAGATAGAAAACATGAAAATACTGGTGACAATTTGTCAGAGTCTTCACTACCAGGTTGTAGTACAACAAAATTGATAAGAAAATGAAAATATGTTGAATCATATGGATTTATTTCTAATGATGATGGTGGTGTGGATAAACCTTTTTTTGCTTAATTTATAATGAAATTTTGGCTGTGGAGGGCATGAAACCAGCTGAACTAAATGCCATCTTAACCAAGCATGCAGTCTAATAATGCAATAAGACAAAGGGATATTTTGAATAACTTTCAAAATCTTCAAATAAAGAAAAAAATATTTTGAGAAATTTCTTACTGTCAACAAAATGTACTTACTTGCATCTTACAAAATTTGCCAAACTAAAATGTTCTGTGTGACAGAATAAAATCTCAGGTTATCTGCTGCTATTAAAATATCAGAAATAATTCATAGGAAAAAGTATGGTGATTAATTTCATAAAATTATTTTATTGAGTGATACTATTTCCAAAAGAATTTCTGAAATTAGTAATGACAAGTTCCAGCAATTTATTATCAGGTGTAAGGATAGCAACTCGAAGTTTTCAATTCAGTTAGATCAAACAACCAATATTTCTAACATGGGACAGTTTTTACTTTATGTAAGATACATTTATGAAGGAAGCATACATGAGGAATTATTGTTTTGTCACCTTTTGGAAGGGCACACAACAGAGAAGATATATATATATTATATATATATATATATATATATATATATATATATATATATATATGTACATATATATTAAAGTGATTTTTTTTTAGTAAATGAATGTTTACAGTGGAAAAGTTCTATAAAGTGGAAAGTTTAAACAGATTATTGAAATTGAAAGGTGAATTTATATTTTTGACTGAGCAGAAATCTAATTTTATTAATTTCTTTTCATAATGACATTACTTGCAAGACTTATTTTTTGGACATTTTCAAAATACTCAATGACATAAACATGTCACTTCAGGAAAAAAATAATTACCAAATATTTATGTTGAAAGATGAAATTGAAAATTATACTAAAATATTAGCATATGTAAAAAAGATTCTTTAAAAATGTTTACTCCTATACATGATTTTATAATTGAAAATAGCCTTCCCACATATTTAATTGTAAGTTATAATTGATCATCTAAAGTACCTGGAAATACAATTTCAGAAATACTTCCCTTCCAATTTTGATTCTAAAAAACTGAGTTCATAAACCATACTCAATTGGAATTAAAAAAATTTCAGTCATCCACCATTAAAAGTTCATGAATAATTTGTGAAGATATCAAGTGAAACAGGTTTAAGACTAGAGTTTGCTAAAAAGTTGTTAAATGAATTTTGGCTTGGAATTAGGACAGAATTTCCAACAATTTCTGAAATGGCCCTAAACAGCAAAGTGGTATTCTCAGCATTGACAATTATAAAATCAAAATATTAATCAACTCTGACAAATGTTGAACATCTTCCACATCTCTAAGTGTCAAATATTCTGCAAAAATTTAATTCTTTATGTAAAAATAAATAAGTACATCCATCTCATTAGTATACAAATTTGCTTTCATTTTAATAAATGGTAAAATTATATGCATAACAAAGAACTGTTTTAAAATACATTGCTTTATGATTTATTATCAATGTTTGTTTTATATACCTATATACCCAGTATTGCATAAAAACTTCTGGGGTGAAAAGGGATTGTGAGTGGAAAAAGTTTAAGGAACCCTATTCTAGAATACTGAGAGATCAGATGGCTTAATCAGGATGACTTCCAGTATGTGTCAGAGACAGGACTTTTTAAAGTCATCTTTCTAGTTTCAATACAATCCTCTACAAAGCACTACTCTATGCTACTTCTTGTGAATAAACAGACACTGTTCTTAATTGGATTAAACAAAAGCTGAGTTCTTTTCTGGTTAGCATAAATAAGAATAAGTCTCATTCTCAAGGAATTAGGATTTCCCCCTAGAACTGGTTGTCTTCTATTCAGAGGACTCATTTTATTTTAGTTAGATTAAGGATGTCAGAAAAAGACACTCCTAGGGGAAATATGTCCAAATAAAGATTTTCTGTGTGTGTTTGTGTGTATGTACACATATATGTATATATACATATATAAGTATCTATGTGTATATATATATATAATTTATAAAAAGTAATAAAGTGCTTAAATTATCCATGTCTTTTGACATGGACATTTCACTATTAGGCTTGTAAGAAGAAATTCTGCACATACATTAAAATATTTATCAGAGCATTTTTTGTGATAGCAAAGATTTGGAAGCAAAGTAGATGATCAAAGATGGCGGAATGGCTGAACAAACTTTGGAACATCACTGTGAGAAATGGTGAATACAAAGAAGCATGGAAAGCCAAGCAGACAGCATACATGGGTACAGCAAGGTAAATGAAAGGAACAACAGAAATTGTTCAATGAAAAAGTGAATGCTCCAAAATGACAAAAAATAAGAGACCTGAAAAATCACCTCCTTTCATGACTTTGTACAGGTAGGAAGAGAGATTCACAGGTGTGAATCATCTCATGTTGTCAGATTGTTTAAATTCCAGTATTCATTTGCTTTGGTGATTATTTTTCTTTTCTTTGTCTTTTGAAAATATTCTGTTATATAGTATTGCTCTCTGAGAGGGAGACAAGGGAAATTTAGGTTATGTAAAATATCAAATACTAATAAAATTGTATTTTAAGAAAGTCTTAATTTCCTTAACATTCTAAACTAGATGACAAAAAAAAAAAGACATATCTTTGATGAAATGTAGTTAGTTTATACCTGGAGGGGAAAAATTCCTGCTCCATTAGAACCACCTCCAGAGATTCTTTGTTTTGGAGGGGAGGTTTGCATATTTATTGGAAAGAAGGCAAAAGTAAATATTAAACATCTCTTCTTGGTGTTTTGAAGTTCATTCCAACCTTGTGCTGGGTAACTTGCGTGTTGGACAAACTGCCTAAGTCTAGGAGTTCAAAATTTCTTTGATGTCAGTGTTCACTTCAATGATTTCCTGATCCAAAGCAGGGACCTAAGGGATATAGTTATCCCTCCTTTCTCTTTCTCTTTCCTATATTTTGATGGAGATACCTTTCACAGGACCTCTCTGGATTTACTTCATCTGATGAATAACATCCCATGATCTTGCTGCAGAGATTCTTACTGGGGATGATGGTGATCTTCTTGCACACCCACCTGTTGGTGGGGAAGTCATTGCCCAGATGCATGTAATACTTCTCGATGATGACTTGAACCACTTTCTTTACCATCTGAGTCAGAATGAGACCCAGGTTAGCTCTGGAGGTGAAGGAAGCAGAGGCACTTTTGGTTGAACCAGACTTCAACCTTCTCAATGGGCATCCTTTCTTTTGTTTTCTCTATGTTTCTTGTTGAAATTCCAGAATGAATTTGTTTAGATATGTAAAGAAATGGGACAAGATGAAGACATGAATGTCTAAGTTAAGTGATGAATGTAGCCCTAGATGATTTCCCCCTACCCTGTATGTGTGAGCATGTGGTGGTAAGTTATTTTTTCCCCTCTAAGCAGACTGAATTTAATTTTTCCAAATGTGTCAGTGCCTATGATTGCTTTATTATGCAGTTTTATGCCACTCATAGCTTATCAGATTTTAAATTACCATATAAATCTCCATTGTTAGACAATATAGGAAACATCAGTTTAAATGCATCTAATCTCATTTTCAAAGTTATCTAAGAAACAATCAACACTTTAGAATGAAAGTGATACCCCTAAGCTTGAAAGTGAGAGACTAACAATATTATCCTGACTAATCATGAGGTATCGCAATCATAATACTTGCAAAAGAGAAAACACTGGTTTAATTAATTGTAACACCTTCAGGGTGAGAGGATCTGGCCTAGGGGTTGGCAGAAAAGGAGCAGGATTCTTCCCAAGATACATTCTACATATCTGTAGAATCACCCAAAGTATATGAAAAAGGAAATTAAGTGTCATGAATGTTACCTTACTCAGTCTACTTAAAAAGTCTGCTTTTGTGGGAAAAATAAAAGATAGAGTTAGGTTTAAGTCTCTTCTTTATCTTAAGGCACCTGAGATATCATAGCTATAGAAATGTCCCTCTACCAATGCAGATTGACATCTGTTCTGCAACTTTTAAATTCCTAGTTCCTTGGTGGGGGTGGGGGAGTGTCACACAGTTTAGGCATAGAGTTTTTAACCTGTCTTCCTTACTCCCAAGAAGATGACAATTTTGTGTTACCTAAATGGATTGTTTGGCAGAACTCTACTTAAAGTGGTTTTCCCTAAGTTGAATTTGCCCTGGACATGGGGAAGGCAGGGAGGGAGAAGACAGGAAGAGAGCCACTAGCCTTTGAAGGTATATGGCCTTCACATGGTTAAAGGATATGGGGCTACTAGGGACAGAGAAGTCAGAGCAGGAGGAGGAGCACCCACAGGGCCAGTCACTTTGGTGCCTGCCAGAACCTAAAGGAATAAGAGGTAGGGGGCAGACACATTGGAGCAAGCATGGACAGGAGATGAACTGGAACAGGCAGGGGCTAGGAGCAGACACATGGTGCCCCAGTGTGAACAGATGGAAGACACATATACTGGGAGAAACACAGGCAGGTGGGCAGACAAAAGTCAAAGGTCTCCTCTCTCCAGTGGAAGACTCAAGCCAAAAGTGTATCTGGTGGTGATGGTGGTAGTTTCTCCACAAATCCCCTTCTTTCTTTTTACTTGAATTTGTCTTTTTTACAGTTTTTTTGGGGTGAGTACTGGGCAGCAAAAGGGGGGAGGAGGTAGAGGAAGATGGAGCATAGTACTGCTCAGTAAATGTAGCATATTTTTTAATGCAGATTTCTTTCAGAATTCTCTAAATAAAGTTGAATTTTCATAAAGGGAGAACCATCTGTATTTATCTATGACATCACACTGCCTTGAGTCTTCTTACCTATTTTTCATATACATTGGTTTACTGTGTATGTAAACATACAATTACAATCGTGTAATAGATACATGTATTTAATTGCAAGTGAAAATTTAAGTATTATAGGTAACAACTCTTGATTATTCATCTGGAAGCAAGGTCCTTTAAAATCTTTTAAAGGTTTGAGTAGATGACCATGATGTGTTACTTGAAAAGGAAATATAGTTTTGTATTAATATAAAAGTAAAAAAGGAAGGGATGAAGTAAATGCTCATGTGAATGTCTCCTTCCATCTTTTTCTTGATATCACTGATGCATTTAGAAAATTTTATGTTTTCTGTGATATAAATTAGCTCTGATACCTTAACTCAGGTATTGATGCATTCATTCTCTTTAATGTCCTAGAGAAACTGAAATATTGTCATTCCTTGTGATTTGCTTATCAGCTAATACATAGCAAGTTTATTATTGATCAACAAAAGTCACAAATATATGTGGAGAGAAGTACAAAGAAGTCATTAAATGTTTAAACATCATTCATTTACATAGCTCAACAATAAAAATAAAGACAATTTTCAAGGGATAAAAGATTGAGAAAAGGAAGTTTTTGTTTTGGAGGCATCATAAATGTTATGTCTAGGGATGTAGTCCCTTTCTACTTTTAAAAAAAATTTTGTTGTGAAGTGTTAATCACATGAAAAGCAGTCTGACTGAATGTTTGAAGTCTTGTCCTAGAAGTTAAGCAGACCTGGGTCCTAGTCCTAGTTTTGACATGTACTAGCTGTGTGATAATGCATCAGATAATCTAAGACTGTAACTTCTAGGTAGGTTACAAAGATATTGGCACAAATCAGTGGAGCAAGTTTTCAAACCAGAAATTCCCTTGATCAATGAAATGAAATATATAAATAAGCAAAAAAAATCTCATGACAAGTTTAAATCCATTTTTATAAGGTTATTATGGAGGACTTTTTTCTGGCAGTAGTGATTTTTCCTTAATAAGGTTTCTACTTTGACCCATTGACCATATTAGAATTAGCCAATTGATTGAAAGGAATTCATGTACTGCAAGGGAACGAGTGGGAAGCTTGCTCCTGTGGGGATCTTTCTCAGTGAAACTCTCAGGCACGGACATAGCAGCAGAGTGAGGAAGAAGTTAATAGAACAAGAAATAGTAGTGAATGATAGAAAGATGTTATGGAAGAGGACCTAAAGCTTGCATTTAATAGTAACATGCATTTATGTAGCACTTTAAGGTTTGTTATCTCATTTAGTGCTCACAACAAGTTTTGGAGTGCTACTATGATCTTCATGTTATAGATGAAGAAGCTGGTGGAGATAGAGATTAAGTGACTTGCCCAGGGTCAGACAAGTGGTCTAAGGCAGACTTTGAATTTGGGTTTTCTTGACTCCAAGTCCAACACACTAACTACTGTGTCTCCTTTATGTTCCATTTATTGGTAATGTAAGTATGAGCTTTTATGTACCATGTAGGTCTGGTTGGGGATAAGGGGTCAATTGGCTCTAATTTTCCTTTCATAGGGAGGGAGGGAGAAACTACTGTAGTATTAAAAGTCTAGAGGGCCATATGCATTCCAGGGAAAGAGTCTCATCAGGAATGGGGGGTCGGGAGAAAGAGCCAAGATGGTGGAGTAGAAAGATTCATATACTCTATTGCTTCCCCCCACAGCCCACAAAATACCTGTAAAAAGGACTCCCAACAAAGTCTAGAACAATAGAAGTCACAGAATAACAGAGAGAAAGAAGTTTCCAGTCTAAAGTAACCCAGAAAGCCAACAGGAATGGTCTATCTTATGGGATACTGAATGGAGTGGAGCACAGTCCTGGCCAAGTGGCACTGGGGGCACAGTGACCTAAGCAGACCTCTGGGCAGAATTCCTAGCAGGGAAGGTCCCAGATACCTCAACCCACAAGTGACAAAGAAAGCTCTGAATGTCAGTGGGGGAGGGCTTTCCCAGCTGGGCAAGAGGTAACATGGGTTTCTACAGCAATAGCTAGGTGATGGCAGAGGCTGTGGCAGCAGACTGTAGGCAGCTATAGAGGCCAGGAAGCAATATGGATCCATTATTTAGGCAGCTCAGCTTAAGGCCTCTGGTGGTAGGGAGCAGCTGATCTAAATTCCAGCCCTGAGTGATGGCCCCACCCCCACCCAAAATCCAGGGGAACCCAGCAGCTGAGTCTAATCTCTTGACAAAGGATTCAGAAATCAAATAACCAGCTGGGAAAATGCCCAGAAAAGGGAAAAAATAATAAGACCATAGAAGGTTGCTTTCTTGGTGAACAGGTATCTCCTTCCACCCTTTCAGATGAGTACTGTCAGAGGAAGTTAAGACCCTTGCCTCCAGAGCCTCCAAAGTGAACTTAAAAGCGAGTTAGCAGCTTTTTAAAGGAAAAACCAAAAAAAAAAAAATGCTGAGGAAAATAACACCTTTAAAAAGAGGCTAACTCAATTGGAAAAAGAGGTCCAAAAAGTCAATGAGGAGAAGGAGGCATTACAAAGCAGAATTAGCCAAATGGAGGAGAAGGTTCAAAAGCTCACTGAACAAAACAGTTCTCTGAAAGAGAGAATTGAGTTCAGGGAAATGAATGGCCATGAGATAAACCCAGCAGTAAGAAAACAAAACCAAAAGTTTGAAAAAATAGAAGATAATGTGAAATATCTCATTGGAAAAACAATTGACCTTGAAAATAAATCCAGGAGAGACATCTTAAAAATTACAAGACTTGCTGAAAGCCATGATCATAAAAAGAGCCTAGATATTATCTTCCATGAAATTATTGAGAAAAATTATCCTGATATTCTAGAACCAGAGGGCAAAATAAATATTGAAAGAATCCACCAATCACTTCCTGAAAGAGACCTGAAAAGAGAAACTCCTAGGGATAATGTGGCCAAATTTCAGAATTCCAGGGTCAAGGAGAAAATACTGCAAGCAGCTAGAAAGAAACAATTTGAGTGTTGTGGAAATACAATCAGGATAACACAGGATCTGGCAGCTTCAACATTAAGGAATCAAAGGACTTGGAATAGGATATTCCAGAAGTCAAAGGAACTTGGATTAAAACCAAGAATCACCTACCCAGCAAAACTGATTATAATACCTCAAGGGAATAAATGGTCATTC
>CM053771.1:390588126-390630106 GCA_028658325.1 Potorous gilbertii
AACAGCAAAGAGAAGTCATAAGGGACTTTCTAAAGCTGAACTGTTTACATTTCTGCATGGAAAGAAAATATTTCTAACTCTTGAGACTTTTCTCAGTATTTGGGTAGATGGAGGGATTGGACATAACCACAGATAAACACACACACACACACACACACACACACACACACACACACACACTACTGGCTTTGTTGAATCAGAAGAGATGATATCCACAAAAAACGTTATAAAATAAAAATTAAGGGGGAAGGGAGGAAAATAGTCGGAGGAGAAAAGGAGAAATGGAATGGGGCAAGTTATCACTCATAAAAGAGATAAAGAAAAATCTTGTTCAATGAAGGAGAAAAAGGAGAATGGGATGGGAGAAAGTGAAGCTACTCTCTCCTCATTTGGCTTAAAGAGGGAATAACATGCTCACTAAATTTGGGATGAAAATGTTTCTTATACTACAGGAAAGTAGAGGAGGAGACGACAAGTGGAGTAAGGGGAATGATAGAAGGGAGGGCAAATGGGAGAAGGGAGTAACTAGAAATAAACACTTTTGGGAAGGGACAAGGTCAAATAAGGGAATAAAAAAAGGAGGGATAGAGTAGGATAGAGGGCAATACAGTTAGTATTACACAACATGATTATTATGGAAGTCTTTTGCAAAATGACACGTATATAGCCTGTATTGAATTGCTTGCCTTATCAGTGGGGATGGGTAGGGGAGGGAAAGAATGTGGAATTCAAATTATTAGAAACGAATGTTGAGAATTATTATTGCATATAACCAGGAAATAAGAAATACAGGTAATATAGAAATTTATGTGAAGATGGGGATAAGGGAAAGGTGGGGTGTGATAGAAGAGAAGGTTCTTTGAAGGAAAGGGTAATAAGAATGCAAGGTATCAGGAGGTGGGGGAAGGGGAGAGATAAGGAGAAAAATTGGAAGTTACAAAATGATGTAAAAGTAATTAGTATTAAAAGAATTAACTGAATTAATTACCGAGACTAAATCAGAGACATCTTTAGTTTGGGGAACTGGATTTTAGTCTAAGTCTCCTAGAGGCAAGTAACTTTGGATAAAATTTGGCATTGATGGAAAAGTTAAGGTTTTAATGGTAAATTTGATTTTATGATTGTTATTTAAGCAGGAACTAGAACAGGAATAGAAAGGGTATGTAAAACACTTAAGACTTACATCAAAAGATGTTCCTTAGCCAACGTTAAATTACAGTCACATCTGAAACCTGATTATTGGAACTTGCTATTTTAAGATGCTATGGGACTATTGAGTGACTGTTCCTCTGAGTCTAATTCCAGGTTTGGATAGCAACAAAAGTGGTCTGACCCTCCAATCCAATGCCAGTAAGCCTGTGAGATGCTGGGAAAAAAGTGATCTCATGGGAAGGGTGGGAGAATGGCTGTTCAGCCTGGGCTGAGGTAGGATTCTTTTAACTCAATTTCTCCTCTGACATCTGGCAGACTCCAACACTCACTGAATGCAAGTTGACAATCTACTCCTGCCTGGAACTGACATGAAGTTGGGGAGATACTATTTCCCTGCAATGTCCCTACTCTTAGTGGCAATTTCCTATAGTGAAAAGGTTTATAAGTTTAATACCAGATCTATTACATTATAGATTGTTGGTAGGGGAACATCCAAAGTCAAGTCTAAAATTAAGCTATTACGCTTAGGACTTTAGACCAACAACAATAAATTAGGGTCCTTTAATTCTTAGTAATACTGTGGAGATAATTAGGTCAAGGGCTTATGAAGTTAACATACATAGTTATTATTTTTGTCTTGGTTAATGTTAAAAAAAAAAAAACAGAAGGGTTGAAAGGAAATCTCCTGAAGACACAAACACTGAGGTTGTACAACACTTTTTCACTTCTGCCCCAGCAGCCTCTTCATACTAACAATACCTATACATCTGCAACCTCCTTTTCTGATTGGCAACCTCCTCCCCAGAATCTCCATTTGGTGAAATGTCCTCACCAATCAGGATCACTTATAACTTAATTCAGCCCCTGAGACCCTATATTACTTCTTAGCTTGACTTCTCATAAGTACCTGCCCCTCTTCCACTTTGTATTATAATGTAAACTCCTTGAGGTCTCCTACTGCACCCAGGGATATTACCAGTCATCCTTATCTATGTGTTGCCATTGAACTCTACTCAAGATATCACCCTCCTAATGTCCTGATCCTCTTCAAGAACAAAGGATTGGGGTCAGAGTCAAGATAGCAGAGTAGAAAGAAGCACATACTCTAGCTCTTCCCCCACAGCACATAAAATACCTTCAAAGAAAGACTCTCATCAAATTCTAGAGCAGCAGAAGTCACAGAACAATGGAGTGGAGGAGATTTCCAGCCCACAGTGACCTGGAAGGCTGACAGGAAAGGTCTGCCACACCAAACATGGAACAAAGATCAGCCCAGCCTTGGCTGCATGACACCAGGAGAAGCAGGACCAGAGCAGACTTCAGGTATGGAACCCCCAGCAGCAGTGGTGGTTTGCAGAGCCCTTAACCCACAAGCTCCAAAGGTCAGTGAGAGGGCTTTTTCAACCGCACCAAGAAGGGGGCAGGGTCCTCCTCTACCTCTGGCTCCAGGCAGCAGTAGTAGCAGGCAATGGGTGGCTGTGATGGTCACGGCTGTGGCAGCAGTCAGGGTCCATTGTTGGAGTGGCTCAGCTTAAAGTCCCTGGAGGAATTGAGCAGCTGATCTGTATCTCTGCCACAAGCCTGTCCAGGGAGTAAATTTCTCTCCCTAGATTGTGCCATCTTGGAGGAACTGAGAACTTACAGGTCCCCAGAGTATACCTTACTCTTGACAAAGGACCCAAAAGTCAAGTAATTGGTTAGGAAAATGACCCCAAAAGGGAAAAAAAAATAAGACTACAGAAGGTTACTTTCTTGGTGAACAGGTATTCTCTCTCATCCTTTCAGATGAGGAAGAACAATGCATACCATCAGGAGAAGACATAAAATTCAAGGCTTCTCTATCCCAAACTTCCAAAATCAATATGCAATGGACCCAGGACATGGAAGAATTCAAAAAGGATTTTGAAAATCAGGTAAGAGAAGTGGAGGAAAAATTGGGAAGAGAAATGAGAGAGATGCAAGAAAATCATGAAAAGCAGGTCAACAACTTGCTAAAGGAGACCCCAAAAAATGCTGAAGAAAATAACACCTTTAAAAATAGGCTAACTCAATTGGTAAAAGAGTTCCAAAAAGCCAATGAGAAGAATGCTTTAAAAAGCAGAATTAGCCAAATGGAAAAGGATGTTCAAAAGCTCACTGAGGAAAATAGTTCTTTAAAAATTAAAATGGAACAAATGGAAGCTAATGACTTTATGAGAAACCAAGAAATTACAAAACAAAACCAAAGAAATGAAAAAATGGAAGATAATGTGAAATATCTCATTGGAAAAACAATTGACTGGAAAAGAGATCCAGAAGAGACAATTTAAAAATTATGGGACTACCTGAAAGCCATGATCAAAAAAAGAGCCTAGAAATCATCTTACATGAAATTATCAAGAAAAACTGCACTGATATTCCAGAACCAGAGCGCAAAATAAATATTGAAATCATCAATCACCAATCATCTCCTGATAAAGATCCAAAAAGAGAAACTCCTAGGAATATTGTAGCCAAATTCCAGAGTTCTCAGGTCAAGGAGAAAATATTGCAAGCAGCCAGAAAGAAACAATTTGAATATTGTGGAAATACAATCAGGATAACACAGGATCTGGCAGCTTCAACATTAATTTGACTTTCAAACACAAGAATCAAGAGAAACATGGAAAGGTAAACAGGAAAGAGAATTCGCAAGGGATTTACTAAAGTTGAACTGTTTACATTCCTACATGTAAAGATAATATTTGTAACTCTTGAAACTTTTCTCAGTATCTAGGTAGCTGGAGGGATTACACACATACACATACACATACACATACATATACATATACATATACATATACATATATATATATATATATAGATAGATAGATAGATAGAGAAAGAAAGAGAGACAGAGAGAGAGACAGAGATCACAGGATGAGTTGAATAGGAGGAGATAAAATTCATAAGAGATCTAAAAAATTAAGGGGTGTGAGAGGAATATATTGGGAGGAGAAAGGGAGAAATGAAATGAGACAAATTATCTCTCATAGAAGAGGCAAGAAAAACCTTTTCCGATGGAGGGGAAAAGCGGGGAGGTGAGAGGAAAAAGTGAAGCTTACTCTCATCACATTTGGCTCAAGGAAGAAATAACATGCACACTCAATTTGGTATGAAAATCTATCCTACACTACAGGAAAGCTGGGGAGAAGGGGATAAGTGGGGTCAGGGAGATGATATAAGGGAGGGCAAATGGGAGGAGGGAGCAATTAAAAGTAAACATACTTGGGAGAGGGACAAGGTCAAAAGAGAGAACAGAAGAAATTGGGGAAAGGATAGGATGTAGGGAAATACAGTTAGTCTTACATAACATAACTACTGTGGAAGTCATTTGCAAGACTACACATATATATAGCCTATATTGAATTTCTTGCCTTCTCAGTGGGGATGTGTAGGGAGGGAGGAAAGAAGAGAAGTTGGAACTCAAAGTTTTAAATTGTTTTTGCATACAACTGGAAAATAAGAAATACAGGTAATGGGGTATAGAAATTTATCTTGCCCTACATAAGAGAGAAGATAGGGATAAGGGAAGGGAGGGTATTAGAAAAGAGAACACATTGGTGGAAGAGACAATCAGAATGTGTGGTGTCTTGTGGTGGGGGAGGGGAAAGATGGGAGGAAAATTTGTAACTCAAAATTTTGTGGAAATGAATGAATGTTGAAAACGTAAAATAAATTTAAAAAAAGAAAAAAAGATTAACAAAAACTACAAGCTCCTTGAGGACAAGAGCTATCCTTTTTGTTTGTCGTATTTCCAGCACTTAGTATGCTACCTGATATAGCAAATATTTAATAAATGAATTATCTAATCTGAGCATGAAATCATTAGTACAGTTGTCTTTTCCAGCTGGACTTATAAAATAGAGGTTGAAAAGTTTAGTATATAAACTACACTGCTATGCTGGACACTGAAGAAAAGGGAGACATTTTTCTTCCATTTAAATTATAAGAAACAATGGAAGAAATTCTTTATGACTACTAGAAAGCTTTGGTCTTGAACAAGTAAGTAACAAAATTCATCCATACTTACAATGAAGTAACCACAAATTTCCCTAAGGAAACTGGGATGGACAGTATGCTGGACACCCTGGCACTGATGACCAGAACATCACAAATCAATGAAAACTGTCAGGCTTAATGAATTCTTATTAAAATCTCAGTAGATACCGCAAACAACAAACTTGGACTCAATACCTGTACACTTTGACCATCCATTCAGCCTGTACAGAAGCATGAAGGAGAATAGTCAAGAGCAAGCAGGTAACATCACAAAATGAATGACTCAAATTTCAGAAGTATATTCCAAGAAATTTGACTTTCAATATTTTCTGGTTCTTAAATAATGGAAGGGGCATTTCTAGCAGAAATTTAGAAAAGAGATGTGTTCTCAATGAATGAGAAAGAGGTGAATCAAGAATCTGCTAGTCATTGGCATCAGCACAGGGACCAATATGCAGGTCCAATATTGGTGGAACCAAAGAAGGAAGGAGACAAGCATTCATTAATCACCTACCATATCCAGGTATTGCATGAATTCATTTGTAAATATTTCTTCATTTAATCCACACAATTGTGATAGGAGTTAAACATCTTCCCTGCCCATTGATAGTGTTCAGATGAGGCTACTGAGGTAGGCTTGATTAAGGGAAGCTTGTTTTTTATGAAGGTCACACTTTTTACTGATGCTAATGAGGCACTAGGTCACAATGAGTCATATATACATATATATATATATATATATGTATGTATATATATATATATATACATACATACACACACACACACACACACACACACACACACACACACTCTGAAGTAAAGTTGTGTTCTGGGGTGATGAGACTCTAGGCAGCTCCAGTTTTGAAAACTCAGATGTTGGTTCTTCTTTCTCTGGTAACAATGTATGTATTATCTATGGTCAGACAGTTGGAAGCCCTCTCTGTTAGTCCTATTTTCTCTGTTGGTATATATAATTGAAGTAAGATTGTTTACCTCTTTAAAGTTGCTTTCCTTTTAGGAAAGTAGATCTAAGAACTTGTGTAGCAGGCACTCCTGGATGCCAGGGTGCTTACTGATACAATAATAACTCTGAGAAGTACGTATTATTCCCATTTTATAATTGAATAAATGGGGGCAAAGAGAAAATAAGTCATTTGCCTAAAGTCACACACTTAGTTAATTTCTGAGTCTATATTTTAACTCTGACCTTAATATTTCCTCCATTCCACCACCCAAATAACTCCAATGATGAATAGAAAGATACATATATTTTAGACTACTTAACTTTGAAGAAATGTCTAAAGTGAATCAGTACATTTTGACAAATGTTCAAGGCATCTTGGACAGTCTTTTAGATAGCCAGTGATCCTCAGTATTGGGTTTGTGATGTAGCTGCTGTCAGCATCCTATGGTGGAAGAGGAAAATTGGAAGACTCCTATCATCTGCCCAGCTAAACTTTACTAATTTGAGCATATGTACCATGATCTCTTTGACTAACTTGCCATTTTTCAAAGACTGGGGTAGAAAATACGAATTATCTCCACATGTAGATGCCATCATTGCCTTTGAAAAGACCCTGGAAAAGCATGAGTAAGAATAGGTTACAAATGCCAGTTCTCTGGAATATTTGTCAGGTTTGTGAGTCACATGGCATCTCATCAATGTGTGAGTACTGAAGCAGAAAAAATAGAAACAATCTTGATTTGTCCATTGACAAAACCTTCAAGATCTAAGTACTTTTTAAAGATTTTGACAGTTTTTATTGCAAATGCTTTAGGAAACATATCACAACTAGTAAGCCACTGAATGGTCTCACTCAAATATATATGATTGAAGATACCCAGAAGCATAAGAGTAAAAAATGAAAAACTTATATAAACCTACAAAGTCCTCTGGAACAGAGTGGGTTTACAGATGTGAACAACCTTTCAAAGACCTATTTATTTTCTTCACTCATTCAATGAGGTTGGCTTACATAGATCCAAGCAAATCTCTTGTTCTGTATATAGATGCTAGCAGCATGTTACCCCATACACAAGCTAGAGCTCTTGACTTTGGAGTAGATTGTCATTGGAGTGGACTGAACAGCTCAAAGAACTTGTGAATGGAATAAAGTTTCAGTTGTGGAATTAGGACAATCTAATGACATATTCTCACTAGGGCTTAGATCTGTCTATGCTGGTTGCTAGAAATGAATGGCAGCACTAATCAACTCTTGATCTGGCATTCAACATAAGCCATGGAAGATTAAGGTGGATGCAGTTGCTTTCTCCTGAAGGTACTGAAGCCATGGCGATACTAAAAGACTGAAAGATATACATGGAGCAATGTCAGGATACCTGAAAAGTTAGGAGTGCTACCAGGTAGCTGGAAAGCAACAAGTTAATCTAGCTTTGTTGAAACAACCTCCCTTGTACTGGTATTAAGTATATTATTGGTGAAGGGAAAAAATGATTGATAAAGGACTGAGTGAAGTGAGATAAGCCAAGAAAAAATTAGAAATTTAAAAAGAATCAAATGTAAGTCCTTTAAATCACCTAACTCTTGACACTGGACCTGAATGGACCCAACTCAGACCTTTGACAAGGTGACATGAATTTTGCTGGGAATGTTTTGTCTTCATAAGAGATACATGTTGGCAGAATTGTTGGCAGAATAAAAAACTATTTCATATATAATAGTGGAGAAAAATTTGTCCATTTACAAAGTAATTCAAAGCCTGATGGTAAACTTGTAAGGACAAGGTCCACACTTATTATTTATAACTGAGTTAGATTGCCTGATGAGTAAATAGTCACTGACAGACATTTACCTTGATAGATGCTGGGTAAAAGTGACTGTCTGCCAGTCATTCAAAGACTACAACAGAGAATGGCTCAGAAGCAGGTATTTATTTAGTTTTTAATTTTTTTTTGTATTTTGAACTGAAATACTAAAATTTAAATATGTAAGAAAAGAAAGAGAATCATTATAAACTTAAATACAAAATAAGAAAAGAAAAAACTGTCATGTGCACAGAACAGAAGAGATGATTCAGAATATATAACAAGTTTCCATTTTAGAAAGCGTATTTAATAAATACTACACGTTGTATTGAGAGCTGTCCATCTTGGCTTCCTTTTAAGTTTTCTTTTCTTCTCTAAGATGGACTTTCTTCTCTCCCTTCCTTCCCCTATTCCCTGGCTATAATTAAGTGCAGATATCTTTATATATAACTATAGAAATACACACACACACACACACACACACACACACACACACATAAACATATATTTTCCCTAACTAATTCTACTCCTGATCTTTGTTTTTATATTTGTACTTATTTTTTATTTCCTATCCCTCCTGGCTCCTCTACTTCTACCCACTATGTTGCCTTCCTATTACTTAACCCACCCCTCCCTCCAAGGAGCCATCCCTTATCCTCCCATTCCCATGAATCTAAACACCCTTCTATACCCACACTTAACCTCTTCCTTTACCTCTATAGATCCTTCCCTTAATCTCTCCCTTCTCTCTATCCCCTTAACATTTTATCTGGTATATAGAACAATATGTATTTCCTCTTGAGCCCATTCCCAGTGAAAGTAGGTTTCAGAATTAACAGCCCTCTTTCCCCATCTAATTCCTCTGTGATGTTTCTTCCTCTCCCACCTCATTTGTATAAGAGAATTACTCTTTTGAGCTGTTCCTAAATAGTTTTAAAATCATATCATACTCAGGTCTACCCCAATCTTTCTTATGAACTACTAAATTACTTATTACAATCAGATATATTTTTTACATTTCACATACATAGAAGGTAAACTATGTCCTTACTGAGGCCCTTGCAAGTAGTCTTTGGTATGTACCTTATTTTTCTCCTGAGTCTTGCATATCAAATCATCCATTAAGTACAGTTTTTTTAAACAAAATTCTGAAAGTCTGATAGTTCATTAAATGTGCATTATTTTCATTCAGGATTATGCTTAGCTTTGTTGTGTGGGATATTTTCAGCCAGAAACCTCAGTTGTTTTGCTCTTTGATATATAGTGTTCAAAGACCGTGGTTTTCAGTGTTGCTGCTGCTAGGTCTTATGTGATTTTATTGTGGCACTGTCATATTTATTTTTTTTCTTGTTACTTGTATTATTTTATCCTTCCTCTGAGGGTTTTGGAATTTGACTATAATATTCCTGTAGATTTTCCTCATAGAATCTCTTTCAGGTGGTGATCAGTGGATTTTTTTTTTCTATTTTTACTTTTCCCTTTTTTTCGTTGCTTCAGGACAGTTTTCTTTAATTGTTTCTTCTATTACTGTATGAAGATTCATTTTTTGATCATAACTTTGAGCTAGTTCAATTGTTCTTATGTTTTCTCTTTTTAATCTGTTCTCCAGATCAGTTTTTTTATGAGGTTTTTCCCATTCTCTACTATTTTTTTCATTCTTTATATTTTGTTTAATTTTTTTCTTGATCTTTTATAATTTAGCTGACTTTTCCTTGCCCAATTCTTACTTTTAAGGAGTTGTTTTCTTCCTTAAGCTTCTGTATCTCTTTTTCTTATTGGTTTAGTTTGTTCACATAATTTTCTTGTTTTTCTTGGATTGTTCTTGTTTTGTTTTGTTTTGACTCAATCTCTTTCTGATTGATTTTTAAAGTACTTCTATGAATTGTTTTTGATCAGGTGACTATTTAACATTACTCTTTGGCATAGAAGAGGATTTCTTTGTTTAAATATCCTCTTTTGAAGATGAACCCTATTCTCCTCTATTCCTATAGTAACTCTCAATGGCTGGATTCTCTGGATTCTTCTTCCTTTGCCTGTGTGTTTTTTTTTTTATTTGCAGTAGTTTAGTTTTTGAAATTACCTATAATTCTGGAGTATAGCAGATAGTGCCTCTGACCTCAGATCCTCCTTCAGTTCTCCCCTCAGGCCTGGAACTGAAACTGATCTCTTGCCTCCTCTAAGTACCCACAACCAGCATCACTGCCTCACCACTTCTGCACTCGGTGGTTGTGTCCTGGTTCCTGGCTGCATCCCCAAAGTATGACTGTATTTGGCATTTATTGTCAGCAAAATTTCCCTTGATCTTCCCTGGCTCAGATGCCCTACACCTCTCACTGTCTCAGGTATAAAAGTTCCTATGGCCGGGGCTGAGGGAGCCTCTCAACCCAGTAATCCCCAAAGCTTGTTGCTTGTTTAAGAGGTCCCTAACTTGTAGGTGTTTACCCTTCATAGGGATCAAATTTTGTTCTAGGATTTTTCTTCAGATCTTCTCTGATTGTCTCAGGAAAACCTCTGTTCTGTCCCTATTTTTATGCATTTTCCCCATTCTAAGTTTATGCTGAGGCAATATTTTATCTCTTTTGTTGGGGAAAATCTTGAGAGTTTGAAATTTTATGACCTGCTCTGCCATCTTCCCAGAATCCTGTCAGAAATAGGTATTTAAAGTAGAAGATTTTATGAACTAAAACCCAATGAATGAGTCAAAAATGGGAGAGAATTGAAGTCAAATCCAGGAACTTTCCTATCTAGCACTTCAGCTGAAAAGACTTCTAATATACAACCACATCTCATAAAATGTAGTAACTGTTCCATTGCCCAGGTTTTCTATGTGTAGTTTTAGGAAGGTAGGATTATAGTTGTAGTGGGAATCATGATCTGGTCCTACCATCCACTGTTTTAGCTATAGGAGAAGACCAGTAAGTAGGTCCCAACAAAGCTAAAATTTATCCAGTGTAATGTGTACTTTCTCTAAATCCCATGTGTTCTTTGATGAATATGTTTATTACTGCATATTTTGAGTATTGTATAGTTTAACTTGTTTTTGTGTATCATGCATATATTATAAATGTATCAGTCTGTTAACTATGCATCATTGTGTTCTTGTGCACATTTAGCTATTTGTTCATATTGTTTTATTTTATAGACCTATGGATATCACTCTTGCTTTGTTTACTGTTGGGCATATTTGCTTATGTTCTGTGGGTATTCATGTACAGTTGTGTCACGTGCATTTATTATGTCCTACATATAATTTAGATATTGAGTCACTAGTGTAGCCTGTCAAGCTATGTTGTACATGTGCTATGTCTATTGTGCATATTGCTGATACATATTTTCTGTGAATGACACCCGAGATAATTACCTGGGATGCTGAATTAATCATCCTTGTCTTGTTAATTACCGTTGTTCATTTTGATACTGTAATGTACAATTCCAGATATTAAATGTACCACAAATGACTTTGCAAGGGACATCAAAATTCCTAACCCTGAGGAAAATATAACCCATGACATCTCTTGGAGGTATCACCGTAAAGGAATGAAGTTCTTATGGAAGGAAGAAATTCTTCATTTTTTGCATTATCTAAAGATTGAAGACAAGCTGTAAATCTTAATGGGACAATTGTTCCCCTCCATGCTGAATGAAATATATTGGAAGTGGATGAGAAAGGAGGATCACTCAACATGCTAATTTGAACCAAGCACTAGGAACTAGTTTGTGAAGTTCAATTCATTAAGCACTTATTATGTCTCAGCAATGTGCTAAACCTTAGAGATACAAAGAAAGTCAAAAATAGTCCCTCTACAGAAGCATTTCTTTGCAAGATAAATACAGGTTAAACTGGAGGTAATTTCAGAAGGAAAGCATTGAGCAGGATTGGGAAGGGCAGGTAGATTTAACCTGATATTCAAAGGAAGCCAGGAAGCAAGAGAATTCCAGGCATGGGGGACTGACTGCCATTGAAAATGAATGGAATTGGGAAATGTTTTGTTGAATAGAAAGAACAATACCTCTGGTTAGGAATATATGTCAAGAAAGACTAAGGGTATGAGAAATAGGGTACCTTCCAAATATCTCAACCTTTCTCTACCTGTTGGGACCATAAGAATCAGAGTTGCTGGAACAGATTAATGTACATATAACTTATATTTTTATTTATTACTTGTACTTAGCTATGTGACCTGGGCATGTCAATTTACTCTATTTTTTTCAGCTCCTTATCTATAAAATGAACTGGAGGAAGAAATGGCAAACAGCTACAGTATCTTTGCCAAGAAAACCCCAAATGGGGTCTTGAAGAGTCAGACATGACTGAACAGCTAAAAAAAAAAAAAAACCAAAAAACCCTTTTAGCTCTGGGGAATCTGGTGAAGTCTCCTCTCTCTACTTCCTGCATAAGACTGCAGGCATTAACTTCAAAGATTTTCTTTTTTTTTAAGTTTGTTCATAATTCCTGATTTAATTAGTATTTTAACATGGGCTTACTTTAGATAAAAATATGATTAGACCAATTTTGATTTGTGTGTTTCATTATTTGTGAATAGGGATTTTCAAGAGAGAACAGTGACTGATCTGAGTATACAGGCAAAAGTGAGTCATCAGTAAATCTGGATATTGACTAGGGGCTTAGGAGTGATGTGAATGAGAATGATATTGATTTATTAATTTTAATTAACATTCCAAACTGGGTAAAGCTGAATGTTGGGCTTTTTACCCTGAGGCTAAAGTGAGTTAATCACTATTGCTGTCTGGGAAGAGGATAGGATACTATTCCCCGTTTTCAATTTTCTCTTACCCTCCCCTGAAAATGCATGGTCAGAGAAATTTTTCTATAGAGATACTATTAAGGGAAGTGATGGAGAGGACATCATGCAAGTGGAAAAGACCAAGAGAATCCCTAGATCAGGCCAGAAATGCCTGAATTCCAAAGGTGGGGACCAGGGGAATGAGTACTCCTCTTTTTCATTTTCACTTCAACTTTCCAAGTCCTGATGATACAAAGGAGGAGGGAGAGAGACAGACTGACATAAGACAAAAAGAGCTGACTATGCAATAGAGAGACCTGAGTTCAAGTCCCAACACATATAGTCTTTGTGACCCTGTGTAATTTCCTCACCTGGAAATTTGTCTGCACCAATTCTTATACATAATAGCCTTAGACACACACACACACACACACACACACACACACACACACACACACACATGCACACACACCCCTACACACACACACAATCTATAATATATATTAGCTATCCTTGATCAAACAAGAAATGTTTTTGTTAAATGTTTTTGTTTAATATGCATCTGTGTACAAAGAATATTCTTTATGAGAAAAGAAAAGGTGAAACTGAGGGAGCAGAAAAAAAAACATTTAAAAGCTTCATTTCCTTTCTCATTCATGAATATAGAAAACATAAATAAAATCTTATCCACACTTTTTAATAATAATTTATTAGACATGAAGCTCAGATCTGAAACTATCCTTTACCTAATAAATAGCACATCAAATATTCCATTTATTTATGGTGTAGAAAGTATTCAAACTTGGAATTTTGAACAAATTTGAATGCTAAGAAATTAAACTTATATTCTTTTCCCTTAAAAATCTCATCATTTCACTCACATGCCTATGAAACTTGACTGGTTCCCTTTGCCTCTTTGATTTTCAAAAATCTTCACAGTCTGGCTCCAACCTATCTGCCCAGATTGATTTCACAATTTTCTCCTTCGCAGTTTCTATATTCCCAAGCCAAGTACATATTCTATCCATATATTTCAATACATTCCACCATGTTTTTGCCCACTTTGTCCCCTATACCTGTAATGTTCTCTTTTCCCCTTCACCTCTTAGAAAATTCTTTACGGTTTAGTTCAGGTGGCACCTCCTACAAAAGGCCTTCGTTTTTTGCCCAGGTATTAATGCTCATATACTTTGTGTTTTCTTATCTCTTTACCAGTTACTTCCAAAGGAATATAAGTTCTGTGAGGGTAGAGACTTTTATTTTTTGCCTATATGTCCCCAGTTTTTAGCATGATACTTAGCATGCAACTCATGTCTAATAAATGTTCTTAGAATTGAATTCATGTTGCTATTTAAGAATGTTAATCCAAATATGGAGATAAAAGAACTTCAAATACAGAAAAATTGCTAGTTGCTATCTTTTCATGAAGTATGTCAAGGGGCTTGATAGGATTTGTTTTACAGTATAAAACATTTTTTTCTTTGACAAGAATAACACATGTGATGAATATAGATAAATACCCCTCCTGGGGATGAATCAGATATTTCTTTACTTGATTTGTCTCATCTCCTAGGTTACACCCTGAAAGGAGATACTCTGGTTTCTAGTACCAAGGGAAAACAGTAGAACTTTTTATGTAAAAAAAAAAATGTTTTTTCTACTAAAACCATAAAACAAAGCACGAATATTAGTTTCTTCCCATTGTAGCTAATATTAATATTTATCTCATAAATATCAGCATTATGATACTAATAATGAACAAATTAAATACTATATAATATGAAAAAATACTAGACATTTTTTAATGTTTAAATAACTGCTACTTCAAATAGTCTATTACCAGTATTAGAATCTTATTGTCCTAGGAAAATAAGCTCTTTTCTTAAAGAAACTCATTATTTATTTATTCATATAACCAAGTATTTCAAGTGAATTTTAAATTCTAACCCTTCAGCAATTAAGTTGCACAAGTACATTATCTTTGAAGAGAACGAAACTTATCCCACATCACACCTATAAGATTGGCTAACATGACGAGGCAGAAAAATGATAAATGCTGGAGAGGATGTGGGAAAATCAGAACACTAATGCATTGTTGGTGCATTTGTGAACTCCTCCAACCATTCCGGACAAGAATTTGGAACAGTGCCCAAAATGCTTTAAAAATGTGCATGACTTTTGACCCAGAAATACCACTTCTAGGGCTATATCCCAAAGAGATCATGAAAATGAGGAAAGGACTCACATGTACAAAAATATTTATAGCAGCTCTTTCTGTGGTGGCCAAGAACTGGAAATTGATGAGATGTCCATCAATTGAAGAATGATTGAACAAGCTGGGATATATGAATGTAATCGAATACTATTATGCTATAAGAAATGGCAAACAGTTGGACTTCAGAAAGACTTTTATGAACTGATGCTGAATGAAGCAAGCAGAACCAGAAGAACATTACACACAGTAACAGCCACAGTGTGCGAGGATTATTTTTGATAGACTTAGCCCTTCACAGCAATGCAAAAGTCTAAAATATTTTGAAAGCACCCATGATGCAAAATGCCATCCTCCTACACAGAAAGAACTATGGAATTGGAATACAGAATGAAGCAGACTATTTTCTCCTTTGTTATGTTTTGTTTTATTTTTTCAGGACTTTTCTCATTCATTTTAATTATTCTGTGCAACATAACAAATGTGAGAATGGATTTAATAAGGAATGAATATGTAGAATCCATGTAAGATTACATGCTATCTTGAGGAGAGAGAGTGAAGAGAGGGGGAGAAAATTTGGAACTTATGGAAGTGATTGTTGAAAACTAAAAACAAATAAATTAATAAATTTGGGAAAAAATTAAGGAGAAAAAGAAGAAATGATGAGCAGACAGACTTCAGAAAAACCTGGAAAGTCTCATATGATCTGATGCTAAGTGAAATAAGAAGAACCAGGAGAACATTGTGTGATGACTGACTTTGATAGACTTAAGCTCTTCTCAGCAATGCAAGGACCTAAAACAACTCCAAAAGACTCATGATGGAAAATGCCATCAATACCCAGACAAAGAAATATGGAGTCTGAATGTAGATCAAAGCATGCTATTTGTTCTCCTTTTTTGTTTTGTTTTGTTATTTCTTTCTCATCGTTCTTCCCAAACTTTCAAGTTGTTCTATACAACATGACTATACAACATGAAAATAAGTTTAATAAGAGTGTATATGTAGCTCCTATATTGGATTGCACCATGTCTTGGGAAGGGGGAAGGGGAAGGAGGCAGAGAAAATTTAAAACTTATGGAAGTGAATGTTGCAAGCTAAAAATAAATAATTAAAAAAAAATCATTAAATTAAAAAATAAGAGAAAGATCTTTAGAAGTCATCACAAATAATCAATACCAGTATAGGCATCCTCTTGATAACATCTCCAAAAAATATGGATCCAATCTTTGCTTGAAGACCTCCAATGAGAATGAATTTATTATCTATCTCTCAAAGTACCTTTTCTTGATAACTGTAATTTTTAGGAAGTTATTGCTTACAATACTTATATCAGCCTATATCTATCAGAAAACTCCACCCATTTTATCTACTTATGCCCTTTGAGGCCTTTCAGAATGAATATAATCTGTCTTTCAAATGGTAGCTCTTTAAATGCATAAATAAATTTATCAGGTCTCCTCTTCTCCCTAAGTTTCCCTTCACCAAACTAATGATCATGACCTTGCCTAGAATGCTCTCTTTCTTCCTCTCCAGTCATTAGAATTTTTATTTTCATTGAAAGAGCAGTTCAGGTTTGAACTCTTCTATGAAGTCTTCCTAAACTCTTCTCCTTGTTAACATTTTCTCCCTCTTCACATTACTTTCTATTTGTCTTCATGTGCCTCTAATAATGTAATATGTCTCCATCTTTTCAGGGGAAATATCAGTTCTGTTTTTATACACCTCTGTGGTAGTCCCCTGCACTTACAGTTGCCTTCAAGTGTGTAAGTTAGCTGTCAGTCAGAATTGTAGATATAATATTTTGTTCGGGTATTTTCTGCACTTTACACAAGTACTGGGGAAAGCTGGTTTGCAAATATTTTCTACCTGTTGTGTTGCTCACTTCTTGAGAAAAAAGGTTTTTTTTTTGTTTACAAATATATATTTTTGAGCAGTGTTATTCTTAGTGTGAGGAACATTCAATTTCTTCAGATGCTTCAACAGTCTTATGTTGTAACTGATAGAAAGCTGGCCTTAAAGTTAAGCAGACCTTAATTCAAGGCAGGCCTCAGACCCAAACCAAGGAAAAGACATTTAACCCCTCAGTGCTCCTGGCATCTCTCCAAGACCATAAATTACAGAAAAATCTGCCTCTTAATTTGCAGAGGTAGTTTTCTTCTCAGGAGAAAAAAGAAAAGAAGGAAGGAAGAAAGGAAGGAAAGATAACTGCTTTGGAAGCAAGAAATGGCTATACATATCATTAAAACATTCTTGAAGGCCAGGTAGACAAATTTTCTGAGCAAAGTGGACCATATTTTCTGGGACAAAAACAAATTTAAAGAGCCTTCTTTTCTTCCTTTATATCCCTCATACAATTTACACATATGTTGTCTGTGGTAGGCACTTAGAAAATGATTGTTATAGCACAACAAATTTGTCTTAAATCCTCAAAAAAACCCATTAAGTTAAGAAACATTTAAATGGTTTTAATTAAAAGAAGTAAAATACTAGCTCTTTGGGAAATGTTTATAAAAATAATTACATACATTTCCTTGTAAGAACAGGAAGCACAATTTCTCATTATCTTCCCCTCATATTAGGAATATTTCTGGTTAGAAATTGGGCCCTCTTTGAATTGTTCTGTGACTTCTGTATAAATTTCTTACGTTCTGTATAAGTTACTTAGCTGTGACTTGATCAAGCATTTTTAAGAGCTTGGTAAAATATTAGTGTTGTTTATGGTATACATTAGAAATGTGCGGTTTTGCTTAACTGCTTTTCTTTGAGAGCTATGGATCAAAAGAGCTTTAAAGGAAGATACAAATAGTGACGAAGGTAAGCGGCTCAGTAGATTGAGCTCTCTGTGTCTGGAGTGAGAAGTTCAAATCCAACCTCAGACCCTTACTAGCTGTGTGACCCTGGGAAAGTTACTTAACCTCTGTTTGCCTTAATCTATCAGAGAAACAAAATGGCAAACCACCCTAGTATCTTTGCAAAAAAAGAAATGGACAGCATTGTTGTGATATGATTCATGGGGTCAAAAAGAGTCAGACACAGTGGAACAGCACACAACGTGGCATTTCAAATGTTTAATTGTAAATCTGTATTTTTAGTTAAATTCCTCTCTTACTCAGTTTTTAGAAATGACCGTTAATTGACATATCAACAGTAATATTCTGAGTACAGTGATTACAAATTGAGTGCAAAATTAAAGGGAACATTTGGCAGGTTAAGGGAAGATATTTAGAAGTTAAAAGCCTTTGAATATCAGGTACATTCATAGTAAGGCAGGTAAGTTGTTTTGTTGTGCTTAAATAACTATTGGCTAGTCAAGAAGCCTTAGAAATCTATTTAGAAGAGGCACGCTGCTTAAGTAAGGAGATAATCTGTTCCCAATTTTCTAAGGATATTTCTTAAATCAAAAATTTTGAATGTTGGAAAGTACATCGGGAACAGTTTACAGCTGAGGAAACTAAGGTAGACAAAGGTCAAATGCCCTTGCCCAGGGTCACACAGTAAGTGTCAGAGGCCAAATGTGATTCCTGCTGAATCCAGGCCCAGAGAGCTCTATCCTTTGTGCCATCTAGTTGTCTCTGAAGAAAGCTTGAGTTTCTCTTACTATCTCCTCACTTATCTTGGTTGATACACAATATTTGTTATTTTTTAATCATTTTCTGGTTTTATGATCTTTATGATTTTAGGAGGGTATCAAGAATCTTACAATTTATAGTGTTTTCTGCTAATATTTTAAATGTGAAATGTGTTCAATATTCAAAGTTTACATATTATTGAAAGAACTGCATCAAACTACATTGATAGTATCAAGATAAATAAATCCAGAAAGCATATAGAAATTACAGTCAAATGGAAGGGTATCTTAGCTTACATGGCTGGATACATAGTCACTAAAGCATGCTGATCACTTAAGTTTTCCCTACCTTCTTTTTTTGAGAGAATAAAAAAATGAATTGATTTCAGTTTGAGTCCAAGGTAAAAGAAATGTAATTTCCTTGGCACTTCATCATGTCTCCCTGGGGTAATCATGATAACCATAAACAAAGACCCAATATAAATCAAATTTTTGTTTATATCACCACATATTGGAAGAGGGTGTGTAGGGAAGTTCTACTATGAATACCACAAGATCATCCAAAACAAGTCAACATACACTTTCATGTTCAATGACTTTAATGGAAAGCACATAGGAGAATAACAAAAAGGTATGTTAGAAAATAGTATTCTTGTTTAAGAAATGAAAGAGGTCAAAGACTTATAGATCTTCCTAAATACAATGAATATTTTCTTTGAGGAATAAGTTTGAAAGTACTTGATATTCTTAATGTCAACCCAACCTTCTCCTTCCAAATAATGAAATGGACTTGATTCATGTTGCTTGCATTTTAATTGACAAATTTTATTTTGACATCATAAAGAAATACAATGCATACACATACTCAAATCCCCCAATCTTTGAAACAGCTTTGCAAAAAAATGAAAGAATAGCTGAAAATTATATGACATTTATTTACATTTTAGTAATTAACTGGTAAAGGAAAATATGCCAAAAGTTTTTAATGTAGGTTTTGCTGACATCCAATATTTTCTTTAATTTTATAGTTTTAGTGATTATGTTGTGGCACCTGGAGTCACCAACTCCAAACTCTCAGAGTAGGTCTCCCAGGGAACTCAGGTTCAATGTATTCTTTAGGTCTATGTTTCCTAAAGCCACAGCTCACAAACACCAGCTAATATATTTACCTTTTACAGTTAGCCAAAGGACACTTCATTCTGAACAAAAGAGTTTAATGAAATGGAATAATGAGAAAAACAGCAATAAGTCACTTTTTCCATAATCCTGGGGTCTCTTTCATAACTATACAGAGCATCAGAAGGAGGGAAATTTATATAAGGAACACACAGTGAATTACAAATGAATGTGTTTAGGGCATATGAGTAGAGAATTGTATAAGCTGGGAACATGTGGGCAAGGCACATGTTTGGAACTAAAATTCTTACCTCTGGTGGTGATGGCCATTGGTATCTTCTTCTGCTGATAGCATCCGACCACTCCTTATAGTCACGGTATCTTTTAAACATAACTGAATAAAGGAAAGATATCTGCCAGGTGGGCTTGCTCCCTGTTGGTTTCATAATCATTGTCATATACTGCAGTATATGACATATGCAGTCCAGCAGTGGCTGGACCCATCATCTCTGAGGCAGGTAACACAGCTATAGTTTTTACACTGCATTCTTTTGTACTGAAAAGTGGGTGGTATCCTGTTTTCTTTGCTTAAAGCTTTTACACAGGCTTTCTCTGGCTCTTTTAGAGAAGACAAAAATCATTTATAAATACAAAACCACATGCTTCCTAAAGTAGAAAAAGACCATCTTTTCAATACAAAAGTTATATCAGTAATGCTGTATGGCAATGAGAACTGGAAACACTAGGCTCAGGAGTAAACATGTGCATCACACTCAATGAGGCAATCAAAAGATGCATGGTTAGTTTTAACAGGCTACAACAGATTGATGGTTATTGCCTCACAAATTTGGGAGGCAGCAAGGAAGTCCTACAGTATGTTGGGTGGATAGGTACTTGTGCAAAGTTTCAGGAAGATATGGATGTTAATCTCACAGGACTGAAAAGTATTGATGGACTAAGGCTTTCATTGTTGGAGGGAAATCCTAAATCAGTAATAGCATAGATATATATGAGCAGTTGCATATCTGAATACTAAGTTCATATGGCTTATATAATTTAGTATCATTTTCTCCATTGTTCTAATAATTCCCAATATGCAGATCAGCTTCTTCTGATCAAATTTTTTATCTCCATGGGATAAAGAATTAACTCTTTCTCATCTTCTCTCTATTTTAAGTGATATATTGATATGTCTACATATATGTCAGTCTACCTGTGCCATGCAAGGAAACTGAATCACTTTCATTTGAATTGTCTTAGGAAGATTCTGAAGATCACCTGGCAGGGTAAGATACCAGACAATGAGGTTTTTTCTTGAATTAAACTTCCAAGCATTTAAAATGTACTACAGAGAGTGCAACTCTAAAGGGCTGACCATGTTGCTCAAATGCAAGATGTGTGCTTGTCTAAAAGGCTATTTTATGGAGAACTCACATGGGGCAGGCAATCACATGGTGGTCAGAAGAAATGATACAAGGACACTCTCAAGGTCTCTCTCAAGTACTTTGGATTTGACTGTGGGACATGGGAGACACTGGCACAGGACTGCTTAGCATTGTGTATCCACATCAGAAAGAGTGCTGTTCTCTATGAACAAAGCAGAATTCAGATAGCACAAAGTAAAAGCAGCAGGCACAAATTTGGAGTATCCACCCCAAATGTTCACACCAATCTATGGTAGAGCATTCCAAGCTCATATTGGCCTTATCAGCCACAGTCAGACACATTGAAACTTGACTTTATCATAGTGATGTAATTTTAGCCCATATGTGTGCATATGTATCTATGTATGTATCTATATATGTATATATGTATATATATATATATATATATATATATATATATATATATACACACACACACAGCTTAAAATTTCTAATGATCAACTCCATTTCATAATTCTTAATTGAAAGTCGTACTAAAAAGCAAGTACTAGCTAGTATGTCTAGTTCCTCAATAAAGGGGTGGAAGGAAGTGGCTTTGCTAGGAAATAGATGAGATTCTGGCCTTGATAGACAAGACTCTGAGTAAACAAGAGAGGGGAGGTTTTTTGTTTTGGCTGGTTGTTCATTTGGCTAGTTGGTTTGGTATTTTAAACTCATTCCTGGACTGTTGTTCTCATTTACCATTTTCTTCATCTACCACAGAACCATGTTGGCCAGCAAAAATGTCAAGCTATGGGTGTATGTTATCTAATACTTACACATGGATAGAGAAAGAATGTGTTATTCTAAAGATGAAATTTTGGGTTAAGATTGTATCTCTGAACTTAGTATAGATTTAAATCAGTTGGGAAAAGGAGACAGAGCAGTACTAGGCTATTCAAGTCTAACAATACCAATAGAAATAAAATTGTGAGCTGGTAAGAACACCAAAAATCCACGCCACTCAGAGGGAGGGGTGAGTGGTTTGGAAAGGGAAAGCTTGATGAAGGAACTATTGCTCCGCACAAAAGGGATGAGGGGAAAGCATGCTCAAAAACTTGCTGACTAAATGGATGTAGTGAATCAGCTTACAATTTGGTCTGATTATTTCTCCAGTAACATCTGTTGCTTGTATTATAATCTTATACTAAATTTGGTGAATTGTTAATTGACATCCTTTGATTAACAGGGATTCTGGGAATTTTATGTGGTGGTTGAGAGTCT
Organism: Potorous gilbertii; assembly: GCA_028658325.1. NCBI lineage: Eukaryota > Metazoa > Chordata > Mammalia > Diprotodontia > Potoroidae > Potorous > Potorous gilbertii. Next base: position 390,610,357 of record CM053771.1, read on the forward strand.
GAATTTCTTTTTTTCAGAACTATTTCCTTGTATTATCTATTCAGGAATTGTTCTTAATTTTATACTTTCGTGTCTGTTCCCCATAGAATTTGCACGTCAGAATCTTTTCAGATATATTTCATGGGAAGTCTGTTTTCCATTACCTGTTTTTTCCTCCTTATTCTAGCCTCAATATTTCTATTGATACAAAATCTTCAGAAATATTTTATACAATTTATGTAATATATTTTGCCTTTATTTAAATAATATTTTTATGGTTATTAAGTTCTTTTCTCTTAGTTGTGAAAGATGTAACTTTCCATTCTTCTCTAACTTCTTAATGGTATAATAGTTTATAGTTTACTTCCTATCCTTTTGGAATTTACTATAGTACATCATGTAAAATGCCCATGAAACCTATTTTCTATAAAAATTCTGACCAATTTTGTGAGTTATTCTTATTGAACAGAGATTTCTTCATTCAGTGCTTGATGTTATTTAATTTCTTGGACTTGACCACTGATTCTTTCCTTGAATTGGTTATCTAAACTATTTCACTGGTCAACTTTTCTATTTTTAGATTTTGTGGATAGGCTTGAAATGAAACAATTTAAGACTTGTTCCTGCCAAATGTCATTCATTCTTATTTTTCCCCATTATTTTCATATTTGCCATTTTTCTTGTACATACACTTTGTTATATTAACTTACCTATTTTCATATAATATCTATAGAATCCAGATTCTACTCTTTTCATGTTTTTCATTTTTCTTATGTGTATATTGTGTTATTACTTTGTCTAATTTTACATAATATCTATAAAATCTAGTTTCCTTTTCCTTTTCTTGTACTTCGAAGTAGGGAAGCACATAGCATAGTACTCTTGTTTTATCTCCCTTTTCTTCCTGGGAAGATCTTGCTTAGTTGTTAAATCCAGACTAAACTAAGGTTTCTCTTAAATTCATGTCCTTGCCTTAATCTCTGCTTCTATGACCAGATGCTTCAATCCAAACCATAAGGGAATGTCTATAGCAGATATCCTGGCCCTTCTAGCATGAATGACTTTCTTTTCTGTATGCTGATGTATGTAAATGTTTTGATTCATTGACTGGGTAGAATACCATGTAACAATGAAACTAATTTTCCTCAGTTGGCCAACAGCTTAATAAAACTCAGAAAAAAATTTTATGTTCCTAAATGAATAAATAATTTTTGTACCATGTAAACATCCCTTGGACTTTTATTGGGTATACTATCAAATTGTTTTTACTTCATTGGCATAAACAATGAACATTTCTCTCAGGTTTTCTTTTATTTGTGTCATAACTATTTTGTAGTATATCTATAAAAGTCTTATGGGTATTATGGTAGATTTTAACACAGATATTTCATGTTTTATAGTTATTTTAATTGATATTTCTCTTTTATCTCTTCTTATTGATTTCTATTTGTAATAGAATATGAATTGTTTTTGTATTTAGTTTATATCCTGCTACTTGGCTAAAGTACCTCTCTGAGTTTATTGTTATTTTTGGTGTATTTTGTTGAATCTCTAAGGTTTTCTAAATAATCCATTATATTGGTCACAAATAGTGATAATTTGCATGTTCTTCTCTAGTGTTTGTTGCTTTTTTTGTTTCTAGCATTTCTAATATCTTGTTAAATAAAAACCTTGTGACAGCATTCCTACTACATTCTTCTTAGTGGGAAATCTTCTACTGTTTTACCATTGCAAATAATAGTAGCTTTGGGTATGGAATAAATTTTATTATTAGTAATATCATTAAAGAAAGATTCTTTCATTATGTTTATTCCATACATTTATCATAAATGTGTGCTGATATACTCAGTAATTTATAGTAGTCAGTATGACTACTATATATGACTATATGAGTGAGTAAACACTCATGTGTTTAGCTGAAACCTCAGGTTTGTTTAGAATTTAATTTCTTTTATTATTTTTAATATTATATACTTAATTATTTAAAATTTTTTTGAAAGCTTTGAATGCCTATTTATTGATCAGTTATTTATTGGTTTTATATGTTTCTGCTCTCTATCATATCCTTATCATAGATAATTAATATAATTTCCCTTGGTCGACCTTTACCTTCTTATTCTAGTTGCATTAATTTTGTTTATTCAAAAGTTTATTTCATGTAAACATAATTATCTTTTTATGTTTTCTAATCTCCACAGTTTTTGAAAATACAATGTTTCATTAAGCAAGGAAGAAACTCTTCTTGTTTCTTGAAAATGATGACAAAAAGAGCGCATGCTCTGGAAGGTTCTGGAAGGCTCTACAAGCTTTGAGTATGGTCCAGGTAACAAAGTCCATTTTCTTCAGACTAACCTAATTAACTATCAAAGGGCAAATTATTAGTAATCTGGAGACATAGTGATGAAATTTGTGTTTTCACTTATCCATTCATTCGTCTATTATTTATCTGTTTTTATTGCTGTGGCAGCCTATGAAATATATTAAACTTTAAAATGACTCTAGTTCTTTGCAGATTATTCTACTTCTAAGAAAAGAAAATAAAAACAAATAAAGGTAAGCAAACATTTAAGATGGAAATTTTGTCCAAGATCAAAGGAAAAAAGCTTTAGGCTCTCATGAGGGAGCCCAAAGGAAGAAAGAAAATAAGGAATTGACGCTTTTGGTTTCAGCCTGACAAATATCATACCCCAGTGGCCTACATAACCTCTCTAAGAATCCTAGAATGCATTCCTCTTGGTGTCCACCCTCTCTCACAAATCTATTTGTTCACCTTCACAAGGTTTCTCTAGGTCTTTTCTCTTTCAGGTCACAGCATCCTCTACGTAGCTCATTGAGAACTTGGTTTTTCCTAGATTGAGAAACAGGGAAAAGATTCTCTTTTCTAAAGAGTATGAGTGTTATGGTCAATCTTCCCCTGATCAATGCAAGCTCCCCTTCCAATTCAATCAAATAAACTTTTTCATAGGACAATGAGATATGGTGGTAGGAATGGATCCAGGATGACTCATCTTCCTGAGTTCATATCTGGGTTCAGACATTTATCAGCTTTGTGACACTGGGCAATTCACTTAACCGTATTTGCCTCAGTTCCTCATCTGCAAAATGAGTTGGAAAAGTAAATGACAAACAGCCCTATTATCTCTTCCAAGAAATCCCCAAATGAAGTCACAGAGAGTTGGACAGTGCTAAAAAATGATTTAGCAACAAACTTTTTCATCATTTAAAGCTAACAGAGTTTTGCTTTGCAACATCTCATTTCTGTTACTTGCTCCAACTCTGCGTGTCTGTGTGTATGTGTGTGGTGTGAAGGAGAAGACTCAGTTGATCTAAAGACACCCTCCTCCCCATAAGACTGATCTAAAGACACCCTCCTCCCCATAAGACATTCATTAAAATTAAATGCTAATGAGTCCTGTTCCAACCTGCTATATCTGCTACTATTACAAATCAAATGAAAATCGCCTGTTTCAAAGGCTGTGCATGTAGTCACATAATGACTTTGTCCTTTGCTTTTTGAAGGAATCCCTTCTTGAGATGCTAATGCCAGTAGTGATGTATTCCACACAGTATACTTCATTGTTATATGGTTACTGATTTTAAAGCAAGACTGCATGAGGCATGCTGTGGAATGACCATGGCTATTACCGTCTAGCTTTCAATAAGTATTAGAATTGGTATTTCAGTTCCACTGAATTTTTAAACTAGATAACTTTTCACTGGTTTTATATAACTGCTAAATAGTCTAAATTCAAATGGGGAATGGATGTCCTTAGAAACAAAGTAGATGCTGAGTCAAATAGTCAAAAGCTTGTGGTCTCATTGTAAGTGTCAGAAAATTCCAGCTGTATACATGTTGCTAATCAACCCTTTAGAGAAAATAGGACAAAGAAACACCTAAAGTTCAAACACAGGAAATAAGTTGAGGCATTTATATGACCATATATCTCCATTAACGATCTTCTATAGAAAGAAAAAAGATTTAGCAGTAAATGTGTTACAGTTTGAATAGGAAAGAGTCCATTAGCACCTTCAAAAGACCATTGGCCTCTAAGAAAGGAGTAAAACTCTGAATTAAATTTTCTCACTAGGACTTCCTAATACATCACTGGCTGAGATGAGACAGAAAGAGAGGGAGAAAAAAAAAAACATTTACATTTTCTCACTAATTTAAGAAAGAAGAGACAAGAAGAGGAAAGGGTTGGTTAATTTTCCAGTCAGCATCAACTTCTCTGTTTCTATAAGGACAGAATGAAAAAGGCAGTAAGAAGTATAATAAATCTAGAACTGCTCGGTTGGCTAGGAGACAATATTGCTATGCTAAGAGTTCTGGGGGCATAATCCCATAATTCAGTGGGCTCACTCCAATGAATGTTCCACTTCTTTTCCCACTGAGCTCATTTACAGTCCCAGGCAGTTTATTTCTGTCACTTCCCATTTGTGTCTCCCATATCCTTGGTTTCTTCCTCTCAGAGATCTTCCCTGTCATATCCCATCTTACTTCTGACTTCTTGTCATCTTTCCTTGAGCTGTTCCAACTTACTTTTTTCTGCTGTCACCCTCAGTTGCCATCATCTTGAGGTTAATGAGGCAGACCTTCTCCAGGTTAAGAATGGTCTGTATAAGCACACAATGCAGTTTAAACATCACAACTTTACTATTTCTTTGGCCAGACATTTTGTATTCGCTGAAGGCATGTCTGGATCTCAGGGACTATGGCACCTCTGCTTGTCTTCTATTGTATTATATCACAACCCTCATTAGCTATACTTAATTTTTTTTTTATCTAAAGTGTTTATATATATTTTGTTCTTACTCTTTTCACATTGATATCTTTTGAATTATTAAAAACCTTACTAAACTTGTGGGAGAGACCTGTAGTTATTCTTCTTTTATATGTGAACAACACATTGAGATGAAAAGATTTGCCTAAAGTCAGAGATTTCTTCTAACTATGAAGTCAAGATTGCAAGCAGCAAATCTCAAACTCTTTTATGTTCTCTGTCTGCTTATGCTCCCAGGACCTAGGAGAGGTAGTATGTCCCATGCAAATAGGTGAGGTAATATCAGTGTAAAAGAAGATAGGCCTGGATTCAGAGTCAGAGTCCTGGATTAAAATTCTGCCTCTTATGTTTTCTACCTGTGTGACAGTGGACAAGTACTTTAATTCCCTTAGGCTTCAGTTTACTTATCTCAAAATGAGGCAGCTGTATTAGATAGACTCTGAAGTCTACAATCATATCTATTGGTCTGGATAGAGGCATAACTTCCAGTCATCAGTCTTAGTGAATTTTGAATTCATATTGTGGCATATGCTATGTTGCACAAGGTTTTTTAAAAAGTGTAAAATTTTTATTTTAAAAAGAAATATTCCTTGAATGTGTATATTAACCAAACCTGCTAAACATTTTTAAAGCCTGAAAATGTATAAATTCAGACAGTCAGAAACATTTATTAGACACCTTCTGTACGCCAGGCATTGTGCTAAACATTAGCTAACAAAAGGCAAAAAGCAGTCTCTGCTCTTGAGGAGGTCACCATTTGATAGAGGAATTCTTAGTATACTTTATATGTATTTTATTATTATATTGTATATTATATTATGTATATTAATATAATATGCATATTTTATTATTTTTATTATCAGGGAATGCTAGAAGCATTCTTGAGAGTACATCATTTCCATCACTTTTTCTGTAAGCAACATTTCTTTTAAATGAACTATGTATTCAAATTTTGAAGATGTTCACATTCTTTCGGTAAATCAACATGAGACCTCTTATTGCTTCACTTATTAGACCTTATGTGAAACTTGTTCATCAGGTCTTCTCCCTTTTGTTTCATCTTCAGAGAAGATTGAGATGATTTAATTACCAACAGTCTTGATAAAGTCTTTTTTTTTTTTACTAACTTGAACATGCCTAGTTCCTAAAACTTTCCCTCTGAGTTCTTCTTTTTCCAAATATATCCACCTTCTTTTTGGCCCTCCCATGACTCTACTCTAAGCTCATTGTTACTTTCCTCTTGGAGAACATTATTGATACTCCCATAAGATTGGAGGGTTGGAGTTAGTAACATTTGAATAAATTACCAAGTAGAAGACTAGGTTGTGTATGTAAATTTTACCAGAAATGAAATTGGGTGGTGGGGGAGAGATGATAAAACTGAACCTTAGCTTCTAGTAAGACTGTCTTAATAGCTAGAGGTGTTAATGAACAGATTAAATTAAAATAAAATAATTATTGGTTACTACGTACAATAAAAGAAGGAGGAATAAGAAGGAATGCCATTGTTGGAAATTGCTATTATGTTTGGCTGGAATTAAGAGGAGTTGGAGGGAGTAACATGAAATAAGAATGAAAATCAGTAGAAGTCAGATTATAGAAAGCTTTAATGCCAGACTGCAGAGTTTGTATGTTATTCTAGAAGGAATAGGGAGCCATTAAAGGTTTTTTGATGTGAGTGTGACATAGTCATATATATGTTTCAGGAATATTAATTTCATAGCTCTTTGGAGGGTAATTAGAGAGAAGGAGTGGAAACAAGGATATCAATTTAGAGACATTAAGTCCAGGTAAGGGGTAATGAGTGTCTGAACTAAGGCAGAAGCTGTGTGAATGGAGAGAAAGGGATGCATAGAAGAGATGTTGTGGAGCTGGAAGAAGTAAGATTTGACATCTAGGTTAAACATTCTAGATGACCCCTAATTTACAGATCTAGGTGACTGGAAGGATTGAGGGGCCATTGATAGGAATTAAAAGAATTGGAGGAGGAACCAGGTCCAGGTTCAGTTGGTTTGGGGAAAATATAATGAATTCTGAGAGGCAGTGAGATGTAGCATGTGGATGTGTAGACTTGGAGGCACAAAGCCCTGAGTTTAAAATCTGCTTCTGAAACATATTGTCCATGTGACCCTGAGAAAGTCACTCAACCTTTAAGTGCTCAAGAGAACTCTCTAAAACTTTTAAGTTTCAAAATATTTGAAGGTCTACATAGGAAGAGGAATTCTTAGTACTGGGAATTCTCTACATTGATGGAGTCACACATCTGAGTAAATAACATTTAATTCTGTTTTGGACATGTTGACTTTGAGATGGGAGTGGAAAAACCAGGAAATATCTAACAGTATCTGGTAATATGGAAGTAGAGCTTAGGAGAGTGGTTAGAGCTGAGGACTTGTTCAGAAATGTTATGCAAAAGGTAGGTGTGAGAAAAATAATATTAATTTCACTGCACCATCCTTTGTTCATGTTCTCTTCCGTCTGCCACTGGAAACTCTTAAAAGTAATACTATAACTTTTTTTTTTTCTAAAAGAAAGTTATTGGTAAAGAGAAATTTGTGATTTTCCTTTTTTATAATTCCAGTGCTATCACTGACCCTCCTTAGAATGTGCTCTCTTTATACGTTAATTACCTTGTTATCAGAGAGATGCAGCAGCTCTTGCTTGTCTGCATAGGAATAATGCCAACAGGGCAACAGTTGGGAGCAAATTACCATGATTGTTTGGGGCTTTAGAAAGCCCCCTGTGCTGTCTGTTCTTCTTATAATCATAGGAGAGGACTCATGCATGTTTTCCAATTCAGTATTCCTGTGTCCACTGTCCAGTAAATTTATGTTTATACTGTATGTATATAGCCAATTATACTGTGGCTAGGGGCAATGTCTCTTCTGGATCCTTCGCATGCCAATGATTAGAAAACCTGGTGTTGGACTTGCAGGCATGCCCTCAGTCAAGAGGAAAGAACATCTCTTCTGAAAGACACTATTTACTTATGTCCTCTTCTTGTCCATATGATTGTACATAACTGGAGTGAGTGTACTTTTTTTTGTACTGACTAGTATGAACTGTGTTCTCCTTTAGAAGAGCTCTGTCCATTGTGAGAAATAATTTATTTGGACCCCCTACTCTATTCTAGTCAGTATCAATTTAATTAATACTGATTTCACAGGAGTAGTGATTGTAAGTTCTGCATATAGATATGCATATATGTATTTAAAATTTCTGACCTTTTAATGACCAAAAAAAATTTTTATGTAATGTAATTTTAAAAAATCTCAACAATCTTGTAAGGCAGGTAAGTAAACAACATTTAAACATATGGATAGATTAGAAGTATGAGTAAATAATAAACTCACATATTAAACAATGAGAATTGGAATAGAACTCTCTCCCTAGCTTCAACTCCAAGACTATAATCAATTTAATTTTAACAATAATGATATTTAAAGGGTTATTAGACTTAAAATTTTGTCCACTGGCTCTTCCTTCACACTTGCATATTGGCAGATGCATGACTGCTTTTAAAGTCTGGTCCCTTCTCCCACTTACTGTCCATTAGTTACAACTATCAAGGTCAGTTTCCAAAAGTATCAAATTAAGACATTACTCTGGGAGGACTAACATTCTGCTTGGTAATTTCTTTTTCAGTTGCAACAAAATAACTTGCAAGGGGCTTCTATCAGGTAGGATAAGTGATCGTTCACAATACCGGGAAATCACGACAACTCCTTTCTGTTCCCGACCCGCTTTTGCCTTTAGCAACCTGGAGACTTTGGCTGGCACTAATCGAGTGTTTTGGGGGCGGGGGTGGGGGGTGTCGAGGCGGGAGGGGGGAAGCGGGAAAACGGGTTCGACTTAGAGGCTGGGGGTGAAGGCGCTGTGGGGTCTGTGAGGGAGGGGAAAGAGAAATAGGTGAGTGGGGAGAAGAGTTGAGAGACTGTGTGTGGGTGAAATCAAGTCAGCATAGCACATTAGCAGATACTTCCTGACCACTTCCTGTGTGCAAGGTCCCAAGCAGTAGTTGTTGAGGGATGGAAGGAGAGGGACTTCACTGGGGAACCTGAAGAGGGAGTGCCGCCCTTTTCTGGGGAGACCGAGACCCCCACCAGTTATTATGCATTATCATATCAGTAATTGTTTCTCTTTTACCCAGGAACCCTTACCTTCCCCTCCCAGTTGGATTTCCCTTGAGTAACTTAAAGAAGCCTATTCATTGAATGGGTGTATCTCACTCAAAGTGAGAATATGTTAAGACCTTAGCCTGAAAGGGTCTCCCATTGCTTCCTCGGTGGGTCTCCAGTGATCCTGATGAGTATCAGGCAGCTAGTCTCAGATGACTCAGGAGAAGAAAGTGAAACTGGTGACCTTGCACCGCTTTCCCTCCCTCAAATCAAAGTCAACTGCAAGTCATGTCATCATCTTGATATCATGGTCCTCTTGGAGGACAGACAAACACAGCAACAGCAGTACCACTGAGGAAAGGACAGATTTTTTCAGTTTGAATGGACACAGTTACACAAATAGAAGAGGATGCTAACTTTTGAAAATAATAGGTTTTACTCACACCCCAGGCTAAACAATAACCTTAATAGAAGGACTAAGTTTCTTTGTAGTTCACTGTCACATTAAAATATTAAAATACAGAAATCCATAAACAAGCAGACAGTTAACAAACATTAGATGTGGTCTTACTGGAAATTCTTAACCACATATATATGGTATATGGTGTATATATATATATATATATATATATATATATATATATATATATATATATATATGTACTAGTCTTTTCTTAAAATAAATTTCAAAATGCTTTGTCTCCTGGTTACTACAAATCAATGCATTTCTCTAATAAAGCCATGAAAGCACAGGTAGTACAAAAAGACTTAAACCCATTCGATTACTGGGCTGAAAAAAATACTTTGATTCTTCGGAAAGATTTCTTTTTTCTAAACCAATATTAGTCTCAAATAACAATTTGGATAATTTTTGCAGCTGCAGTCTAATAGCTACATGACAAAAGACTTTACAAGAATCAAAATATGTAGCAATGGGCATGTGTTAGGGGATTCACTGTATTCTACGTATCTGGCAGAAGTTATACTATTAAAATGCTAGATAGAATGAATCTATAGTTTGAACTGGTTCTTAAACATTCACTTTTTTCTTTTTTTTCCTTTTTTTAACAAAAACTGTTTACTTGATTCTACCAAGAAATTACAAAACATAAGGCTGTAAGTAATTACTGGTTGTGTTTAGGCTGGCAGAGTTGCAGTAATCCTCAAGGTCACAGCACACACTGCTCACTGCTGTTTGCACTTGGCTGGGTTTGGATCTTTCGTAGGATCATATCCTGGATCATTTTCTTTATCAGTTTCCTCTTTCCCTTCCCCATTGTTAGTCTTGCTTCATTTTCTTCATCATAATCATCATCATCTTCAATAGATTCTCCTATGAAGAATAATACTGATCTTGGGATTATATATTCACATAAAAAGTGACCAGTTTTGAAGTCTGCTCCAAGGATGTCTTCTGCATCATCATCCAGGTCTCCACTCTAAGGAACTTCAAGAGGAGAAAAGGAATTGAAGAAAGAATCATTGGAAACTATTTTTTTCTTAGTTCAAATGTAACATGTCCCTTGTATTTATGTTTCTTCTTAATAGATTTCAAAGTAACATTTCCCCCCTTTTTTCCAATCTACCTGACACCTTGTGCAATTCAGAATTTCTGGTCCATCAAAATAGAAGGAATCAGAATCATCTGGCTCTGACCACATGTGATACGTCTTTGTCAAAACCTTATTTGTGACATATTCATTGGGGTTCAAAGTGAAATTCTAATATAAAACTCGTAGGTTATCCAGCATCTGAAAACTTTACTTTAATATCTTTCAAATGCTTCAGAATAGGTTCATCATGTTCCTGAACCATATCACTGAGCAAGTCAACATTTTTAAAAATAGCCAAAATTCAGGAATTCCTTTAGGGTCTTCCTTTTCTTCATCTTTTTTTCTCCTCTTCAAGCTTAGGCTTTTCTTTCATTTCTTCTCAAATCTCTTCATCATCATCTGGTTTTCATTAACATTCTTCCACTGTAGGTTCATAAATGACGTTGATGATTTCACTTCTCTTATCAAAAAGTGGCTGGAAAAGAAGAGAATACTTTCTTTCAAGAGTATGAACATCCTCACAGAACTTGGCTTCCATCTGTGCACATTTCACCTGAAGGTTTTTGAGGGCATTCACACATTGCTTAGCTACTTTTGGCAAGCTTTCAATGTATCTAATTGGTGTTTCCACTAAACTATCCAAACTTTCTTGAAGAGCTGCAAGAATCTGAGGATTCAGCATCACCTGAATAGTCAACTGATGAGCTTTGCTGTTTTTATCTTCACCAGTTTCTTCTTCTTCCACCTCTTCAACGTCTGCCATATCTTGTTGGTTAAGCTCAGTTTCTTTATTGTCAGTGTCTGCCATGTTGTAAGACCTTTCAATATTGAGATCTGTGACTGCTGCAGGGACCAATTGGCCAGAGCTGTGCAGCAGTGGAGGAATACAAGAGAGGTGGAGGAGGAAGAAAAAGGGGTGGTATCCTAAGCAGATAGTACTAAAAAAAAGGATAAGTGCTATATATTAAGCCCCAGAACTGGGAGCTATAAAGTTTTAGTTCACTTACTTAATCATAGGAAGCTAACTTGAGGTCCTCCAACCTTGTTACGGTCACCAATCCCATCATGGTAGAGGTGATTCAAGAATGTTCCCTAGCTTATTTTTATACCTTCATCCCTTTTTCTCTTGTTCCACATGAGCAGGTGACTTTCTTATGACCACCTAATCAGTGAAGATGCCCCTTGCTTTTGCTCTACCAAAGACTTCCCTCCTCCCTATCCCCCTCCCACTGCTGGCATACCATTTCTAACTGAAGCATCATTTTTTGGCCTGCAAAGCAAGATCTATCAACCAATGGGATTCTGTACTTTGTATAGCCTCTTTGGAATGTACATGTATCACGTCCAGTATCAAACCTTATTAAAAGAAGGACCTGAAAGAAGGGGGCATCTCAGATAATGAGGAGGATATGAGGTCCTCTTCATTAGAGGGGACATTGGATCCTTGTATAAAGTGCCATTGACTCAGAACTCTGCCTCAGTCTCTTTCATTATAGGTTAAACAATTTTAATCCCCACATTGTTGGCACGCTGAGATGGGACTGCACTGCATGGACCTCAACCTCTTTAGACTGGCCCCTACAAAGGACCTAGAACAGAAGTGCACACTGCATAAAATTTTTACTGATGGCTAATTTAAAAATTTCCTGTTAGCAGAGTTAAAGTAGACTTTTTTGCCTTTAAATTATTTTTATCAAGGAGTAATTAAACCATATTTGTCATGAGTAGAGAAATCTCTCAAACTAATTGAGGGGGAACTCATTTAGTTTTATGGAGATGAGGAAAAGAGAAGGTTCCCCTTCATTTAATGAGTAAGGTTTTATCACTTATATTTGCTTAGGATTAAGTCAGTTATTGACAATCAAAGCTAAATTTTTAGAATGTTTTAAAGGAAAATAGGTATATATTTTGCTGATTATTCACTTTTAAATGACCTTTAGGCCCTAATAGACTGGTCTCCGAACCCTAGAATTTAATCCCAGAAATTAAGAATTGGAAGTATTGGAATATTTGCCAAAACAAATTTCTGAATATTACAGTGTTAGCTATAGGAAAAGAACTTCCATAGAGGTGAAACTCAGACTCATGATCCAATCAAAGAAGGGATGGGGGTTGGGAGATGGGATTCCAGTGAGTGAGGTGAGGGTTGAGAATCTCTATTGTCTTCAGAGGAGAACTTTTCAGATGAAATAAGCCAAAAGGTGGGTCCCTAATGAATCTAATCCAATTCTCTCTGGTGAAATTCATTGGAGGAATGCTACTGCTGGTTGGGAATGCCGCCAGAAGAGATGGAATCAGGAATAATGCATCCTACAGCACACCATTAGGATAAGGGTGAATTACCTCTCAGGGATGAGTAAAGAAAGAGCTTTTAAATTGTGAGAAGCTGTTTATGAGACTATAAAAGTACTTTAGGGGATTGTTTTGGCCAAAACATGAAGCTTCCGTTTATTTAGAAAATTGTGGAATTGTATTGAATAATCTAATAAATCAACATAGACAAATGAACTATTGATGTTGCTAAATCCTTCATTAGTGTCAATTTTTCTTCCAGTGATTATGCTTTGGCAAAAAGTTTAGTGGAATGGAACTTTTACTAGCTCTTCTTTTTATTAGGAAATTGTTCTAAATACAAAGTGCAATTTGAACCCAATTGACAAATTTCACTAAAGCAATTTTGTATTGTCACTGGATTACATTTTTTTGGGTGATATTCTAAAAGCATTGACATAACTAGGAAACAGAAGTATTATCTTAGGCTGACAACAGGACCTTGGCCATAACATGGTCTTAAGTTCTATACTTAAGATAAGACACAGGTAAGATCTTGACTTCAAAAATCACTTAGAGAAAACTTAGAAGTTCAAATCTAATTTAACCTTGGGTCTTGTTATATGTTCTACCTGTGTCCATTTTATAAATGATGAAAATAAGCTGAGGAATGGTGAGTTCCTTACTTCAGATAGGAAAGGTCCTTATACAATTAGGAAAATCTTTAAGAAAATGAGAAATGAGTGTTTTTTTGTGGCGTTATAATATTTATGCTAAGTGATAACCCATAGTTAATAGATATTTTACCTGTGCCTTTCCATGACCATGATCAAGCAAAAGAAACAGTATGTTAAAAATATAAACTTTCAAAAAGTGGCTTAAAAGAGAAAATCTCTCATTTTTCTCTAACACTGGTCAAACTGAAGATTGATGAGATGAAAGACAGTGTAATTGCAATCAAATCAGGATCTTTCCCTGTTTTGTTTTACTAACCATGCCTCTGATTGAATAATGTGATTGAAGAAGATCTTCCCCACCCATGGTTGGGCCTGCCCAATGTGGAAAACTTGATTAGAGGAGTTGTTTTGTAGGAGGGTCCCAAGTACCTTTTGTTTTTTTCTATTGAGACTCTGGGTCCCAGGGTTATGCCCTCTGTCTCTAAAAAGTGTGTAGACTCTGAGGTATGGTTTTACTTTGGAACTTAGCTTTTGTAAGAAGGTTTGAGTGACAGACAAGGACTCTGGGAAGCTGCTTTAAGGAGTTTGAAAACCCAGATGTCCATGCTTACCTTTCTGGTAACTTTGGTCAGACAGTTGTACCTGTCTGTTGAGTTATGGTCAGGCAGAGTAAGACAAGTCTGTTGAATTTTTGATTTCTCTGTATTTTTTTTGAAGTTCAGGGTGCTGACTCCTCTGAAGTAGGTGAGAGATATATGTGCTTGGTTAAAGGAATTGTTAACCCACAAAAGTTGCCTTTTCTTCTGTGAATGCAGATCTAAGAACCTGTGATAACAGGCCTCCCTGTGTATGTTGGGGTTTTATCTTGGCGTTGTGCATCTTACTGATACAGATAGTTGCAGAATTAATTGAAAACAGATTTAAAAAAAGATTGGAAAAGGAATAATCAGATTTCTTTTATTTCTAAACTGTAATCTGGATATATTTATGAAGTATTTTGATGAGCTTATACCAGCAAAATCTGTAGAGTTTAATGAAAACAACAGAAACAACAACAATAAAACTTCCCAGATCAATTATTCCTTAAAAGGGACCTTGAAAATGACTAGAGACTGATTTAAAGCTGAAGTTTACATTTTAAGAACTATCTTATTAATCATGACGTGTTCAGGAGATATCAAGTGAAAGAGAAATTCAAGGAAGTGTAAAATTAAGGAAGAAATTATATGAGAAATTAGATTAAAATTCTTGTGAGCTTAAATAATTCCACAACTCAGAATTTAGAAAAAAAAACACAGTTGCTTGCTGAGTCTGAAGTAGTTTCAGTTAGTCAATTTCTAAGTCTGAAGTTTTGAAGTATCAATAAGTGAAATTGATTTCCATTTTAATGTTGAATAAAGTTATATTTGAAACTGTATTTAAAGTAGGGATATTTGTTGCAGGAATGAATTTTTATTCTTAGAAGGCAAAATAAGGAAACTTTAAGCTATTTTCAAAAAAGAATAAAAGTAAATAGAATTGGAGTTTGTTTACCCTTCTGTGGGTTACTGCTTTTAAACAACAAACCTGAAATCACCAAACAAGTCCTGATTGGGACTCACAATTGAAGGTGTATCTCAAAGTGTTCCCAGAAAAAGAAAACTTTTTTTTTAAATCAGAAAGCAATGGAAGTCAAATGAAATTTAATGATACTTCTGCAGTTTAAGTCAATTGTTTAGGTAAATTAAAGCACAGAAAAACTTGTGTTGAAATTAATTGATTAGTGAAAATAGGTTCAAATTGTATAAATAAGGCTATAGGAAGTTAGGGAAAGAATTATTGAGAATAGAATTAAACAAGAGCAAAAAGGACAGATATAAGTAAATTAAGTGCATGCACAACTAATAGAGGATACTTGGCTTACCAAAGATTAAATTACAATGAGCATATGGCTTATAAAGATATGAGTGAAGTTTTGAGAGGGAAAAGCAGAACTTGCAAATTATTTGAGATCAAATGAACGTTTTATAGGATGAAGTAAAGAAATTTACAATAGAGAATAAATTTTTATCAACTGGAAGCTTGTAAGGTCATAAAGAAAACCACAGTATTTTGGAATCTTGTCTAAATGATATATTATAACAGTTTAGGTTAAAAAATACAACAAAATAAATATACTTAATTTTTTAGTCAGTTGAAAGGAAATAGAAAAAAAGCTATTCTCTGAGCCCCTGCAGGTAGGTACAATCTCCATTGAATGTTTTCTAGTAGTGAAATCCCTGGTAACTCTATATGAAGCCAAAAACTGTTTTTAATAAAAATTGAATCTTTAAATCCAGAAGTTGTTATGCTTAAAAATAAAAGAATCTTTCTAATTAAAATCATTGTCAAATATATATTAAGGCATGAGGGCCCTGAAATTTGAAATCTTGCCAGTTAATGGCCTTTGTGAAAATTGAGATTTTTTAAAATTATTGAACTATATTTCTTCTAGGTGAATTTAAAGTTAAGCTAGTGTAATAAGGATTTCTGTTAATTTATAGCCATTAGGAAATTAGCTCCTCTTTTGATTAGAGGCAAACATAAATTCCTAATAGGGAAACTAAAGTTTTGGAAACTATCAAAACTTTGTAAAAAAAAAAAAGGCAAATAGGAATCAGGGTCTTTCATAGTCAACAAGTACCAAAATGGAAGTTGTCTTTGAGAAAACTATTCAGTGTTTTATTGAGTGGGTAATAAATAGGAAAATAATATTAGTAATTTATTATGGTGAGAAGAATAATAGAGATACTTTAGGGTATCAATGTCTGTGGCATTCTTATGCCATAGTGGGGCTTTCACTGATCCCTGTGGGCATTGCCAAAGTAGCTAGATGAATGCTTTTTCAGCATTAAAGAGAGGAGACAAATGATTTCTTCTCCAAAGTCATCTTACTTACTGAAATCTGTGGCACACTACAATGAGGAACTTGTGCTGAGTGAGTTGTTTTTGAATTTATTTGCCTATCACAAAAATTATGTAATTGCAGCTCACTCTAATTGCCCAAAAGCCTTAAAAAAGTTGGTATGAACTGTGAATAAAGTGGTGAATAAAGAGTCAAAAAGAGGCTTACACAAGAAACCAAATAGAAAAAAAGAAAGAGTACTGTTGCATAAGGGGTTAAGAATGAGTAGAAAGATTGGAAAAGTTGGAGTCCCTTTTCACTGACACGGTGTAAATTCAGGGTTTGAAAGCAAAGGGTTTTGGACTTTTGAAAAAGAGATTTCAGATATCTCATTTCCACTGAAATTTTCTTTAAAAATGGTTTTTTAAAGCAATGCCTCTTGGATAGTTGCTGCAGATTTCCCTTCCTCAATCAATATAAACAACAAAATGTTTAATAAGATGTATATTAATTAATTAATTAATGGAAAAAAGGATGATCTCTTTGTTCTGGTTTAAATAGTTACACTGAAAGGACTAATAATTCAGAAAATTTTTACCTCTCTGGGTAACTCAAAGAAGCAAAGAAGTAATAATAGCAGTGTCTACATTATTTCTTTTTTAAATAAGCCACCTAAAAATAATGGAAACTTACTATTCATTACAAATCAAAATTGATTAGGTTAAAAATATTGTAATGGTAGTAAATTAGATAATCTAATCAGTGCTTGCATATGCAAAGGGGATAATAAATATTTATACTTGTCTAGCAGGGTTATTGGGAGAAATGCATTGTTGTTAAGTGTTTAACACGGTGCCTGGCTTGTGTAAAGGATGAGCATTATGGTGTTCATACCGTGTAGGAAAACAGTTGAACAAAATGCTATCCCATCTATAACTCATTTTCTCATTGGCATGGAATATTTACAAAGTAGAGCAACTGTAGAATGAACATTTTAAAGTATTACTGAAAACAGGTTTAAGCAATGTTTGAGACAGAAAAAAGCCCAGCATTCAGTAGGCACTATGCGAACTACTATGATTATCAGGAAAATACTGGGAGTCATAAGATAAATGACTTTATATAAAGTGATAAATTTGAAAGGCATTTAGCTAAATTATGACCACCTAATCAGTGATTTTTTTAAATACAAGGAAGCTAAAAGAAGTTGTTAGAGAAGTTTTTTTTCCTCTTTTCAACCTGAATTCTGTTACATTAAAAATATTTCCTTTAGAGTATATTTTGGAAAAAAACGTAGAAAATAACAACAAAAATACTAATAATAGAAATGACTTACTGTCGGGAGACAAAAGAAAAAAAAAACCATGGTAAATTCATCTTAGAAGATTTTTGTCTGTGAGTTTCCTTGGAATGAGCCCTAGGGCCTTTCCCACCCAAAATGGAGAAAAGAAACTTTTTTATAATAAATAGGCCTCATTTGGGATCATTTGGAAATTAATAATTGTATCTTTTAATGCTATTATTTTGAACCAACTATTCACTGAGTATGAACTTGCGATGAAGAAGTGGAAACAGCCAAAAAGATTAAATGGGTGTCTTGCATTTGGGTGACTGAGGAAGGTGAGCCACTCCTTCCCAGGTATAACTTTTAGTTCATAAGAAGGGTTGGTATGGCAATGGATACTGGATTCAATCTAGCAAGGGTAGGTTACTCCAGAGACCACTCCAGTGGCAACTTGTACAACATTTGTCCAACTTGTGTAGCTTTTAATAAGTTTGTGTTTCAAGTCACATCCACTGATGGCTGTCAGCTAGCTTGCACCCTTTTTTTGAGCACTTACAGAAAAAAGATTATTACAGTGTCCAAGTCAGTCATTGACCAAGGTTGGACTACTCCCCACTTCAAAAGTCACAGTTCTTTCTGATATCATACCTTCACCAAGGAAATTATGCCCAGGTATGCCCTACTTGTCTACATAGACTCTGCAGAGGAAATCTCATTACATTCTCACGTCATCATATTCTAGAAATATTCTAATGTTCTCCCTTGGACTTCATTTGCAGACCAAATAGGGGAGCTAGGCTTGATGGTTGTGAATAGATGAAATTTGTGAAGGATAATTGTAAGTAAATGGAATTTATAAGTAGATGAAATTTTTAGGTGAATAGTGAAAAAAATAAGTTATCTAGCCCTGAGCTATAACTAGTGAAATTTTGCTGTTTGAGGAAGTTTTGTGGGACTTCAATTTGTTATTTTAAGTCTTGAATCCAGATATGTGTCTCATTACACATAAGGCTGCTAGTACATCATTCAAGGAAAATGCCATGTGTCCCTACAGTGTGAAGACTGTCATAAGTAGACGTTTGTCCCTGGGAAAGTCAAGAGAATGATCTTGTAAAGATGAAGGTAGGATTCCCTTGAACTCTTCCCACCTTGATAAATAAAAACTTTTCCCACCTGGTTAATTCTGAGCCTGACTATGACATCCTGTAATACAATTGATGGCCTATGAGTCATACTTGAAATCAAACAGCACCCATGCTGCTGTGGCCCTGCTTTTCTCCTCACATAATTGGTGAGTTTTGATTAAGTTATACATTCTGGTATAGAGAAGGATCCTATTGAGTTGTCATTTGAGTCACAAATAACAGTGACTGACTGAACGTAACTCAGCTTCTCCTCTCCTGTCTGCCTCCCCCCACCCCTTCCTTCTCTTCTCCAAAGGAAGGTAAATTTGGATGACCAAAAGATATCCAGTTGACCTGGGTGTTACTGGCTAGTTTCCCCTTCTCTTCCCTTCCCTTCCCTTCCCTTTCCTTTCCTTTCCTTTCCCTTTCCCTTTCCCTTTCCTTTTTCTTTCCTCTTAAACCTACTGCACTCTGTAGCCCTAGCTTTAGAGTGATTATCAATAGTAACTGTTGCTGTTTTCCTCCCAGCCTCATGTCTTTCTTTTTCTTGGCCCCATTAAAGGGGCCCTGCCCTGGCTACTTAAACAAGTCTATTCAAAGAATGGGCATTAGCTCACCCAGGGCAGCTAGGTGGTTCAGTGGATGGAGCACTAGTGCAGGAGTCAGGAGGACTTGAGTTCAAATCTCGCCTCAGACATTTGAAACACGCTAGCTGTGTGACCTTGGGCAAATCACTTAACCCCAATTGCCTCATCCTGGATCATATCTAGTCATCCTGATTATATCTGGTCACTGGATTCAGATGGCTCTGGAGGAGAAGTGAGGCTGGGGACCTGCACAGCCCTCCCTCCCTCAAAACAAAGTCAAGTGAAAGTCATGTCATCATTTCTCTGATGGCACAGTCTTCTTCCACAATGAAGGATGAATACAATGAAGACTTATAACTAGTGGGCTATTTAATTTATAAGAAAACACTTTATAACATCATTTCTTTGTGATAATATGAATAGTGGGAGATTTCACTTAGTGAAAAATGTGACACAATTTTCAAAATGGGAACAAGAGTTTTACTTATAAAAATTGTTTGAACTACTTATCT
>CM053771.1:390630606-390650994 GCA_028658325.1 Potorous gilbertii
TGACTGTCAACATTGCTTGAATTTTTTTCACAGATTCAACAGTTTTCTAGAACCCCTATGTAGGGCAAAAAATACTTGCACTGCTGCCTTGAATAAATGCCCTATGGTCCCCCAATTTACATGTCTTGTACAGCATGTTTTACTAAGAGGTACCTGTCCGTCGTGATTCTTGGTTAGTGAGAGAGTCACCTCAGACATTTAATGTTACATTTAGGATACTAGAACTTAATTTTTAATGAAATGGAACATCATCAATATGTTATATGTTGTGCCCACTTTCCTCTTCACTAATGTCACCTTTGCACCTAAATTAGGGAACTATCCCTTGCTGGTCTTGGGTTGCCCATGAAGGCAACTTTTATGCACTTATGTTATAAGGTCCAAAGGATGAAATCTTTCTGTTGATTGAAGGGGGGAAATATGAGAAATAATTTATTTGGATCACTATTCTACTCCTATCAGTAATATTCAGTTTGCTCCAATTCTGTAGGAGCAGTGATTATAAGTTCTGTATGTTAGGCCCCAGATCTGTGAGCTACGGATTGTAAGTTTGTTTGTTTCATCATAATAAGGTAACATGTCTTCCACCTTTGCTTTTCCTTGTTATGGTGACCAATTCAAGCACAGGAGAGGTGACTTCATTACATGAAAAGTTCCTCAACTTATTTTTATGCCTCTGCATCATTCTCTCTTTTCTCACCTGAGCAGGTGTCCATCTTATCTACACTAGTGTAGATGTCTCATGCTTCACTTAACTGGAGACTCTTGCTGACATACTATTTCTAGCTGATACATCTTTTGTTGCCCTACAAAGCAATATCTATCAACCAATGGGATTTTGTACTTTGTATATAGCCTCTTTAAAATGTGCAGGCATCATATCTAGTATCAAACCTTATAAAATAGGGGACAGAGCCAAGATAGTGGAGTAGAAGCAGGGAACTGTTTGAACTCTCCCCCCAAAGCTCTCAAAAAACCTACAGAAATAACTCTAAACAAATTCTAGAGCAGCAGAAGCCACAAAATGACAAACTGAAGCAAATTTCCAGCCCAAACCAAAGTCAACAGGAAAAGTTTAATGAACCAGACTGGGAGTGAACCTCAGTTTGCCATAGACCCCTCAAGGTGTGGACAGAACTGGAACAGGACTTAGGGGACTAAATTGCTAGCAGCTGCAGTGTTTCCAGACTTCTCAACCCACAAACACCGAAGACAGCCTTGAAAGTCAGGGAGAAGGGTCTCTCACTTGGCTAAGAGGCAGCAGCCACTGCTGAAGCAGTGGCTACTTCTGGAGTCTTCCACTTAACAAAACTCAGAAGTTAAATAATTGGCTGAGAAAAATGAGCAAATTAGGGAAAAACAGAGTATAGATTCTTACTTCCTCAATGAAAATGTATTTTCTTATGCCATTGGTGACAGGGAAGATCAAAACACAAGCAGAAGAAGACAACCAAGTCAAAGCTCCTGCATCCAACACTTCTAAGAAAAATATGAATTGGTTGTAGGCCATGGAAGAGCTCAAAAAACATTTTGAAAGTCAAGTAAGAGAAGTAAAAGAAAGAATGGGAAGAGAAGTGAGAATGATGCAAGAAAATCATGAAAAACCAGTCAATAACTGGCTAAAGGAAACCTCAAAAAATACTGAAGAAAATAACATCTTTAAAATTAGACTAATCCAAATGGCAAAAGAGATCAAAACAGTCAATGAGGAGAAGAATGCCTTAAAAAGCAGAATGAGTTAAATAGATAAAGAGGTCCAAATGTTCACTGAAAAAAAATAGTTCCTCAAAAATTAGAATGGAGCAAATGGAAGCAATTGACTTTATGAGAAATCAAGAAATTATAAAACAAAACCAAATGAATGAAAAAAATAGAAAACAGTGTGAAATATCTCATTGGAAAAATGATTGACCTGGAAAATGAATTCAGGAGAGATAATTTAAAATTTATTGAAGTGCCTGAAAGCCATGATCAAAAAAAAAAAAGTCTAGATATCATCATTCGAGAAATTATCAAGGAAAACTGCCCTGATGTTCTGGAATCAGAGGATAAAGTTGAAATGGAAAGGATCTATCAATCATATCCTGAAAGAGATTCCAAAAGGAAAACTACCAGAAATATTGCATCCAAATTCCAGAGTTCCCAGATCAAGGAGAAAATATTACAAGCAGCCAGAGAGAAACAATTCAAATATTATGGAAACACAATCAGAATAAAACAAGATTTACCACATTCTACACCATGGGATGGGACGAAAGGGGGCTTGGAATATGCTATTCCAGAGGCCAAAGGATCTAGAATTAAAACCAAGAATCACCTACTCAGCAAAACTGAATATAATACTTCAGGGGAAACATTGGAATTTAATGAAATAGAGAACTTCCAAGCAATCTTGTGGAAAAGACTAGAGATGAGTAGAAAATTTGACTTTCAAATACAAGAGTCAAGAGAAGCATGAATAGATAAACAAGAAAGATAAACCATAAGGGACTTATTAAAGTTGAACTGTGTACGGTCCTACATGGAAAGATGATATTTGTTAACTCATGAGACCATTCTCAGTATTAGAGTAGTTGGAAGGAATCTATGCATGTCTGTGTATGTGTATGTATTTGTGTGTGTGTATGTGTGTGTATATATATATATATGTGTGTGTGTGTGTGTGTGTATGTGTATCAAAATGTATATATATATGTGTGTGTGTATGTTATATGAAAATATACATATTCATATGGAGAGACAGAGACAGAGAGAGGAAGAGAGACAGAGTGCACAGGGTGAGCTGAATATGTTATCTAAAAAGTAACATTAAGTATTTAGAGAAATGTACTGGAAGAAAGGGAAGGGAAGACATAGAATATAATAAATTATCTCAGAAGAGGCAAGAAAGACCTTTTACAGTGGAGCAGAAGAAGGGGAAGGTGAGAAGGAATACTGAGTATTTCATCAGATTTGACTTCAGGAGGGAATAACATACACATCCAATTGAGTATGGAAGTTTACCTTACCCTACAGGAAAGCGAGGGGAAGGGAATAAGAGAGAGTGGATAATAGAAGAAATGGTAGATTGGGGAAGGGGTAATCAAAAGCAAAACCTTCTGTAGAGGGACAGGTCAAAGGAGAGAATGGAATAAAATGGAAGGTGGGACAGGATAGAGGGAAATATAGTTAGTCTTTCACAACATGACTGTTAAGGAAGTGTTTTGCATCACTACACATATATAGCCTATATCAAATTGCTTGCCTTCTCAATGAAAGTAAATAGGGAGGGAAGAAAGAAGAGAATGTGCAACTTTAAGCTTTTAAAATAAATGCTAAAACTTCTTTTTACATTCAACTAGGAAGTAAGGTGTTTAGGTAATGAGGTATAAAAGTTTATTGTGCTCTGCAGGAAAATGGAAGGGAAGGGCATAAAGAGAGGGTGGCGGGGTGGTGATAGAAGGGAGGGCAGATTAGAGGAAAGAGTAATAAGAGTACATAGTGTCTTGGGGTGGGGGAAGGAAGGAAATGGGGAGAAAATTTGAAGTTCAAAATTTTGTAGAAGTGAATGTTGTAAACTGAAAGCAGATGCATTTAATTAGAAAAAAAATTGTATTCCTCCCTACTGCACCCATGAAAACATGAACATGACTTTATCTCTTAAAAGTTGCCATTTTTATTCCATGGTATAGAGACCTTAGTTCAGAAAGTCTAAGTGTGTTTGTGTGTGTGTGTGTGTGTTTTAATGTGCCACAGGCACATTTGCAAATTTACAAAAATAGAACTTTTTTGATTATGATGCCTGTAATGTTACTGGTTATATCAAAAGTAATACATTTTTCTACCATCTTATATAATTATGTGGTTTGAATACATATACATGCTCTAATAAACACAGTAGTTTTTGTTCTTTCCATAAATAAAAGACATTACAAGAAGGTAGAACATACATAATCTGGCAGGGCTTCATTTGCATTGGGCTTCATTTTATAGACAAAGAGCATTCTCAATAATGACTGTTCTTGGCAGTTTTAAGACAAAAAAAAAAATCAAAGCTATCTATAGCCATGTGAAAAAAATGCTCTAAAAATCACTATTGATTAGAGAAATATAAATTAAAGCAACTGTGATGTACTACCTCATACCTATTAGATTGACTAATATGACAGCAAAGGAAAATGATAAATATTGGAGGCAGTGTAGGAAAACTGGGATCCTAATGCATTATTGATGGAGTGGTGAACCAATCCAACCATTCTAGAGAGCAAGTTGCAATAATGCCCAAGGGGATATAAAATTGTGCATGCCCTTTGATTTAGCAGTACTACAGCTAGATCTGGATACCAGAGACATTATAAAAGGGAGTACAAAACTATTTATAGCAGCTCTTTTTGTGGCAGCTAAGAATTGGAAATCAAAGGGAAACCCATCAATTGGGGATTGGAGAAATACACTGCAGTATATGATTGTGGTGGAATATTATGCTGTAAGAAATGACAAGCAAGATAATTTCAGGAAAACCTGGAAAGACTTACATGAACAAAAACAGTGAAGTGAGCAGAATCAGAAAAACATTGTATATAATAACAGTTGTATATAGAACGATGAAGAAATAGGAATAACAACTGTTCTCCGCAATACAATGATCCAAGGCAATCCAAAGGACTAATGATGAAGCTTGCTATCTTCCTTCAGAGAAAGATATTGTCTGAATACAGACTGAAGCATGCTATCTTTCTTTCTCTTTCTTTCTTTCTTTCTTTCTCTATTTCTTTCTTTCTTTCTTTCTTTTCTCTCTTTCTTTCTTTCTTCCTTCCTTCCTTCCTTCCTTCCTACTTCTTCATATTCTTGTACAAAATGACTAATACAGAAATGTTTTACATAATTGCACATATGTAACCTATATCTGATAACTAACCATTTCAGAGAGGGGAGGGAAGGATAGAATTCCAAATTAAAACTTTCTTTAAAATGTTAAAAACTGTTTTAACATGTATTGAGGGAAAATAAAACATTATATACATTTTTAATAACCTTATAAAAATAAGACCATGAAAGAATGGGGCATCTCAGATTGTGAGGAATATCTGAAGTCCATTTAATTAGAGGGGAAAAAGGACCCTTTAATAAAGTGCCATTGACTCAGAACTCTGCCTTAGTCTCTTTTATTGTAGGTTGGGCAATTTGGGAAGTAAACTACCATGATTGTTTGGGGCTTTAGAAAGGCCCCCTGTGCTGTCTATTTTTACTGTCATAGGAGAGGACTCATATATGTTTTCTAATTCAGTATACCTGTGCCCACTGTTCGGTAAACTTATGTTTATGCTGTATGTATATAGCCAATTATGCTGTGGCTAGGGGCAATGTCTCTTCTGGATCCTTCTCATGCCAATGATTAGAAAATCTGGTGTTGGACTTGCAGGCATGCCCTTAGTCAAGAGGAAAGAACATCTCCTCTGAAAGATGCTATTTACTTATGTCCTCTTCTTGTCCATATGATTGCACATAACTGAAGTGAGTGCACTTATTTTTTTCAGTGACTCGTATGAACTCTATTCTCCTGCAGCAGAGGTCAATTCATATTATGGAGGTTCCACCATATTTTTCTCCAAGGAGTTGGAAGGGAGAAGACTAAGCTTCTGTTTACTTAATCTGACTGTTTTGACTGAATTCATCTCTCAAAATCAGTGTAAGACTGAATTGCCTGGCACTTTTACTGAACGGATTTGTGGCTTCAGCCAAAATGGGTAACTTGGTTGTGCTTGTAGATGCTCATTAGGTATTCTCTCATTTCATTATGTATGTAATAGATAAAACATCATGAATTTGACATGGGCATTGCGTTTTGCTGCTGTGTAGACTAGTTCTCATAGTTGGAGGAGGAGGGAGAGGGGATATGCCTGGAATGTAATAAATTTGAAAGTGGGGACAGTAGTTTTTATTGATTTAGGCTATAGGCTGGCCCACAGGTATTAGTTATTATCAAGGCAATCATGTTTGTGATTGCATTGTGCTTTCTTATAATGTTTTTTAATAAGCACATGTCAGTTCTCCCGTAAGTCTGAGTACCAGAGTAGTCAATTAATGTGTGTCTCGGAGCAAAGTAATGTCCGTAGCAAGTGTCACACAAATAGTTTCTTTGAAGAAAAGAAACTGCCTTTTTTCTGCCAAAAGGTACTTTTCTTGGCCACCACAATTCTGAACTTCATTTACTTCAAATTCTTTTCTCACTATCCCAGGGGTTACATATCTGCCAGCCTTCTGCATTTCAGCTACGTAATTAGAATAGGAATAATCTTGCTCAACAGTTAGTAAGCTTTTCTTTCTTTCTTTCTTTCTTTCTTTCTTTCTTTCTTTCTTTCTTTCTTTCTTTCTTCATTTCTTTCTTTTCCTTCCTTCCTTCCTTCCTTCCTTCCTTCCTTCCTTCCTTCCTTCCTTCCTTCCTTCCTTCCTCTCTCTCCTTTTCTTTCTTTTTAACTTCACCAAGATAGAACATTCAGTTTCTGACATGTCTCATGTGCCAAAGCCACAGCTTTAACTTATGGTTAATTGTCATGAATAACTTAGAAGGATCAATTTGAAAATTATTACAAAGAGATGCCTGCTTTTTTTCTGCTCTCATTCTGAGTGCCAAGAAAGCATTCTTCTATTTATTTATACTTATTTCACATATATGGGATCACAGAGGAAGAATGGAAAGATAAAAATGAGTGTAGAATATTAGACAAATGAGCCAAACTGGAAGTTTAAGATACTGTCAAATTGCTATGGTGGAAGAAAACAAGAAGTAGTCAGTTTTCATCTGTTCACCTGGATTTGAAGTTCAAATGTGTAACTCCAGGAGTCTTAAAGGCACCTAGAAACTGATGGGGAAAGTGGTTTGAGACAGAAGTATCTGGAAAAGTTGGTGGACCCTTATTGTTTTGAGAAATAAGCATAAGAAGAACATGAAGAGTGAATGATAAAATTGCTGGATAGGTTAGAGGAAAATTGTCCGAAATCTTCATTTGGAAAATACAAGTTTGCAGAGTCAAGAGAAGAAGAAAGGACTCCTGATTTGCCATGTCCAAAGAACTTTTGAGATCTAAGGACATTTCTATGATTTATCAGACCATTATAAATTCATTAAGAACTATGCTTCAATCACTGAAGTACCAAGTGAAATTACTCATGCTTCAATAATTGAAGGGAACCAGAAGTAGAAGGGCAAGAAAGTCCAAATTGTTTTAAAACCTCTGAAGCCCTTTGGAAATGGAAGTATGGAGAGATGTGAGATTTGATTAACATTTTTACCTTATTGGCTTAAGCAGATCCCTACAGCCCATAGATATCAGCTTGAAGGGACTGGGAGCTGTCCTATACCAAGAGAGTGATGGACATGTGAAAGTGGTTCAATTTCCATCAGAGAGATGAGTAACAGTAAGACTCATTATCAAATATATAAGCTAGAGTTCTTGGTTTATACATTCAAAAACATTTATGGATTTATGTATATACATACCTACATATATGTGTGTGTTAGTGTGTGAATTTATGTAGAAAAATTGCAGGTGTACACTAACAATATTCCATAAACTTACATTCTGACAAATATTAAGTTAGATGTTTACGTTTTAAAGCCCTTTATAAAATGTTCCCAATCTCTCTCTTCAGACTTATTGTACATTATTCCCCTTCATCCACTTGACAATCCAGACAAACTAGCCTTTCTGTTCCTCACACACAGAACTCCACTTCCTGTCTCCTTGCCTCAGCGCTAGCCATTCCCAATGCCTAGAAGACACTTCTATCTCATCCTCACCTCTAGGAATACTTGCTTTCAAAATACAGCCCAAGAACCATTTTCTACATAAAGCTTTTCCTGATTCTCTACAGAATGCAAATACTTCACATTATTTTTTTCTCTTTATATTTGTTCCAAATATGTTTATATAAGTTTTTGCTGCTTCCCCTGTTGGAATGTAAAATATTCAAGTGTAGTGATTATTTCATTCCATGTATTTGGTTAAATATTGTGGTAGGTGTTTAATAAATGCTTGCAAACTGATTAATTGATGCACATATCAACTATTACATGGTGTCAGTATGTTTCTGGGATTTTTAAAGTTATTTTCCTGTTCCTGTTTTTTCTGATTCTGTGTGATTCTCATGCTTTATATTATAGGTATATCTGTCTGTTACCTATGCATAATTTGACTGCTTGTTTATTTGATATATGTTGATGTTTATATATATGTGATTATTATATAGGCCTGCTGATACTGCTACCACATGGATGTTATATTTATTTCCTTGAATTCTCTGGATATGTATGTACTACTGTGATAAGTATGTGTAAAACAATATCTTACATGTAATTTAGACTTTTTGTAATTGAAGCAGGCTATCAAGTAATGTTTTACACTGTGCTGTATCTATTGCATGTATTGTGATTTATATTTCTGTGGATGTCATCCTGAAATAATTACCTGGAATGTTGGTTTGATGTCCTTATTCTGTTAAGTTCTTATGTTAAATTTGATTCTTGTATTGCATATTTTCAAATCTCAAACATGATGACTAATTTTACAAAGGACTAAAATATTTCTGACCCTGGGGAATAACGTGTTGCTGCCTTGGCCATAGACCCTTCTAACTTTGTCAAACAGACCTCTAGTATAAAGGTGCTCAAGATTCTAGTCAGAGATTTCATGAATTTCCTTTTTTTCCCTCCTATCTCTGAAGAGTTTTGCTCTAACTTTCATATCGGAAAAGGGAATTGATGATTCTATCCCTCCCATTCATTTGGACTTGTGGGAAGAAAGAGTCTAAGACGCCCTAACAGTCATATGTGGCAGAGGGACAGCTTTGAGGTAAGAGATTCAGAAACTGCCAAGGGAAAGCTGTAGAAGTGTTGCTGCTGCTGCCAAGGAAGAGTCCTGGAGTTGTCAGTACTCTTGAGGCATGGCAGGTCTATCAGGTGTTGCTAGAATTCCTTAGGGCTGCTGATGAATTCTAGTGATTTTTCATTTATTCTCCCCTAGCCCATCAAATTCTTTATCTCTCTCTGCTTCCCACTATCCCAAGAGGGTATGAAACTAACAGATTCCTCAGCAGTGAGTGGGAGGCTCATCTTTGCTTCTTAAAAGTTTATATGTCTTCCTGTGTTTTAACTTTTCATTGGCTTTTCAGTCAGAAATTGTGATAAACTTGTTAACTACTTGCCTTATTAATCTTTGCGCTATTATTGAAATACATTAGGAGGGGCAATTGGGGAGCTCTTACAAGGGGAGTCTGATAGATTTAAAACTGTGGTGTTTTGCAAAAGTACAATTTCTGTCTGGAGGCTTGAGCTAGGAAAGAAATTTATTAACTCAATCTTGTAATTTCCCATGGCAGGGAGTATACTTTTATTGAGAGTTCTCTAGGCAAATAATTCAGAAGTGGTGGTTGAGGCTCACAAACCATTTGGTTTAACATAGTTGGGCATCCGACATATTTTTTTCATTTTCCCCAGATTTGAAAGGAAATCTACTCTACCGAGGGGAAATGTCAGAGAAGTAGCTAGGAAATAATTTGTGTTCCAGGGGAAGGGTGACCTAATCCAGAAAAAGGGCAGGGTAAAAGGATTTGACAATCCTGTGTGCCTGCAGCAGTATCTCAGAACAGCAACTGCTGCTACATGGAAGACTATGAAATGAGATTGGAGCAAATGATCTCTGAGAGCCCTTCCACTCTGGGACACTCTAATTCTAAGAAGTTGACAAACTCTCAACCAGTCTAGTGTTCTATACTTTCTAGATAAGATATTTGAATTTTAGTGGTGCTGTTATAATGCTTTCGTCTCAAGCTCAAAAAGTGACACCAAAGGTGGGAATCTCAAATACCTTGGCCACCCAATGGGAAAGCTATTTTGGGCCAGGGCCCTTACTACGCATCTCATTTTTTTTTTTTTTTGGAAAGTGTGGTAGTGGCAGAGCATTTCCTTTCAAAGTCATAGCAAATGTTGCTGTTGTTGAGTTGTGTTAAGGCATGTCTGACTCTTTGTGACCCCTTTTGGGGATTTCTTGACCCTTCTCTGACTCATTTTATAGATGAGGAAACTAAGGCAAAACAGGGTTAAATTATTTGCCCAGGGTCCCAAAACTAGTAAGTGTCTGAGGTCAGATTTGAATTCAGGAAGATGAATCTTCATGATTCCAAGCCCTGCACTCTATCCTCTGTGGCACCTAGGTGTTCTTCCATAGAGAAGGCATGGCACAATAGGTTTATACATTTATGTCAAGTCAATGAGCATATATTAAATGCTTTTTCTGGCCAGACACCCGGCTAAGCACTGACCATACTTCACAGAGTTTAAGCTTTCACAGAACACTCATTTAGGATTCACCATTTCCCAACTAGATGTTACATTTTAATTCTATGATAATGTCTGTTCTGAGAATTTTCACAATAATCCAGGAGTAGTAAAAATCCATTCCTCATGCAGAGGTGGGAAGACTGTGGATGTAGGATATTACAAGGATATTGAAAATACTGTCACAAATGGTTGAAGTTATTATCATTTTTTTTTGTTGAACTGGTTGTTGTTTTTTTCTGTTCTCTTTAACATTCTTTTACTTGGGGTAGCACATTGGAGTGAGGAAGACATATATATATATGCACACACACACATGTATGTATATGGAGATAAAGTGATCCCTGATCTTCCTACTGCCCTACCTTTGTGTCCTTGGGCTCTGTAAACCTCAAAGCATGATATTAATTCTGGTTCTGCTGTGATTTGTGGCAAGACACTTTACTTCTAAGTCACAGTTTTATTATCTACTCAGACTGAAACAGGAATTCTCAAACTTTTTGGTCTCAGGACTCTTCTATATTCTTAAAAATTGATGAGGACCTCAAAGAGCTTTTGTTTGTGTAGGTTATATTCAAGGATGGTGTGAGACAAATAAGACAAGGGATGTTAATAAATAAGATAAGACACTTTGCAATGTTAAAATGCTATAAATGCCAGTTGTTTTCATTGCTATCATTGTTAACATGCAGATACCAAGTCTCCACTTTGCTGATGTCTTGATTCCTGGATCTTTCTACTGAACTCATTTATTGTTTATAGAGAAATACATGGAATGATGGCAAATATTTTACAACTAAGCTATTCACAGGGAGAAAAAAAAATATGCACACAAACTTTTAAGTTTAATTTGCATCATCAATACTTTTTCAAGTTGGTTGAGGATAGTTCAAGAACAAGCTTGTTTATATTTATCAATATATACCATAATAGAAATTAAAATGATGCATTCTTAAGGTGATTATTTTCATTCATTTAAAAATAATAAATACATTACATGTTAACATAATTTAAAAAATAAACTCATTAGAAATTAACATTAAAACTTACTTTTCTGAAAATTCTTATAGTTTTCCTAATAAATATTTTTTGAGAAGAATGTCATTATTTTATGTTTTTATAAATATTTTAAATATCTGACAGTAGAATATGACTGAATTTTCACATCTGCTCCTGCATGTAATCTGTTTTGATATTATTTTGGTCAAAATACATAAAGATATTCCAACCTTACATACATAGACATGTAGTATGAAAAGAGATGAATATTTTGAAAAGAAAATAATAGCTGAGAGGTCTGTGGGCTATATTTTGGAATCAGTAGAAAAGAAATTCTTTAAGATCCCTTCTATTTACTAATGAATATGGATATATATTTTTATGTATGTGCATATATATCCATATCTGTGTATATGTGTATACCTACATACATATGCATATATAGACACATGCCTATAATGGGGGTCTACTGGCAAATGTTTAACAACCAGCTCTCCAGGGCAGAGGGAAATATGAATAACACACTTTAAAATTTAATCTGCATTGCTAACATTTTCTCCATTACTTTCTTTAAATCTAAGAAATCAATAAAAAAATAAATTGAGCTCTAATTTGTAGCATTTGCCAATTTCACAGGTATAAATGCTCACAACAAAAATTTAACCATTTTTCTCATGAGTCAGTTTAAGCTGGCCCCAGCACCTCTGTGACTTGTACATCAATTAATACACTTAATGAAGCTTTTTTTTTAAAATAAAAATTAGGCATTAATGCTTATCAGATATCCCTTATCTCAAAGAACTTTATAAAATGTTTCATTTGATCTCTGTATTCATACATCAATTTACACAGCATCTATCATTTTGCTTACATATCAATCAATATTGTTGATTGATGTTCAATCAATATTGTTGAAAGAAAGAATGAATGAATTGTGCTAACATTTATTGCCCATTACTACATATTCAATATTGTATAGTCACTGAAAAGGGAAATTTAATCATATGTCTAAAAGAACAGTCTAAAATTTATGAAGACATGTCCTCTGAGCCTAGGACTATCAGTCCTCTTGTGTCTCTAGCTCCAGCATCTGTCTACTTCATTAGAACCCTGACAATTTTTAGCTCCAACTAAAAATTGAAAATAATAAGCAAATATGTTCAGCCACAAAGCTGCCAAGTAATACATCTAAAGCATCATTCTAAGCATATCACTTTCCTGTTCAATAAATTATCTCTAGAATAAAATACAAGTTCCTCTGCTAGGCGTTTACAGCCCTCCATAACCTCACTCCAGCCTAACTTCCAACTTTATTATACATTATTCTTTTTCATGCATGCTTTAGTCTAGCCAAAGTGGCTTTCTTTTTGCTTCTTGCATATATCATTCCATCTCCTTCCTTCATGCCTTTGAACAGACTGTACCTCACATTTAGAATGGTTTTCTCTCTTCAGTTCCATTGGCATGATTGATATGGTAGGTACTGGGCATAAAATGAAGGAAGTATGGCATGGTCTTCCCTTAAGTAGGAATGCAGCCATATGGGATCACTAATTTTCCTGGAGCTACCCTCGGTCATGGCAGTAGCTATAGGGGCAAATATCAATATTCACTGAGAATTAGCTCAGGGTCTGATAGCCATCAGGCATTAATAACTAAGTGATGGACACGATCAAATAACAGGCTCCTAATGTCAATTGCACTCTCAGAGATGACTCTGCTTAGTCACTTTTTTTTTTTTAGAATAAAAGGTAGGTGTTTGAGGTAATGAAGCATAACACAAAAATCCTGCAACCATAAATATCACAGTCCCTAAAATTAACTCACAAAAATTTTTGCATACTTGATGCTGCAGTGTTCCTCCTATTTCCCATGATTCCTTTTGGTCCTTACCACAATTCAAGTTGGTGCACATTTCTTTTTACTGAGAATGAAAAAATGTTCTTAATTTCCCTTCTAATTGCAAATGAAGATTAAAGAAGTGTACAAACGTAGATTAAATATGAGGCAAAATTTGAGAATAAATTTTAACAACAGCAAAAAAACCCCAAACAAAACAAAAAACCCAAAACACTAAAAAAAGAAGAAAGAGCAGATAGGTGGTATAATGGATAGAGTGCCGAGTCTGGAGTTAGGAAGACTCATCTTCTTGAGCTCAAATCTGGTCTCTGACACTTACCAGCTGTGTGAACCTGTGCAAGTCATTTAACCCTTTTCCCTTCAGTTTCTTCATCTGTAAAATAAGCTGGAGAAGGAATTGGCAAACCACTCCACTATGTTTGCCAAGAAAACCTCCAGTGGGGTAATGAAGAGTCAGACATGACTTAAATGACTGAATAGCAACAAGAAATTAAGAAGTAGAAAGGAGTTGTCCAAAGTTCCATATGAAGGGCAAGGTCATTTTCTGCTAAGGGGAAGAGGGAATATTTCATGTATCAGGAATTCTTAAGTTGGATATTAAAAGATGTGAGAGAGTCAACTACTTTAGGAAATTAATCTATTCTAGGCATCGAGAACAAACTGTATGAAAGCATGAAAATGGGAGTTGGAAGGATAAGAAAGGGGTGATGGGAACAAAATGTAGCGCAATATGTTTGGAAGAAAGAATATATAAAGGGGAGTGGTGTGTTTAGACTAAGATAGAAATGGAGTCAAATGGTAAAGGGCCATAGATTCCAGAATAAAGAGTTTATACTGCATTCATGGTGGTCAAAAGTCTTTTGAGCAGACGAGTGATATTACTGGAAGAGTACTACATTAGTAAGCTCACACAGGCTCCAAGGCAAAGGATGAATGGAGCCAGGAGAGATTGAAGTCAGGAAAAACAGTTACAAAGTGATTAAAATAGGCAAGGCAGGTGGCAATAAGAAATTGAAATTAATACGGTGAGAATGGAATTTGAAAACAAAGATTGAGGATGAGAAATATTTTGATGGTGAAATTGATATGAATTAGAAATGAGATATGGGAGGTGCAGGGAAAATAGAAGCACCAAAGATAACTCTTAGGATTTTAGCCTAGATGATTCAGAGAATAATGGAGCTCTCAACTGAAGAAAGAGAGGTGAGGAGGAGGAGCAGGGACTGAGGGGGAGAAAATTAATTCAGTATTGAACATATTCAGTTTGAGGTACCATATTCTGTGACAAAAGGCTACAGTTAAACTTTCAGGGTTAGCACCATCCTTCAACTAACCGGTCAGTCCATCAAAAGGTAACTGGTGGTATTATGGTTCAAAGTCAGGCAGACCTGAGTTCAGGTGTGACCAGCTGTATGATCTGAGGCAAGTCAGGTAACCTCATGTTCTTCAATTCTAAAATGAAAATAATACTAACTTCTAGCTCAAAGCATTGTTGTGAGAATCAAATGAGATATTTTTGTAAAAATGGCTTGGCACAGTGCATACCTTATCTCTATAGATGCTTATTTCCTTCTCTTCCGCGATCAAAGAAGCTCTTACAAAATGTTTATTGAATGTGAAGAACTATGCTGAATGATATGGTCAAAACGCTAGAAAAAAATTGGTCTTTACCCTCAAGGAGTTTACAGGTTGATAAATCAGTATCTACATGATGAAAATGAATAGACAGAAGGTAGCCTTAGGGGTTAAAGGAGAATGAGAAAAGAGAGAGTGGAGTTACTTAGGATACAAGGCTTTTTCATTGAGTTTAGCTGAGAAAGGGAAAAGATATACAGAACAATAGCTGGTAGATATTCTGGAACCTGGGGCAAGTCTTTAAGAATGGAAGAGACTTGGACATGTATGTATATGGCAGTTAATGAGCCAGTATAAAAGGAGAGATTGAATATTAGAGAGAATGGAGAGGATGGTAGAGGCAATGTACTGAAAGACAGGAGATGGCATTAGGAATATATAAGGGCCTTAGAAATCAGAAGGGTCAGCTCAGTTAAAAAAAAAAAAGTAAAGGAAGAGATAGTGATGGATAACATTTGCCACCAAAGAAATGTCCCTGTAGCTGACACTAACTTTCCCACTAAGAAGTATATTAGCAACATTCTACCTTAAAAAAATTTATGATTGGAAGAAAGAGAGACCAATCACGATTAGATGATCTGTAACAGTCAAGTCACTGTAATCTAAAGTCCCACAATATGCCAAAATGAATATTCTTCAATGTCACTTTCAGTCCTTGACCGTTAGTGAGAATCGTGTCATGGACAAGTACTTCTTATTACACCTATTCCAAGATCTCATGAGCTTAGGATCTTTTAGTTTGGGCAAGAATACATTTTGGAAGATTGTACTCAACAATTCATACTCTCACAGAATTTTCTTTGAAAATCGAAGTATAAATTGATTAAGCATATAAAATTAAAATATATTAAGTAATTCAGAGAAATTTTATATTCATAGGGAATATGCAAACTATTAATTGGCTAAATGAGCAATTACCTCAATTAGACAGCTATTTTGCATCAGGAACTTAGCTTTGATTTTTTTTTGAGGAGTATATCATTCATACCACAAAGAGAAGACATACATAAACCACACAAACAAAAGGAAAGTGAATAGAACTGAAGGTAAAGAAAGGAGATGAAAGAAAGAGTGAATGCACATGTGTGTGAATGTGTGTGTATGTGTGAGGGAGAGAGAGAGGGAGAGAGAGAGAGAGATAAAGACATTGATAGAAAAAGAGACAGAAACAATGAGAAAAAGAGACAGATACAAAGAGAGAGGTAGAGAGATAGAAACAGATAAAATTAGAAATAGACTAAGACACACAGAAAGGCAGAGAGAAAAGGAGAGACAGAAAGATGGTTACACAGAAATAGAGACAGAAAAGGAGAGAGATAGAAGAAAATAGAGACACACAGGGAGAGAGGACAGAGAGGGAGCGAGAGTGGAAGAAAAGTCAGTTTGGGACAAAAATAAAAAACTAAAATTTACATTGAATGTAGCAAGGAATATAGAACATAGTAATAAAGATATCTTTCCTAGGGTATCATTCATAACCATTAAGTAACTTTTTAACACCAGGAAAATGAAATTGATACTATGGGTTTTCTCACTTTAGGTTTCTGTAGCCTAAAGTTGGAGGAAATTTTTGCCATTCTGGGTCCTTTATGATAAAGCTGTTCTAATGATGTCTGACACGCTACATTTCAAGTGATGTTTTGGAAAAGGCATGCAGCCAGAAACTACAATTCAGATGGGTTTGGAAAAGAGTAAAGAGGCTCTGATCCCACAAAGGCTTTGGCCAGATAAAATAATTCCATAGTTCTTGATCATGGAAGTGGAACATTTGTGATTAATGGAAAGATTATGAGTGTGCCCATCACTATGTATAGTTGCGGTGGAGCGCAGGAATAGATCATAGGACTGGAGTAGATTAACTGTGAGGTTTGGGCATTTGACAGAGCAGTCATACATATGAACACATACAAGCATACACACATATATATTTATGTGTATATATACATATACATACTTATATTTCACATATGATTGGGAATATATATGTTAATGTATATATATGATATATTATAGATATAACATATCTAGAGAATATATACAATTTGTATCTATATAGCGTATACTAAATATAGTAGATATATAGATAGCATGTATCTAGTAGGAAGGCAGGAGGCACTGACCTCATTGAGAAAGGACAGAAAGTATCCTTGGGGGTCAGCATGTAAGAGATATCAGGATCTAAATTGAGTGATAAATTTGGATAGTGTGAATCTAGAAGTAGGGGAGGTCTGAGTACTGATGAAAAAGGGAGACTCTAGAATAAACAATAGAGTGAGGTATATTCTAACAGCCACTCCAGGAAAATTGACTCAGGGGATATGAAAGAAGATACAAACAGCATTGTAAAGGATGACCAGGGAGTTAATGTAGACTGTGGGGAAGGTGAGTGTAGGGAATATACGAAGATATGTTCAGAGGAAGGTTTAAGTAGATACAGAATAGGACATAGGAGTAGGGTTATACTCCAAATCTCTCAAAGACAGAGGAAAGGACTCATATATACAAAAATATTTATAGAAATACTTTTGTTATAGTAGAGACCTGGAAAGAAATGGGT
Organism: Potorous gilbertii; assembly: GCA_028658325.1. NCBI lineage: Eukaryota > Metazoa > Chordata > Mammalia > Diprotodontia > Potoroidae > Potorous > Potorous gilbertii. Next base: position 390,647,973 of record CM053771.1, read on the forward strand.
ACCCCTCAATTAGGGAACGACTGGACAAATTGTAGCTTAAATATAAGCAAATCTGAGAAATTTGGATTGAAGTGAACCAGTGTAGAGTGAAAAGGAGTTGAACCAGTAGAACTATGATATGATGATAGAAGCAATGCAGAGGAAAATAATTCTGATAGGCTTCAGAACTTTTATCAAAGTAGTGACAAATTAGTGCTGGTCTTAGATATAGTCTAGTACAGCTGCTTCATTTTATAAATGGGAAAATTGAGACCAATAGATTTAAATGATATGTACAATCACACAATAGTAGAATTGGGATTTAAACCCACAGGTAGATGGGTAGTGCAGTGGGCAGAGTGCTGAGTCTGGAGTCAGAGATATCTGAGTTCACATTCTGGACTCAGATGCTGGCTAGCTATGTCGTACTAGGCAAGTTGCTTAGCCTCTGTCTTGATTTCTTCAACTGTAAATGAGGATAATAACTTATTTCCCAAGATTGTTGTAAAAATCAAATGAAATAACATTTGTAAAGTGCTTAACACAGAACCTGGAATATTTTAGAAATTGAAAAACATCTGTTCCCTTCCTTTCTCTGAACTTAACAATACTCTTTCTCCTGCTCTATATAAGAGAAAACCAAAACAATAAAAATAAATAAATAAAATAAAATCCACAGGATGTTCATATAAAGCTTCTAGATAACTGGAGCTTATGAAAATGCCAAGATCCTCTTCTATACTTAAAGTTGTTCAAGATAATTCAAAGCTTGCCACTTTATTTTCTTTCAACTCTTCTTTATCCTGCTTTTAATTTCTTTTTTAATGAACAAAAAACTGATTTTCTTTCCCTTCCACCTTCCCTTTCCCATTGGAAAAAAAGTCTTTGTAACAAACATGCACAGTCAAGCACAACAAATTTCTACAGTGACCATGTCAAAAAATTTAAATGTCTAATTCTGCACTGAGTCCATCATCTCTATCAAGAGATGGTTAGCATATTTTCTCATTAGTCTCCTAGAATTGTGATTAGTTATTGCATTAATAAGAATTCTCAAGTCTTTCAGGGTTATTTTTCCGTGAGCAATTATTGCATTAACTGGTCTGGTTCTTCTCACTTCACTCTCCATCAGTTCCCTTACTGTTTTTTGATTGATTGGCATCTCATTTACTTCTCCCTTAAAAGCAAAATAACGTAAACATCCATAGTAAACACCCAGGTAACACAGTAAACTATCCAAGTTCTCAGGAATGTGGTGACAACATATAAATATGATCCCCTTTTCCTGGCAAAATAAATCCATTTCTTGTGCTTGTCTGCTGTGTTTCATACCCCCACACAAACAACAATCCGATTTTCTTGATTTCAGACTCCAATAGAATCAGGTCAGCATTGTGGATAGAAGCAATAAATCTCTTTATCTCTGTTGACTTTTATGGAGCTGACATCTCTTAAATTTTTTTCCCTTGCTCGGGTTTTTTTTAAATTGGCAGATTAGGCAGTAAGGCACTGCAGCCAATTGAATCACCAAAAATCTAGTATTAAAAAAGGAAAAAGAAAGACCTGTGGGGCAATCAAAATAAGCAAGGAGTACTCAGAAAGGTCCAATAATTCTCTCCTAAGAAATCAGAAATTGCATTTAAGTGTAAACCTTTCTGTCTACACAAGTTACTGTCTTTGCCTTGATATTCTCTGTTCTCTGTCACCAAGTCTATATTCACTTGTTTTATGTCGGTAGCAGCTGGGACTTACTGATACTGCTTGGAAATAAATGTCCCAAACTAAAATGTACATATTTAATGTCACCAGAGGAGGGGATGTAAAGCAAGCAACCTGACACATCCAGGATGGCATGCTATCACAGGTTCTTAGATCTCCTTTTCTGAAAGGAAAGCAACTTTTGAGAGGTCAACAACCTACTTTAATCAAGCACAAATATCATTCACTTAGTTTGGAGGAAAATGTCAGCACCCTGAACTTCAGAGAAAATGCAAACAGAGAAATAAAGACCAACAGATAGGGCTTCCAACTGTCTGACTATAAGCAATACATACATCATAGATCAACAGATAGATCCAACGGTCTATTACCTACATGCATAGTTACCAGAGAGAGAAGAACCAGCATCTGGGTTTTCAAAGCCAAGGGGCCCCTTGGCTGCTTCCCAGAGTTTTATCTGCCCAAAGAAACACAACTTCACCTCAAAATATATATATACACACACACTTTTCAGAGCCAGAGGGCATCACAACACTTGAGAACCAGTGCCTCATTAGAAATTAACAAAAGGTAGGTGCCTTCCTACAAAACAAATCTCCCCTAATCAAGCTTCTTTTAATGGACATGCCCTTTAACGGGTGGGGAAGGTCTTTAACTCTCATTATCATAATTAACATTATAGGGGTACACCATTATGAAGGAAAAGACAAATTACCTTAAATAACTGAATAGGAAGAAGAAAAATGAAAACATCTAGAGAAACTCTCCATGTTGTATGGGAAAGATTCTTAATTGGGATATATTTATTATTAATTATTATTAAAGATTCTTAATTGGGATATTGTTATTATTAATTATTATTAAAGATTATTAATTGGGATATTGTTATTTCCAACCATAAAGATACATCAAGATCGAACATTGAACTGCAGAACAGCCTCACAAATACTATACCTCCATTTCCAATACATATGGAGAAAGGTTAACAATTCAATAGCACTCCAAATGTTAAAGACACAAGTTAGTATCTCTGTGTACATGTTGAAAACATGATAGAATGTCATCTACTTGAGGGGAGGGACTGTTACATTTAGCTCATGCCCAGCCTGGTAAATGGCATGTAGTATATACTTAATAAGTGCTTGCTTATTGAGTAAAAATAAACATACGGATGTTTTATTTTCAGCATAATGTCACTTAATCAGGCATCTAGAGAAGACTTTTTCAAAGTCTCTCCTCTCAAAGTCATTGAAAATAAGGTAAAACACTTTCTCCTTTCTTGAAATTAACTTTCACTCATGATGATAATAGGAATGGATGAATG
>CM053771.1:390651094-390682725 GCA_028658325.1 Potorous gilbertii
TATGGAACTGAGGAATTTGGGTTTTCCAAAGTCTACATGTCTTTGAGATGATCAGAATTTAATTGCTTGATTTAGTTTATCATTCAAAATTTCTTAAGCACATGGGGTCACAAAGAGTTAGCCACTACTGAAACATCTGAACAACAATATTTATATCTCAGAAATCAGCAAATGCTCCAAATCAGGGTTTGATTTGTCTAGGATGGAGAAAGTACTAATAATACAAATTAAACTTTAAAGTATATAATGCATTTTCAGAAAACCAATCATTAAATATTTATTAGCTCTTTCCTGCTATCTGCCATGTTGTAAGCTGTGCACTTTGATCAAAAGAAGACTTTTCACAAGAGAAAAGTAGGCAATAAAGTAGGCTGGGGACAGATTGTGGAGAAACAGACTGAGGAATTTGTACTTCACCTTGTGGTACCCATATCTACCAGTTTCCCATGTTGACAGGACTCTAGCCTCCTCCTCCTCCTCCTCCTCCTCCTCCTCCTCCTCCTCCTCCTGGAAAGACTCCTGTCTTTCGGGTCCTGGGCTATGATTGGCAAGCTTTCACCTTGTCTACCCCAGGTGTTCCTCGCTGGACGAATCCAGGCCAACCTGAAGCCTCAATAAGCTGAGAGCTTACGGTTCATTCCTCTCCCCCTACCCTCACTCCTCTCATTGTTTTTATCTTCAAGTCTCCTTTACAGACTATCCTTCCCCTTGTGTATATGTGAATGTGTTCTCTTCCTCTGTCGGAATGCATGCTGCTTCTTTTTTATTTGTGTTCCTAGCACTTAGGATAACGCTTTCCGCATAGTAAGTATTTAAGAAATGCCTTCTTCATTCATATGACACCTCAGCTGAGACTCTAAGGAAGACAAGTTTCTGTAAAAGGAAGGAAACACGTATTTATTACATATTCTGCACCAGGCTCTGTGCTAAGCACTTTGCAAATGCTGTTATCATTGGATACTCACAATAACCCTGGAAAGTAAATAATATTATTATAGCCATTTGATGGTTGAGGAAACTGAGGCAGATAGCAGTTAAGTGATTTGCCCAGGGTAAATGTCTGGGACAAGTATATTCTAGTAGGTATATGAACTCTGAACTTCCTGGGTCCAGGTCCAATATTCTCTACCCCATATAACCCAGCGGTCTCTGATAAGCACAGATGAAGAGGGTGTACAGTCCAGATATATGTGCAATATATTCTAGATGACCTGTATGAAGTCATGGAATCAGCCCTGTTCTCTTCTCTACACTTTATCCTAGCAATCTTTGTTTTTTCCTAGCTCTGACATCTTTCAGACTACAATGCCAACTACCTACAGAACAACTACCAACTATATGTAAATGCTTTGCTGGTGAATCAAGTGTTCCCAAACATATTTTCATTAATTCAAAAATATTTTCCCTATTCTAGCTATCTCTCTTAGAAGCTCCACTGTCTCTAAATTCATCTTACTCTTTCATGATTATATCTTTGATGTAATCTTTGACTCTTCGGTATCCTTTACTTCCCATATCTCACTGGACTCTAAGTCCTTACATTGCTGCCCTTGCGAGGGCTCATCCATATATTAATCCATCAGAACTCATTTTTTAGGTACTAACTATGTGCTGGCCTCCATTCTAGGCCCAGTGAGTGCAAAAATAAAAATAAAATAGTCCTTGCCCTCAAGGATCTCTCTTCTCAGGACCATCGCTTAATTAACTTTCAGCCATCTGCAAATATTGATGGCTTTCTAAGGGATCTTCTTACCTTTACTACAGTATTTCATCCTTTATCCCAGTGTGAGGTTATTTTTTCCTTTTGCATCTATCTGTTAAAAAAAATCTTTTGTCTACAGAACAGATTTCCAGATTTTTCACAATCTGGCGATGCCTTTCCTTTTCAGCCTTATTTCATTCAGCTTCCTTTTATCTACTCTATGCTGCAGCTAAATTGGATTACTTACTATCTCATATACATCTGGTACTCTTTCCCTCCCTGCTTTGATTATAGCATTCCCTCTTCTTGGAATGTTCCTCCCCTATGCTTCACCTTTCTTCATGGTACCAATCTTTTAAAGCCCAACTTAAGTGTTGGGTTCTCTTCTAGTTAGTGGTTATCTTTTCTCCTTCACACCCCACAAAGAATTTTCCACCTCTCTTGTATGCTCATGGATTATGGGCTGTTACAGTTATTCATGTCTATGTGATATCCTATTAGACCATGAGAACAAAAAAGGAAAATTTTATATTTATTTAATCCTGGAATTTTCCAAAGTGCTTCTAGTTGAGTATTCTGCACAAAGCCCTAGCTAGCAACTTCACAGTATCAAGCACAAGGAAAAGTAATGAATTTGAGACTTTACTTCTAGACATATGACTCCTTGGGGAGAAAACCCTTGGACACTAGGATTTGGGGAGAGGGGAGAAAGAGACCCCAAGATATTGAGGCTACTATTAGAGCAGGAACAGAGATGAAGGAGGTGCAAATGTCTTCTAGGAGGAAATATTGATGTGATAGTTTCCTCTTTTTTAAGTCTTAAAGTTTTGCTTTATTTTGTTTGTTTAAGCCTTGCTGAAACTCCAGATCCTCTTTTTGGCCATTTAGAGAGAAGATCCTTTTGTCCTTCTCGCCTTATGGCTCTAACTCTGCAAATGGTTGTTTTAAATGTCCTATCAAATAATGAACTACTGAATTGTTCTCTGAAATGACTTTACAAAGGAATTGTATTGAACGTTTTCAATTTTACCAACTATTTTTTTCTCTACCATTTTACCTTCCCATTTGTGCTGTCCTCTCCTTTTTTTCTACTATTTTTACCGTTGTTATGTCTTACCAACAGCATATTTTGTTAGGGAAAAAAAAGTTCATTGCATTAAGAAGTTCTCAGTAGAGTACCTCAGGTTTCCAGGGGAAAGATGCTGAATAAATTATTTAAGCATAATTCCTTATGATGTTGGGAAGTCTAAGCAGGAAAATAGCAGCAATAGCACAAGTATCATTAAATATGAAGAATAAGGCATCATAGTGTACACTAATAATGAAATTATATTGTTTTCTTTTCTCTTTATTTTATGATTTGCATGAGTTGGCAGTTTCTTTTTTTTTCTTTTTATTGATTTTGTTGGGCTTTGGACCCTAAAATGTAAAAAAAAAAACAAAAATAAATCTTGCTTGGAAAATAATAAGGTTTGGAGAGAACAGATTAGAAGCTAGTATTTTATAAGTTTCAATCTTACTATGAGACTTTGACAAATTACTTATATTACAGATGCAAAAATATTGAGACATAAGTTAATGGTACTTTCTTGTCTCACAGGATATTTTTGAATATTGACTAATAAAAATAAAGCAAAGTCCCTTTAAATAAAAATCTATGGAAAGGATACAAAAAATTAGTATCCTGTCTGTCACTCATTCATGATTAAGCTGAACTCAATAACTTTTGGAAATGGGAAAGTTTCATAATGTTCATGTTCTATATCATCTTCCTTTCATTAACACCATAGCTAGGAGTCAGTTTCATTTTCTTTAAGATGAAGACTTCATTCCATGTTCTTCCATGAGTATTGTTGCTCTTTGCTGTTATTTATAGCCTAGTAACATCAGTAAAGCTCATTGTTTCCTCATCTGCTCAATAATAACTCAATAGTTGGAACACCATGAGGAATAGACAGGTATTGAAGGGATAGATCATTGAAAGTCACTGCAATTCCTCTCACATGCTTTACCCACCTATCATCTTTGTTGGTATGAAATTTATTTTGCTGTTGATTGTCAGTTTCCCAGTTGCTCAGGGAATTCTTAGGGAGTGAATATTTACCTATTTTTGTGGTTGTAGAAGTGAATCTCTGAAAATCTGAATTTTGTATGCTTTCGTATATCAATATACTAAATTTTAATAAAGCTCCATTATCTTCAGGTAATCTTTTTTTAAAATATGTATTGCTATCTTTTATATTTAAATTACTTTTATTCCAAACATGTTCCTATCTCATCCCTTCCCAGTATCAAAAAAAAAGTTAAAAGGCAAAATTAACCAATATTTTAAAATCTTAAGATAAATATAAAATCTAAACCCATAATCTCTGATTTATGTGAAGAAGAAAGGGTACTGTATTTTCTCTTCTTCTAAAATTTCAAAGCTTTTACTTTCAGGTTTTTAGTCCCCTACCCCCAACTTCTTTTCCCATTTATATTGTTGCTACAGTCGTTGTGAGTACACTGTTTTTCTAAGATTTCATAAGTCTTATCTTTGGAAAATCTTAAAACAAACATACAACTTAGGGTTTTTTTAGATGAAGGAATTACAAGATATTATTTCAATATGAATAATTATAGTTAATAACTAATAACAAGGAACCTAATAATTTTACTAAATTCTGTGTTTTGCTCTCTGATCACCCATCAACTGATTTCTCCGTTTCTTTCTCCCCTTCACCTTTGCTCTCTTTGAAGTTCACTGCTTTGAAATACTCAGTTATTATCTTATCTCTTATCTCTCCTTTCTTGAAGTTCCTTTCTATTAGCTTTTGTTGAATATCTAGAGGAAGTTGTGTTTGTAGATGACCTCCAAGTGTTTTTTGGCTTTAGGCATATACTTTTGTTTTCTTAGTTTACTGATATAGGGAGTAGAAAGAGGGTTTTGAAATATGTTGATTAAAGTTGGTAAGTGGACCTTGATGGAAAATTTTGGAGGCTCATAGATTTTCATTTTCTTTTCTGGAAGCACATGCTTCCAAAAAGGCAATCATCACCTCTATTAGCTAAATAACTATCTTTTCTCCATTATATGACAGAATTTTAGACTCTAAAGCTTTTCTCTCAAGACCCAAACCCTGGATTTTATTCACAAAATTCGCAATAGAATAAATCTTTCTATATCAGCAGTATCAAATAATATTAGGTTTAAGATCAGGTTCAATGCCCTTTAAAGTCTTACATAACTCAAAAGTGTCTGTGATTAAGTAGTATTGGATATTCTGATTTTGGACCTGCATTTTTTTTCCTTTACTGGATGAAAAGGGTAATAATATGTTATACCTTTTGGTCTTATTCAGAAAAATATTAAAAACTAAATAGGAAGATTTTGTGAATCAGTCACAAGAATTGGGTTTTTCACCACATTGGAGTCATTGTTAAGATGAAAGAGTTTCACAGGAGGACATCTCAGATGGCACAGAGTCTGAAGATCATGACATATGAGGATCAGTTGAAGGGACTAGGAATGTTTCACTTAGAAAAAGACTTAGAGATAATTAAATAACTTTTTAAAATGTTTGAAGTTCTGACCTAAAGGAGAAAGATTGGATTTGTTACATTTGGATAAGGAAGGGGAAAGGGAATAAACATTTAGGAATCACCTTCTATGTGCCATGGGCCATACTAAGTGCTTTATCTAATTCGATACTCACAACAACTCTGGGAGGTAGGGGCTATTATTAACACCAATTTTCAGCTGAGAAAACTGAGACAGAGGGAAGTTAAGTGACTTGCCCAGATTCACATACCTAGTAAGTGTTTGAGGCCAGATAGGAACTCAGGTCTTCTTCACTCCAGGCCTAGCTCTCTACTCACTTCATCACCTAGCTGCTTCTTTCTTCAAGGAAAAGTTGTGCAATCACTTTTTTGTATATTATAATGGAAATTTTTGTTCAAGAATGGATTATACTAGAAGGTTTCCAACATCCCTTGCAACTCTGAGATTCTGTGGGTCTATAGTCTTGAATGTATGGAGAACAAGTAATAATCCAATTTGGCTGAAATACCATTTGCCTAAAGTAGAATAACATGAAATAGCAAGGTAGGGGGTTAGACATTGTGGAGAATTTAAAATAATAGGCTAAGCAGATTTGTTTTTGATGGTAGAAGGAACAGCTATCTACTGAAGAGATTTTAGAGATCAGTCAGTCTATAAACATTTCTTAAGCACTTACTACTGTATGCCAAGCACTAGGAATGCAAAGAGAGACAAAAGACAGTCTCTGTCCTAGAAGACCTCACAGTGTAACAGGCAAAAAAACACAAAAAGGGCTATGTATGAACAAATTATATATGAGATACATTTGACATAAACAACATAGAGAAGGTATTGTAATTAGGAAAGATTGAGAAAAGCTTCTACTAGAAGGCAAGGTTTTAGATAGGAATTGAAGAAGCCCAGAAAGCCTGCAGGAAAAGATGAGGAGCATTTCATGCATAAGGGACAGCCGATGGAAAGGCAGACTTTGGAAATGGAGAATGTTGTTCAAGGAAGACAAGAGAGGTCACCATGACTAGGTCAAAGAGCACATGAAAAGCTTAAAATATAAATACAAATATAAAATATAAATAAAATATAAAATGGAATGCTGTGAAGGCCTTTGACTGCCAGAGGATTTTGTATTTAATTCTTAAGATGATAGGGATCCAGTGGAGTTTATTGACTAGGGTAGTGATGTGTTTAGACTTGTACTTTAGTAAAATAACTTTAGCAACTGAATGAATGATGGACTTGGGCAGGGAAACTTCTGTTAGGCAGACATCAACTATTGCAATATTACAAGCATGAGGAATTAAGGGCCTATATGAGGGTGATAGCAATATCAAAAGAGAGAAAGGAGCATATTCAAATGTTTTTACAAAGGTAAAACTGATAGGCATTGGCAACAGTTGGATGTGGGGGAAAAGAGAAAGCAAGGAGCCAAAGATTGCAAACATGGGGGACTAGGAGGGTGATGGTACCCTTGAAAGTAATAGGAAAAAATATCAGTGACCTATTTGCATTTATAAAGCTAATCTAGAGTGCTCTATGGAGGATGGATTGGGAGAGAAGGTTATGGAAGCAATGAGACCACTTAGGAGGCTATTATCATAGTAATGCTGAGAAGTGATGAGGATCTGAAGTAGGATAGCTTTAATCTCTCTCCTAAATTTCAGTCTCATATTGCCAACTTCACACTGAGCATGTGTAAGACAGATAAACACAGCACACGTGAAGGCTGCTAGCACAGGTTCACTCTTGATTTGGTCAGACAGGAAAGACACTAAGAAAGAATTAATATTCTTACTCTAAGAGGGTTGTTGATAACAGGAGCATAACTCTTACAGCATTCTCTAATCACCCTTTATGCAGGGGCCAGCAAGGAAGGGAGGGAAACTACCCCTATGTCTCGATGGGGTCAATTGAGACAGGAACAATTTATGCTTCCCCTAAATCCCCTCAACCCTCAATGGGGTCCACTTGAGGCACATACAGAATTTGTGCATTCAACCCTAAGGTTCCTCATTCACTGACCAGTGACTACCTGTTTTATAGAGCAGCAGACAAAGAAGGCATATAGAGAGAGTAACAATAGCCTCATAAGTTTACATCATCCCATTCCTGTATTTCACTGCATAGCTGCAGTGGATGTTTATAATATTTATCACTATATAATGCTGTACAAGCATGGTGATGTTTTGAACCCTAACTTTAGGAACTCTTCTCTAATACCTGGGAACAAGAGATTGCTATGTCTATGGATCCTGAGAAATAACTCAAAAAATAATAACAAAAATGCACTTTACACACACTAAAATTCACCTTACTCACACTAAAATTCACCTTACATATAGCATTATTATCTCAAAATCAGCTTTTCTAAAATCATATCCATCACTGTTCGTCATCATTTTCCATAAATGTCCTCTTCTCTATTTCTGTTGGAGGTAGACTTTGGTGTTCAGTTTGTTTAAGTCATGTTTGACTTTGTGACCCCATTTGGGATTTTCTTAGCAAAGATACTGAAGTAGTTTGCTAGAGATGGGGAAACAGAGGCAAATAGGATTAAATGATTTGCCCAGAGTCACATAGCTAGAAAATGCCTGAGTCCAGATTTGAACTCAGGTCCTCCTGATTCCGGGTATGGCACTCTATCCACTATGCCAGTTAGCCATGCAAGGTAGCCCCTACCTCCCAGTCAACTAGGTTAATAACTCTAGTATCATCTTTGATTCTTCTATTTCCTTACTGCCATGTTCTGATATTTAATTAGTTGCCAAGTCCTTTGAAATCTGCCTCCAAAATAACTGTCTTATTCATCCCATTCTCTCTGATTACATGGCCACTATCCTACTCTCCTACTTTTAGTGCTATAATCCAACTCTTGAGAAATGATAAGATCACTAAGGGAGAGAGTGCATAAAGAAAAATGAGGAAGGTCATTGAAAGAATTTGGGCATAGGAATTAGATGAAGATTCCACAAAGGAGATAGGAAGGAAAAGAATAAGAAAAAATCAGTCATTCAATAGATGAACATTTATTAAGCACCTACTATGTGTTAAGAACTGTGCTAAATACTAGAGATATAAAAGAAAGCAGAAAGCAGTCCCTGCTGTAAAGGAGCTCATAATCTAATGAGGGAAGCAACACATGAACAAACAACAAACAAGCTATATTCAGATATAGGATGAATGGGAAATAATTAATAAAGACAAGTCAAGTGGAGTTGGGAAAGGCTTCCTATAAAACATGTGATTTTATTCAAGACTTAAAGGAAAGTCAGTAGGTGAATTTGAGGAGAGAAAGCATCCCAGGCATAGAGGAATGACCAAAAAAAAAAATTCCTGGAGAATAAAATGGAGTGTCTTTTTCATGGAATAGCTAGGAGGCCCGTGGTGGATAGTAATTTTTCAGAAAACTGGAAAGGTGAGAGGGAGATAGGTTATAAAGCGTTTTGAACACCATTTGCTCCTAGAGACGATAAAAAACTATTGGAGTTTATTGAGCAGGTGTGTGTGTGTATGTGTGTGTGTGTGTGTGTGTGTGTGTGTGTGTGTGTATGTGTGTGTGTGTGTGTGTGTGTGTGTGTGTGTGACATGGTCATACTTTTACCATTACAGAAGTTAAAAAATAAGACAGTACCAGGGCTAATAGTGTCAAAAGCTGATGGAAACAGAAATAGAATTAGGAATGAAAAAAGACCATAAAATCTGAGATCATTAAACATTTTGGAAAGAAAAGTATGGGTTTAGTGTTGGCATTGTAATCCACATCGAAAGTGATAGAGCATTAGAACACAAATGTTCCTATGTCTGCTTTCTAGTAGGAAAATGATATCTAATTCAGCTTTTCCAGTATCTGAAGACAGGTTATCCTAATATTTTTTATAATTTAGTTAAACATCCTCAATTCCTTCTACCTTTTCTTAAAAAATGTGATTTCCAGACCACTCACAAGTCTAGTTACCATCTTCTAGAACTGAAAATGTCTCATTTTGAAACACTCTTTTAAGTTTTGGTACTCAGAATGCAGCATAACACTTGAAACATTTCCTGATCATTTAGGGTACAGTGAGGCAATTATTTCCATGAATCTGTATTTCTACTAATGCAGTTCAATTTTGACTTAATATTTCAGCAACCAAATCTCATTGTTGGCACATATTAACCGGAGGGTCAAATATTGGTCAATAGTTTTTCAGTCATGTCCAACTCTTTGTGACCCCTATTTAGAGTTTTCTTGGCACAGATGCTGAAATGGTTTGTCATTTCCTTCTCTGGCTAATTTTACAAATGAGGAAACTTAGGCAAACAGGATTAGGTGACTTTCTTAGGGTCATATAGCTAGTAAGTGTCTGAGGTCACATTTGAATTCAGGAAGATGAGAATACCTTGTCATATTAACTAAAATCATAGATTATTAGAGTTAGGAAGGATCTAAGAAATCATCTAGTCTAAACAACTCTTTTGATGAAGCCCAGAGTAGTTGTGACCTGCTTGTGTTTATGTATCAAGTTAGTGATAGAACTAGAGTTCTTACATTCTATTTGAGAGAAAGTGATTTTTAAAAAAGAGTGAAAGCCTTTTTAGTTATCCCTGTTAAAATTAATAGTGGTTTCAATAGTGTTCCATCTGGATAAATCATAATTTTGAGTCATAATTCTATTATAGATAATATTTTCTATCCTTTTAATCCCTTTATCACCCACACATTTGATAGTCAAAGATTCCTTCTTTAACTCAAACCATTGAAAAAAAATGAGCAGGACAGGACCAAAGGTAGAGCCTTTTGTCATCACTAAAATCTCTCTTCCAAATACATATGGATCCATTAATAAACACAGAACTGTTATAAATCTTCCTACCTGTGTTATCATCTACTCTATAGTTTTCCACTTTGTCCACAAGAATATCAATGCTAAAATCAAGTATCTTTCTGAAATTGAGATACATAATGTCTATGGCATTCAACTAATCTACCAATTTAATAACCATACCAAAAACAATGGATTTACTAAGAATAAATGATGCAAAACTAATAAAGGTTTTGTGGAAAGAAAGAATGAATGAATTTCACACTGGTTTCTGAGGACTCACAAGTCATCTTTTTAATAATCCATACTGAATTTTCTTTCAGGGCTACACTGCTATATGTGGAAGCATTTATTCACTTAGTGCACATTATTTGAATAGTCATGGTTTGCATTTTTTAGTTTTTTTATTTGTGTGATGACCTGAATAAATATCAATAACATGAACTTTTTATATAAAAACAAAAAAGGAATAGAAAGAATAAAATAATGCTATCCAGCATTTGCATAGTGCTTTAAAGTTTGCAAGGAACATTACATAGTTTAAGCTTTACATTATTTTTTTTCTTTTTTCTGGTTACAACTCTTGGAGTTGAATCATTTGTCTGAAAATTTGATATGTGTGTGTTCAGAATCTAAGAGAGTTAAGTAAGTGTAGAAGAAAGAACATACAAATTAAACTCCTAAAAAGGAATCAGTTGGGGGGAGAAAAAACACACTCCTGTTTCCACTGGTCCCCAGCTCTTCCACTGAGAAAGATCTTGTGCATTTTATAGATGCAGAGATTTTCTCTTCTTCCCTAACAACATTACTTATTAACTGATGACAGTGTCTGCATGAAGAGTCAAAGATAGATTGGACTCAGATTGAAAGTCCCATAATAAAAACAACCTCAAATTTAAAAGTTGTATTTTGAAGATTCTAGGAAATGGACTTCTAGAAGTTGACTGACTCCTTTGTCATACATGCACTGAGTTGTATATATCTGAGTCTATCTTCCCTTAGACTGTATATGATTGTAGGAAAGTGTGTTAGGTAATTTTTTTGGGGGGGGCTATGCTGTACCAACTATACTACTAGATTAAATAATACTTTTATGAGATAATTAAATCTGACTAGATAAAAATTAGCTGACAATGAAGTATATATGTACGGGTGCATGAGCCATGAAGGATACCTAAAGCCTGGAAAAGCTTGAGAGAGGCAGGATCGTGCATTATTTCAGTCTTCCCCTCTTATTGTTGACCATATAGTCAAAGTTTAACTATCAGCACAATTACTGGAATTAGACTGGCTAGGTATATTCAGTAACTCTTGATAGAGCTCTCAGTTTTTAAAGGCCATACATTCAAGGCTAAAGAGAGACTGCATAAATGAAGGGAGCTATTTTTAAAGGTTTGGGGACTAACAGTCTATAGCATGAAACCCATAAACCAGGGTATTTAAGCAAGGTTTCTAATCCAGAGCTTGTATTATACCCCACTGAAATCAGAGATACAGGAGAATGATAGTGCAAGTGAGAAAGTAGCTTGAGAACTCCACCATATTAAGATAACCTCTAGTTTATATTGCTATATCCCAGAGTGTTATTTTCTCCACTGAGTTAGCCCAATATGGGCCAGGTATTACTACAAAGGAATTTTCTAGGTCACAAGAGAAGTTCAGATAGCAACCTAATGAGTCACTGGAGCAGTGGTTTGTATTTAGCCTAATGCAATTAAATGAAATAGACTTGGAGAGCTTTCTGAGGTCCTTTATTCTACAAAGTCAACTAATCAGTTAGAGGCTCCAGTCAGGCACTGACCTTTGTGCTTTTTTAGGTGGCTGAGTTAGAGAGTTACTCATACCTGGCTCCTTAAGGAATTCTCCTTGCAGCTAGTACCTCCATGGGAATCTCTAAGGAAGAAGATAAAGTTTCTGAAGTGAATGATTTGATTGATTGGATTTATACAGTTCCTCCATGACCTGCCACACAATATGACTGACCTTCCTCAGGGGCAATTAGGACCCTAATTTAGCTTTCTAGTCATCTAGGGACATAAAAAAGAACCTGTCACAGGTTCTTAGATCTGCTTTTCGAAAAGAAAAGGCAACTTTCAAGGCATCAACAATCAATTTAATCTAGCACATGTATTCTTCACTTAGATCAGCACCATGAACTTCAGAGAAAATATATTCAAAAGTCAATAGACAGACCTTCCAAATGTCTGACAGATCAACAGACAGGTCCAACTGTCTGACCATAGTTACCAGAGAGGGAAGCACCCACATCTGTGCTTTCAAAGCCAGAAAGGCTCCTTAGTGGCTTCCCAGAGTCCTTTCTGTCCAAACGGTTCCAGTCAGTCAGTCCCAAAGTAAAACCTCAACTCATAGCATTTATACCTTTTTTTGGGGCAAAGGGCATCATAACCCTTAAGAACCAATGCCTCCTTAACAAAAGGCTTGGAAAAGGCTTGGAAAAAGGCTACAAATCTTCAGAGGCCCCTTAATGGATGGAGAAGATCTTTAATCACATTAACCATACAAATACATTTACTTTTTAATTAAAGAAGCTCTTGTTTCTGTATTTTACTCTTCGTAAAGACTCTTGGTTGATAAAGCTAAGATTCAGTCAGAAGCCTTTGATTATACTGAAACAAAAACAGCCAGAGATCCTACTTTACTTGCCATTACACATTTGGATATTTGGAACTGGATTTCCCATAGGCAATTGAAAACAACATATCCAAATAGGACCTACTATCTTTACCTCTGAAACCCACCTCTCTTCTGAACTTCCTTATTATTGTAAAGGTCACTACTATTCTTCAAGTAACTAATGTTCACAACTTCACTTTTGTTCTTGACTTATTCTTACTTACTGCATATAACCAATCAATTCTCAAATCTAGTTTCTTTTTTCATAACATCTCATAGAGTGCTTTTTTCTCTCTACTCAAATAGTAACCACCCTAATTTAGACCCTTTTCTGGACTTATTTCAATAGTTTTCCTACTAGTGCACATGAGCAATTCTTTCCCTACTCCAATCCATTCTCCATATTTGCCAAACTGATTATTCTAAACCACAGGTCTGATCATGTCACTCCTCCCTACTGAATAAACTACTTGCTCCCTAGCACATGGAGAGGTAGAAAATGACCAACAGGGATAGAGTAGCAGAGTAATTACTTCTTACATGGGTTATTTTATATTTGACATTAAATATTCTGCTGGAATAAAAAGTCTTAGAAATGAAGAATGAAAAGAAAAGAATAAAGATGCATGATTAGTTTAAAATTCATTCTATTTCAGATGTTACTTTTTGTTTTCAAAAAATTACTGTTAAAAACATTTTAAAAGATGGATATCCTTCCAATAAGAAATTTCTGCAACATTATTGCTAATTGTACTGTTATGTTGCTGGCATTGGGATGTAAAGAAGTAAAAATGGTTTTTTTATTACTAAAATTATTTACATTCAATTTTATTTATGTTTTTTTAGTGGTCAGCGAACTCTAGTCTTGTAAGGAAACGTATTATGTTAGTTCTATAATCATTAATTAGCTTCATTATGTAAGAAATACAGGTTAAAATTTTTGTTTCCCTAGAGTTAAAATGGGTTAGTTTTTCTCATGGGAGGAAAGGAAATTCTACTCTTCTCTGTAGTTTCTTTAAAGTTTGTGTGACTGTATTATTGATGAAAACAAGCAAATGTCATGAATCTGAAATCACAGAGATATGAAAAGATACATTTGTTTTTTGCTTTAAATGATTACTTTGTAAGTTAGATCTTCAAATATTTTTAGGACATATTCAAGTATAATCCATCTAATTTTTTCTGTCCATTATAGAATCACCAAGTGAATCTCATATTAAGTTCTATATTACTTATTCAGGAGAAACTTAAAAAAAACCCCACAAAAACAAACAAAAAAAATATTGAACTGCCCCAGATCATTTAATCTTTTGTACTTTCTCGGAAAGTGGAAAAAGAAATTTGTAGTGGTTTCTTGAAAATGGAAACTGCTGGGGACAGAGGGAGATGAGATGCACATAGTTATTTGTTGTGAGTCACAGTTTATGGGGCAAATGATTCTACCTTGAAGAATGAGTTCTGTGGGATTTTTTTTCTTTCATTCTAGCAAAGGAGGTTAGAATTTAACAATTCCCCCTACTTCCCTTTTTTGACATTGTAATGTACTGGGTAAATAAATTCTAAACTCGAGGGAATAACCCTACAGCATTTGAAACCTAAAGATAGAAAGCAACAATGAGTGATAAAAAAATTGTGGCTTTGCAGGCCTACAGCAGGAAGTCAATGCATCCTATTACTTTTCATATTTCTCTTCAAAACAGCTGGGTCCCTCCTCAGACTAAGTATATTGTTAATAAAATAGAATAGTAATCCTCTTGACAATTTACTGGACTTGCACTACTCTTCCAGTTATACCAAAGTTACTGAGAATAAAAGAAAATACCAACGTAGTAGCCTTACATTCTTGGGAGAGAAAGTCTGGAGTGAAGGAGAAAACAAGAGGCATAAACAATGCTCAAGGCCAGAGATGTAGAGGATGGGCACTAGCAGAGGTAAAGTTCATGAAAAAACATAATTACACTCTACCAGAGATTATATTCCCATGCATAATAATACATACACTTACACACACACACACACACACACACACGCACACACACACATATATATATACATATATATATATATATATATATATATATATGTATATAGACATTCTCTGTTCACACCTATGCCTATGCCCATATATAACAGTGTTGGGCCTCATATCAGGAAGCCTTAAGTTCAAATACAGCCTCAGATACTTACTAGCTGGATGACTTTGGACAAGTGATTTAACCTATGTTGCCTCAGTTTCTTCATTTGTAAAATGGCAATTCTAATAGCATCTACCTCCCAGAGTTGTTGTGAGGATCACATGAGATAATAATTGCAAACTCACTTAGGATATCAATTAATTTCTCAATTAGGCAAAGAAAAAGTTCAGATACTTGTTTTTTCTTGATTAATCAGCTTTAATTTGCTACAGGAATTAATTTTGCTAACTTTATGCATCTAATCGGGAAACCGAAACCAAATTCATGATTGATCATGGCAGTGAGAACTCACAGAAAGTTATTGATTTGGAAAGATGGTTTTATTTTTATTGATCTGTTTGATATTCTGTAATAGGCATCTTGGAGGGGGGCATCACTTGGCAGACAAAAATGCTGCTTGGGATGGAAAATTTCAAATGAAGATTGAGAAAAAGTACTGCAAGGGGAAGTACTGAGGAACAAAATAGCCATGGCTGAAGAGGTGATTTACCTTAGTGGTAGCTACTAGTAGAGAAACTTAGAAAACTCTATTTCTCTACCTTTCTCCACAAGGTTAATTAATTTCTGGTCACTCTGCAGGAATAAGCTGAATTCCAGGAAAAATCTAAATGAACTCTTTCTTCTTAAGTGGTTCCTAATCATTTCTATCTTTTCAAATTCTCACTTAAGTACAAAAGAATTAGGATTTTACCCCGTTGAATGGTGAGATTGTCTTTAGTTTAGTCAGAGATTCCATGGTCTTCAAAGTTGGCCATCATTTTATCTTGAAGGATAAGCTTGATGGTTTTTATCTGATGGTGGGATAAGGTTTTATAGGATGCCTGTCTACTGGTGGGATCAGCACAATCTAGGTTATTACCCTAAGGTTTTGTAGAAAGAAGTTCATTTAAAAATTTTTTGATTAATTAATTTATTTTGGTCTACAACATTCGTTTGCATAAGATTTTGAGTTCCAAATTTTCACCCCATCTCTCCCCTCCCTCCACTCCAAGATGTATGCGTGATGATTACCCCTTCCCTCACCCAGCTCTCTCCTCTATCACACCAACCCCAAAAGATAGATTTCTATACCCCATTTCCTGTACATCTTATTTCCTAGTTACATGTAAAAACAATTTTGATATTTCTTTTTTAGAACTTTGAGTTCTAAATTCTCTGCATTCTTCCCTCCCCACCCACCATCAATGAGAAGGCAAGCAATTCAATATAGGTTATACATTCATAGTAATGAGAAACACTTCCATAATAGTCATATTATGAAAGACTACATTTCCCTCCACCTTATCCCATCCCCATTTACTGAATTGAATTCTCTGCTTTGACACTGTCCCTTTTCAAACATGCTTCTGATTACTCCCTCCCACAAACGGCCTTCCCTTGTATCATCCCTCCCTCTCTTATCCGCTTCCCCCTACTTTCCTGTAGGGAAAGATATTTAATTGAGGGTGTATATTGAGCCAAATCTAATGAGAGTAAAGTTCACTCATTCCCTCTCACCTCCTCCTCCTTCTCCATTGTAAAAGCTTTCTCTTGTTTATTTGTATTGTTAATGTATTTTTGCTTAATTTGAAGCTCTTTTTCACCCATTGATAGGTCCATGTGGCCTGCTTCAATCCCATGGAAGCCTAAGTCACATGTGGTTGGAGGAGCTTGCTGAAGGGGTGGAAGGGGAAGTGTGGGTGGAGTGGAACTGTGAGGAAGTGAGTGAGAACAGAGTGGGAGAGAATACCCAGGCAGCATACAGCTAGGATTCTGAGTATGTGTTTGTAGAGGAGCCTGGGAATGATGTTAATCCCCTGTAGGGATAATGTGTACTAACTTCTTGGTTATCATGAGGGATTTGGCTTTCAGGTATTGGGAATTGACTTTCTGGTGACTGAATAAATGCTTTTCTTCTGCCTTCCATATGGATAGTCTGTTACATTTTGTGATTCTGAGCTACATCAGCATAGTTGCCATCAGTGCTGTGAATATTGTCTTGGTGATATTCTCTTTTATATGAGATAATTTACCCCATTCTCCTCTTCCTTTCTTCTCCCAATACATTCCTCTCTCATGCCTTAATTCATTAATTTTATTTTTTAATTAATTTATTTGTTTTCAGTTTTCAATAATCACTTCCATAAGTCATAAATTTTCTCCCTGTTCTCCCCCACTTCTTCCCTGAGACAGCATGCAATGTTATATGGAGTCTACACATACATTCTTATTTTTTAAATTAATTTATTTGCTTTCAGCTTTTGACAATCACTTCCACAAGTCTTAGATCTTCTCCCCTTCTGTCTCTGAGATGACATGCAATCTTAAATGGATTCTACACATGCATTCTTATTAAACACATTTCACATTAGTATATTGCAAAGAAGAATAAAAATCAATGGGAGAAACCATGAAAATAAACAAGACAGAACAAAACATAACACAAGAGAATATAGTCTGCTTCACTCTGCATTCTGATTCCATATTTCTTTCTCTGAATATGGATGTCATTTTGCCTGAAGAGCCTTTTGAGAATGCTTTAGGTCCTTGCATTACTGTGAAGGACTTAGTCTATCAGAAACAGTCCTCACACACTGTGGCTGTTACTACATATAATGTTCTCCTGGTTCTGCTCATTTCACTTAGCATCAGCTCATATAAGTCTTTCCAGGTTTTTCTGAAGTCCTACTCTTCATCATTTCTTATAGTATAATAGCATTCCATTACATTCATACTACCCCAGCTTGTTCAGCCTTTCCCCAATTGCTGGGAATCTACTCAGTTTCCAGTTCTTGGTCACCACAAAAAGAGTTGCTATAAATATTTTTGTACATGTGGGTTCTTTTACAACTTTTATGATTTCTTTGGAAGAAAGTTCTAGAATCACTATTTCTAGGTATCCACATTTTTGTAGCCCTTTGGGTATAGTTACAAATTGCCCTCCAGAATGGTTGCATCAGCTTACAGCTCCACCAACAGTGAATTAGTTTTCTAATTCTCTCACATCTTCTCCAATATTTGTCATCTTCCTTTTTCATCATGTTAACCAATCTGATAAGTGTGGCATGGTACCTCAGAGTTGTTTTGATTTGCATCTCTCTGATCAACAGTGATTTAGACCATATTTTCATATGACTATAGATAGTTTTAATTTCTTCCCCTGAAAACTGCCTGATTATTTCCCCGAACCTTTTATCAATTGGGGAAGGACTTACATTCTTGTAAATTTGACTCAGATCTCTATACATTTTAGAAATGAAGCCTTTGATACAGACACTAATTGTAAAAATTCTTTCCCAGTTTTCTGCTTCCCTCCTAATCTTGGTTGCATTGGGTTTGTTTGTGCAAAACCTTTCCAAATAAATGTAACAAAAGTTATCCATTTTGTACTTCATAATGTTCCCCATCTTTTATCTGGTTATAAATTTCTCCATTCTCCATAAATTTGACAAATATACTATCCCATATCTCCTGAATTGCTTATAGGAGCAGACTTTATACCTAGATCATGTGCCCATTTGGATTTTATTCTGTTGTATGGTGTCAGGCATTGGTCTGTGACCAATTTCCACCACACTGTTATCTGGATTATTTAGCAGTTTTTGTGAAACAGTGAGATTTTATCCCAGAAGTTGGGGTCCTGGAATTTATCAAACAGTAGACTGCTATATTCATTGACTACTGTGTCTTGAGTAACTAAGCTATTCCATTGATCTTCTGTCTGTTTCTTAGCTAGTACCAAGTGGTTTTGATGATTGCTACTTTATAATAAAATTTGAGATATGGTAGGTCTAGGCAGTCTTCCCTAACATTTCTTTTCATTGATTTCTTTGATATTCTGGACATTTTGTTCTTCAAGATGAATTCTGATATTATTGTTTCTAACTCTAGAAAATAATTTTCTGGTAGTTTGATTGGTATGGCACTGAATAAGTAAATTAATTTAGGTAGAATTGTCATTTTTATTATATTAGCTTGGCCTCCCCATGAGCAATTGATGTTTTTGCAATTACTTAGATTGACTTTATTTGTGTGAAAAAAGTTTTGTAATTGTGTCTCTTGGTTTGTTTTGGCAGACAGATGCACAAATATTTTATAGTGTCTACTGCAACTTTAAATGGGATTTCTTTTTCTATCTCTTGATGTTGGGCTTTGTTAGTAATATATAGAAATGCAGAAGATTTATGTGGGTTTATTTTGTAACCTGCAACTTTGCCAAAGTTGTTTATTATTTTAAGTAGTATTTTTTACTTGATTATCTAGGATTCTCTAAGTATATCAGCATATCATCTGCGAAGAGTGATAACCTAGTTACTCCTTTGCCTATTCTAATTACTTCTATTTCTTTTTCTTTTCTTATTGGTAAAGCTAACATTTCTAGTATTATATTGAATAATAGTGGTGATAATGGACATCCTTGTTTTACCCCCAATCTTACGTAAATGCATCTAGCTTGTCCCCATTGCACATAATGTTGGCTGATGGTTTTAGGTAGATACTGTTTATTATTTTAAGGAAGGCTCCATTTATTCCTATGCTCTCCACTGTTTTCAATAGAAATGGGTATTGTATTTTGTCAAAAGATTTTTCTGCACGTATTGAGTTAATCATGTGGTTTCTGTTAGTTTTCTTGTTGATCAATAATCCTGATAGTTTTTTCTAATATTTAACCAGCCTACATTCCTGTAATAAATTCTAACTGATCACAACTTATTTTCCTCATGATAATTTGCTACAATCTTATTTAAAATTTTTGCTTCAATAGTCATTAGGTAAATCAGTCTATAATTTTCTTTCTCTGTTTTGGCTCTTCCTGGTTTAGGTATCGGAACCATATTTGTATCATAAAAAGAATTTGTTAGGACTCCTTCTTTGCCAATTTTCCCAAACAGTGTATTTAGTATTGGAATTAACTATTCCTTAAATGTTTCATAGTATTCACTGTTAAATCCATCTGGCCCTGGATATTTTTTCCCTAGGGAGTTCATTGATGGCTTGTTCAATTTCTTTTGCTGAGATGGGGTTATTTAAGTATTCAAATTCCTTTTCTGTTAACCTGTGCACTTTATATTTTATAAATATTCATCCACTTAAATTAGATTGTCAAATTTATGGCCATTTAGTTAGGCAAAGTCATTTCTAGTTACTGTTTTAATTTCCTCCTCATTGGAAGTGAGTTTATCCTTTTCATTTTTGATGTTAATAAGTTGGTTTTATTCTTTCCTTTTTCAAATCAAATTGACCAAAGGTTTATCAATTTTATTGTTTTTTTTAACAAAACCAACTCTTAGTTTTATTAGTTCAATAGTTTTCTTAATCTCAGTTTTATTAATCTCTCCTATGCTTTTCAGTATTTGTATTTTGGCATTTACTTGAGGATTGTTCTTTTTTTAGATTTTTCAATTACACAATTTATTGATCTCTTTCTCTATTTTATTCATGTAGGCATTCAAGGATATAAAACTTCCCCTAAGAACTACTTTGGCAGCATCCCATAAGTTTGGTAGGTTGTCTCATTTTTGTCATTATCTTGAATGAATTTATTGATTGTTTCAATGATTTGTTATTTAACCCACTCATTCTTTCAGATTAGATTGTTTAGTTTCAAATTAATTTTGGTCTATCTTTCCATGGACTTTTATTGCATATAATTTTTATTGCATTATGATCTGAGCAGAATGTATAGACTATCTTTGCCTTTCTACAATGGATTATGAGATTTTTGTGCCCTAGTACATGAACCATTTTTTGCATATGTGCCACACACCACTGAGGAAAAAAAGATATATTCCTTTCTATCTTCATTCAATTTTCTCCAGAGATCTCTCATATCTACCTAATCCAGAATTCTATTCATTTCCTTAACTTCTTTGTTGATTATTTTGAGTTTAGATATATCAAATTCAGAAAGGGGGAGGTTGAGGTCCCCCGCTAGTAAACTTTGTTGTCTATTTCCTCTTCTAACTCCCTTAACTTGTCCTCTAAAAATCTGGATGCTATACCACTTGGAGCATATATGTTTGGTAATGCTAATTCTTCATTGTCTGTGATGCCTTTTGGCAGGATATAGTTTTCTTCCTTATCTCTTTTGATTAGATCTATTTCTGCTTTTGCTTTGCTAACCCCTGCTTTATTTACATCAGTTGAAGCATAATATATTCTACTCCAACCTTTTACCTTTACCCCATATGTATGCCCCTGTTTCAAATGTGTTTCTTGTAAACAAGAGATTGTTGAATAATGGTTTTTAATCCATTCTGCTATCTGCCTCCCTTTTATGTGAAAGTTCATCCCATTCACATTCACAGTTGCAATTACTGTGTCTTTCCATCCTATTCCCTCCCCCTCTCCAATTCTGCTTTTAGATCTCACTTCTCCCTTCCCCTTCACACTAGGGTTTTAGTTTTTGACTACTGCTCCCTCAATCTTTACTCTCTTCTATCAGAGCCCCTCTTTTCTTTCCCCTTTCCCCTTCTACTGCATGTAGGGCAAGTTAGATTTCTATACTTGACTGAGTATGTTGTTCCCGCTTTGAGCCAAATCAGATAAGAGTAAATCTCAAACAATGCTCATCTCTTTCCTCTCTTTCCCTCTACCGTAATATACTTTTGTGCATCTTCCTGTGATGCAATTTCCCTTTTTGTGCTTCCTCATTTTCTCATCTCCTGTTACAATCACTTCATACCCTTTAATCATATTTTTATCATATCAGTTAATTTATTCTCAGTCCCTCTATCTATGTAAATATCATATTAAATATACAGTTCTCAAGATTAATTAGCATTATCCCCCTTCTAGGCATGTGAACAGTTTGCCCATATTGAATAACAAGTTTTTCCCCTTGTTTGTATATTTATACCTATGTTGAATCTTGTATTTGAACATTAAATTTTCTATTGAGCTCTGGCCTTTTCATCAGGAAGGTCTGGAAATCTCTCACTTTTTTGAATGTCCAATTTCTTGCCTCAAATATTATGTTTAAGTTTGCTTGGTAATTGATCCTTGGTTATAGTTTAAGCTCCTTTGTCTTATGGGATATCATATACCAATTCCTCTAATCTTTTAATGTAGAAATTACAAGATCCTGTGTGATCCTGACTGTAGTTCCTTGATATTTGTTTCTTTCTGACTGCTTGCTGTATTTTTTCCTTAACTTGATAATTCTGGTATTTGGCAATGATATTCCTTGGTGTTTTCAGTTTGGATCTCTTTCAAGAGGTGCTGGTGAATTCTTTCAATGACTATTTTCTCCCTCTGGATCTAGGACATCAGGGCAGTCTTTCTTGATGATTTTTTGGAAGACATTTTCCAGGCTCTTTTTTTCATCATGGCTTTCTGTTAGACAAATAATTCTTAGATTTTTCTCTCCTGGATCTATTTTCCAGATCAGTTGTTTCTCCAATGAGATATTTTGTATTTTCTTCTATTTTTTTCATTCCTTAGATTGTTTTGGACTGGTTCTTGATTTCTCATAGAGTCATTAGCTTCTACTTGCCCAGTTCTAATTTTTAATAGGTTGTTTTCTTCAGTTAACTTTTGCATCTCCTTTTCCATTTGTCCAATTTTACCAATTAGGGTTTGTATCACTTTATCCATTTGCCCAATTTTGATTTTAAGTTCTTTAGTGAATTCTTTTTCATATTTTTAAAATCATTGGCCAGTTTTTCTTCTATCTCTTTCATTTGACTTTTAAAATCCTTCTTGATTTCTTCCAAGAATGCTCTTTGGGTTTACAACCAGTTCATATTCTCCTTTGAGGTTTCAGATATCAGTACAATTTCAATGCTGTCCCTTTCTAAATTTGTAAGTTGGTTTTTATCCTTATAGTAAGATACTATGTTTTTTTCTGGTTTGCTTTTTGCTCATGATGACTGCCTTTTTTCTGGCTTTTACAGTGGATCTCTGCTTCTGGGGCAGAGGTGGCTCTGTCCCATGTTTCTTGCTGAGAACTTGAGTCATTGTGTGTTGTGGCCTCTGGTTCTTTCAACTAGAAGCTAGAATGCTGCAGTATACCTGGTGCACAACTGGCTAGTTAGTACCCAGGCAGAGGCCAGGTGATGTCTTCTGAGTTTCCCCGGGGTTGTGTAGAACTTCACTTCATGAAGTGTAGAGGAGGGATGGTCTGGCCACAGGTGATCTGCTTCTCCCCTGAACTAGACCACAGGCAGACTCAGTGACTGGTGAACCCCCATCTGTTCTGGCATCATCCCCAATTCCCCTGGCTATGCTAAAGCATACTTGGGGTCCTGGTGTTGGTGCTTACAACTTCTTCCTCCTGGGGCTCAGAATCTCCTTCTGGTTCACTGAGGTGGAGCTGTCTGGGACAGCTATGGTCTTGCACTGGTCCCCTTCAGTCCCTGCATGAAGGACTTTCCTTGATGATCTCCTAAGCCTCCCTAGTTGAGACATTGTCTACCACTTTGGCTGATTCCACTATTCCAGGATTTTTCCTGGGGAAAATATTCTCTAGAAGTTTTCAAGGTCAACAAGGGGAGGGAGAGAGCACTTAATATTTACTCCATCATCTTGGCTCTAAAAAGTTCAAGTTCCTTAATTTTATTTTTTAGATATCATCCCTTCATATTCAACTCACCCTGTGCCTTCTGCCTATCTCTATATCTATGTCTATATCATCCATATCTGTATCTGTATCTATATCTATCTATCTATCTATCTATATTACCTGCAACTATCCTAATACTGAGAAATGTCACAAGAGTTCCAAATATCATCTTTCCATGTAGGCATGTGAACAGTTCAACTTTAATAAATTACTTATGCTTTTTCTTCCCTGTTACCTTTTCATGCTTCTCTTGATTCTTATATTTGAAAGTTAAATGTTCTATTCAGCTCTGGTCTTTTAATCAAGAATACTTGAAAGTCATCTGTTTCATTGAATACTCATTTTCCCCTGTAGTATTATATTTAGTTTTGCTAAATGGGTGATTCATGGTTTTAATTATAGTTCCTTTGACCTCCAGTGTATCATATTCCAACTCCTCTAATCCCTTAATACAGAAGTTGCTAGATCGTGTGTTATTCTGATTGTGTTTCCACAATACTCAAATTATTTCTTTTTGCTTGCTTGCAATATTTCCTCTTTCACCTGAGAACTCTGGAATTTGACTACAATATTCCTAGGAGTTTTCCTTTTGGTAGCTTTTTCAAGAGTCAATAGGTAGAGTCTTTCAATTTTTATTTTACCTCTTGTTCTAGAATATCAGGGGAGTTTTCTTTGATAATTTCTTGAAAAATGATGTCTAGGATTTTTATTTTTTTTTATCATGGCTTTCTGGTAGTCCAATAAGTTTTAAATTATCCCTCCTGGGGCAATTTTCCAGGTCAGTGGTTTATCCAGTGAACTATTTCATGCTGTCTTTTATTTTTTTTCATTCCTTTGGTTCTGTTTTATAACTTCTTGATTCCTCAAAAGTCATTATCTACCATTTGCTCCATTCTAATTTTGAAGTAATTCTTTTCTCTAGTGAGCTTTTGGACCTCCTTTTCCATTTGGCCGATTAAATTTTTTAAGGCATTTTTCTTTTTGTTGGGTTTTTTGATCTCTTTTGCCATTTGGGTTAGTCTATCTTTAAAGATGTTATTTTCCTCAGTATTTGTGGGGGGGAGGTCATATTTAGCAAGCCATTGCCTCATTTTTCATGATTTTCTTCCATCACCCTGATTTCTATTCCCAATTTTTCTTCTACTTCTCATATTTGATTTTCAATATCATTTTTGAACTCTTCCATGGCCTGCAACCAATTCATATATTTCTTGAAGGCTTTTGATGTGGGAGCTGTGACTTTATTTTCTTATTCTGGTTTTATGTTTTGATCTTTGTCATCAAAGTAAGATTCCATAGTCAGTTTTTCTTTTAATACTGGTTTTTCATTTTCCCAAACAATTAATTGAATTTTAAGCTCTTTGTTAAGGTAGGAGATTGCTTCCAGTGTGGGTGGTAACCTGTTCCAAACTTCATTGATTTTGTGCAGCTATTTTCAGAGATACTTCCAGGGGCCTGTAAATTTTCAGTTTTTCCAAGGTGGTATGATCGAAGAAAAGGTGTTTACTCTTTCCCTGGCTTATACTCTTGTCTATAAGTGAACACAAGCACTATTTTCTGCCTTAGAACTGTGATGAGGATTTCTTCTCCACTGCATTACAAACTGCACCACATTAGTGCTCCTCCTCACCCCAGGCCTGCCAACCAGAACTGTGACCCACATTTAAGCTGGTCAATGCAAGATATCCTCAGCACCAGCAAAGAGATCCGCACAATGCTGCTCTAATCAGCCACTTGATTCCCACACCATCTGTGGGCCAAGAAACATCTCTGGCTGCTGCTGCTGCCACTGTCACCACTGCTATCATCTCCACCACACTACGGCTGGGGCTAGACCATGCTCCTCTCTCACCCACATCTGACAGTTTTCCCACTGACCTTCTATGCTATCTATGCTTCTATGATATGTTTGTGGGCCAAAAATTCTGGAAAGCACCACAACTGCCAGTGATTCATGTCTCTGAGTCTGCTCAGGTCCTGTCTATGCTGACATGGCTTATTCTGGACTGTACTTCACTCCCAGCCTGGTGCAATAGATGCTTTCTGTTGACCTTCCAAGCTGTCTTGGTCTTGAGAGTTGTTTCATTCCCTTATGTTGTGGGTTCTGCAGCTCTAGAATTTGTTTAGAGTCATTTTTTACAAGTATTTATAGGGGTTTTGGGGAGAACTCCCATAAGTCCCTAATTTTATTCCACCATCTTGACTCTGCCCAAGAAGCTCATTTTTAAAAGTTCTTTTATAAATTTGATTTATATTGACAAATCTTGTCACAAAAGATTGGTTTATAATAATTGTAATTTATTAATTTACACATAAACACCTCAAGGACAACAATAACTTAACTTTTCTTTTTTGTATATCCCAGGGCCATGCACACAGTAGATGTATAATAAATGTCAATTTCAACTAACTAAAGTGAAGAAAAATGAAAAATTCAAGGCAAGGAGACCAGAATATTCATGTCATCTGGACATGGATTTCAATTCCCAATAGAAAACATTTTAGGGGACACCAAATTTATAACAAAAGGATTCTTTTTGAAGAATTATCAAATTTTTGTCCTTTGACAGTGTCTTCGGTTAAACAGCTTCTTTGGGACAGAATAGTTAGAATACTGACTGATCATTGCTCTTCTTTTTTTCTAGCCTTCTTATAATCTCTTGCCTGCTTGTACTTGTAATTAAAATATTACTATTTCTAAGACTACATTATGTTTTGTAGTTTTAGCATCCTTTTACCATGTTTGCTTCCTTTAGATATAATAGGAAGCTAACATAATCTTTTATTTGTAAACTATTCTTGAAAAACATTGTAGAATCATTTGTCAATTCTGTTTCAGAATTTAGAATAAGCAGAATAATAGTATTTCCTTAGAATATCCTGTACCTTTACAGATGTATCTAACATTAAAAAAATAAGGTTATAGAGTTGTAAATGTTTTCTGTTGGAACTTGATTAACCATGAAGGCCAGTAGTTTTTTTTTTTTTTCACCTTTCAATGTTTCTAGTCCAAAATGCAAATGGAAAGAAGTGAAGGGATTTTAGCCCAGACCCAGGAAGACTCAATTGTTGGTCAAATAGTTGCCTGTGTGTGTATGTGTGTCTGTAGTGGTGGTATCAGTGTAGAGTACTGATTACATTCAGGTGTAGAAAAGAGGTGATTAGTCATGTCATCATATCCAAATAGGAATGAAGATAATAGAAGAGGTTTTTAGAAGGCCATCCATGCACCAATCTGATAAAGCTCTTTTGTATTAGACAAGCCCTATGATAGCTTTGATTAACAGGATCCTTAGACATACTCTAATTAGTTGAAAATATTTAATGACTCCAGTGACATGGGTATTCTGGTTCCCTTGTCTTGAATTTCTCATTTTTGTTCAATTCATTCAGTGGAAAGTGGCATTTATGAAACACCTACTATGTGTATGGGATATACAAAGAAGAAGAATTAGGTATTACAAAATTTCTTAGTTGGAAAGGGATATCAACTACTTGTCTAGTTTAGCTTTTAAAACCCAAACAAGATTTCCCCATCTGAATTATACCTTACAAGTGGTCCCACAGCTTTTACTCAAAGACTAGCAGGAACCTACTACCTTCCAAGTGAACATGTTCTACTTTTAGATAATTCTGTTAGGAAGTGTTCCCCACCTTTGATCCAACCTAAATGGAGGCTTTATAGCTTCCAGTTACCAACATTTCCTTTTTCACATGATTCTTGCCTTTCTGATACTTGAAGGTAGTTCTAATCTTCCCTTTGAGACTTCTCTTCTTTATAGCTTA
Source organism: Potorous gilbertii (assembly GCA_028658325.1). Taxonomy (NCBI): domain Eukaryota; kingdom Metazoa; phylum Chordata; class Mammalia; order Diprotodontia; family Potoroidae; genus Potorous; species Potorous gilbertii. Next base: position 390,678,291 of record CM053771.1, read on the forward strand.
CCATCCCCAATTCCTTCATAGTTTATTGTGCCAGTGATATTTCACTTGAACATGATGCAACTGGCAAGAGTTGATGAATAACCTTCCACACCATCAGGTGGATGATGTGGGGTACAGAAAGTACCTTTGCATAAACAACTATTAACATATAGAGGTTACCCGGCTTGTTGCTCAGGAGCTCCTCATTTCTGATGGAACTAGCTTCCTGGTAGCATCTACCTAGGGATACAGGAAAGGCCTTTGAAGATAATAGAAAGGCATGGAGAGGCAGGCTCAATGTGTATTTATGTACCTCAGTAAAAATGAACCACAAAATTCAAATTCTTTAACTATTCCATTTATGTCAAATCTGATGGAATCTAGACTAGGGAAGGCATGCATTCAAGGCCCATCACTATCTTATATACTCACTTCTAGACACTTTTTTTTGGAAAGGGGTAATTGGGGTTAAGTGACTTGCCCAAGGTCACACAGCTAGTATGTGTCAAGTGTCTGAGGGCGGATTTGAAGTCGGTTCCTCCTCACTCCAGGATCAATAGTTTATTCACTGTACTCCCTAGCTGCCCCTAGATATTCTTCAGCTTATTAATGACTTTCCTAAAATGTGGTTCTGAACACAATACTACAAATTTGGTCTGACCACAGCACTTACCTCTATAATCCTGGGAACTGACTCCTTCAACAAAGCTTAAATAGGCATTAATTTTCTTTGCTATCATATCACACTATTGACTCTATTGAGCTTCAGTCTCCCCTCCATCACCCTCCCCCCCAAAAAAGAAAAAAAACTTCCAGGTCTCATTCAGGAGACCTGTCTAGTGGTACTTCCTCCGTAATGTATATATGAAATCATTTTTAGAACCTATATGCAACACATTATATTCATGCCTTCTGTGTTTCATCTAATTAGGTATAACCTGATGTTCCAACCTGTCAAGAACTTCTTCAATTCTGACTCTATTACCAAATATTTAAACATCCCTGCAAACTTTGTGTCATCTGTAAATCTGATAAGCATTCATAGTTATCTATACGTTTATGCAAGTCACTGATTAAAAAATAAAGTTATACACCACAGAGCCAACTACAGACCTCTGGGGCATGTTACTGGAAACCTACTACCAAGATGACATCAAATCATTAATGCTTATTCATTTGGTCTATCTAGTAAATAAATTGGAAATCCATGTCCTTGCACTGTCTTCTTTTTATTTCATAACTCTCCAAATTTCCCACAAGACTAGAAGGAATGAATGCCAAATACTTTGCTAAAATTTGTATAAACTAAATCCGTAGCATTTCCCTCTTCTTCTAGACTAGTAGCCCAACTAACAATGAAATGAGATTATTCTAACATAAGCTGTACTTGATAAAGTCATACTGTCTCTTTCTGGTCACCACTTATTTTTCTAGATATTTACTAACCATATGAATATACTTAAAATTTTGCCATATATCACAGTTGAGTTCACTAATTAGAGTTTCCAGAATCTATTTGCCTTTTTGAAAATTGTGACATTTTCCCTTCTCAAAGGCTGTAGTACTTTCCCCCATTCACTATAGTCTTCAAAAGATCACTGCCAGTAGCTCAGGAATCATATCTGTCAGTTCTTTCAATAACTAAAGAAGTAGTTTTCTCATGCCTGGAGACTAATGAAAACAAACTCCTTGTGGGATCAGGAGGTTGCTTCACTGTTCTCTATGTCTTCTCTACAAAGGGGCCCTCTCAGGTCTGGGACTCATGGATCAAGTTTAGTGCTGGGGAAGTCTGACCACTAGAGCAGGTCCAGCCTCTTCTTTTTTGAACTTGTTGTCTCTTTATATTTACATCCTGGAGCTCTGAGGAAAATTACTTAAAGCTTATTTTTGGCTCATATTCAGAGACTCTCCACAAGGAAGAAGTAGAGTGTATTCATCATACAAGGCACAGCAGCTATAGGACAATTATTTATTTCCTCATTCTAAAAGGGAAGCTTAACAAAAAGTGAAGACGGACTCAGCATACATTTTTCAGAGGTTTGCTGGAACATTCTTCCCCAATTGTAGGAAGCTGCAGACCATTTTTTTATACTAAGAATTAGATTTGTTGCTAGATGTAGATACACCCACAAAAGAGGGATATTAACAATCTTCTAACAGCTCAATCATTGTAGGATGAAAATCCAAGAAAAGGGGGGGGTGGTGACCCAAAGGAAGGGGATAAAGTTCCAACTGAATTTTCTCAGAATTCAGTTTTACATATTCTGTATTTGAAGAACTGACTAGACAGTTAAGTGGAGATTTCTAAATTGAAGTGGAAAATGAGAAAATATTGGAGCTGGAGGAATAGATTTAAGACTTATAAGTGGTAGTGGTGGTAGAATTTAAAAACAATTTTAAAAAATTAATGTTAAAAATAATTTAAAAAATCTTCTCAAGAGTGAATGGATTCTTTGAAGGAAAGTATATACATGGGGAACAGGGCAGAAAGCCAACATCTGAGCCTTGATTTGAAGACCGTAGAAGAAATAGTGTAGTGAACAAAAGCTTTCTTGACATGCATATACTTTCTTCTTAGCATTATATATTAAGAAGAAAATTCAGGAAGCACAGGTAGAGAGCACTGGGGTAAAGATCAATGGAAGCCACCTAGTGTCTACTATCTCTTTGCTAAGAAGAAGGAGGCATGTGTCACACTCAGTCCTCTGTGGGGGAAAAAATAGCTTCTGTACAGATCAGAGTAATCATACTCATTTAAACCCAAAACACTGTGTTCTCAGAGAGGGAATCCTCCCTTGTGACTGTCTTCTTTTGGAAATAGTTAAAAATAATCTGTATTCTCAGTTCAAGGTAGAATTTAAAAAAAAAAGGCATTTACAAAAGTTGAAAGCTAGGGCAGATAACCAAGGAAAAATACAAACACATGACACAGACCTATAAAAATTTTATTTGGGGTGCTAAAGATTAGAAGGAACTGAAACTGGTCTGGAGAGCTAAAGGAAATAAAAATGTGTTTTATAGTAATTGCTCTTTTTGGTCTACTTCTAGCAGTATGGAAAAAAATTGTATCCAAAGAGTGGGACAATATTGCTGCTAGAAGTAATTGAGATCATAATAACAGAAAATAGAAAAAGCAGAGCAACGAGAAGGAGGAGTGAGAGGGTGCAGAGGAGAAGATGACAAGGTCAAATCTGTGACCTTGAGCAAATGACTCAAAGGATTACAGTTCTTTAGAATGGGCAGCAAGTTCCTCAAGATAACCTAGGTGTCTACAAAAAGAAGGCATTAGAAATACAAGCAATAGCTTCCCCCCTCCCATCTCCATTTCCCTTCATGAAGGAGCAGGGAAGCATGGTGAAATTGGTGTTAAAAATTTATTACAAAACATTTAAGTGTCTCCTGACATCATCAGAGGAATTTACTATGAAAAGATGAAGAGGATTGTGATTTTAACCATATAAAACTATTGTGTCAGGCCTGGTCCTGAAACTAACAGATATTCCTCTGTGAGTATTACGGCACAAGACTCTGTGTGTTCTATTTGACTCCAGGTGTGACTCTGGAGAAGACACTTAACCCTGATTGCCTCAATTTCCTTATCTATAAAATGAGCTGGAGAAGGAAATGACCAACCATTTCAGTATCTCTGCCAAGAAAATGCCAAATGAGCTCATGAACAGTTGGACATGATTGAAATGACTGAAAAACAACAGAAATGATTCTTTGGAATGCTCAGTCAATGTCTCAGAATTTCATATTATTCATGAAGTATTATAGCCAGGCCAATGGCCTAATAGCTGAGAAACATTTCCATTCAAGGGGAAACAAGACATTTGGGAAACTAAAGGAACGGGATCCTGCCATTAACTTTGTAAAATTATCTTCTCAACTTTTCCAGCAGCCTTCTTCTATTTGGAACTGATTATCACATGTAGATGCTCTAGATATCACTTCTTGTGAGCTTGCATTAGCATCTTCTTTTTAAACAGTAGATTACTGACCAGCAGTAAAGACATTTTTACCTAGATTCAAAGTGAGATTAAACCAAATTACAGTCTCAAGAGGTTTCACTTCACAGAGAAGGTTCTACTTCCTACACTTTAAAACAGTGTTCAGTTGTTTTTCACACTGACATTAATACCAGCAAGTTTACAGTTGTGACATAGTAAATGACAGTCATCGTAAATGGTGTTTTGTGGCAATTAATCTTATATACGAGTTCTTTTCTAAGAGATTCTAGCACTTATTCTATCCTTCTAGTAGAGCACATTCTGAAATAATCATCAACCGTGAATTAACATTAATGAAACAATCACATTCTTAGATTTTTATAAACTCAATACATTAACATTTACAAAGAAGTTATTATATAGTGATTTATTCAAAACCAGGAAGGTTTACATTTAACAAAGTGACTTAATGTCCATGTGCTCCCTATAACTGCCTTTTCCAGAGA
>CM053771.1:390683225-390725786 GCA_028658325.1 Potorous gilbertii
GGTTCTGGAATTTATTTTGTGCTCAGTCCTCTTCCAGGGCACCACATACTATTGTGGCTGCTCCTCTGTGCCCTCAATTTATGACCCAGCACTGGTAATTGCTAATAGAGCTGCCAAATGGCACCTGTTCCTACTCCAAGTACTAGTTCAGGGGCCCCTTGGGATCACTTTTTATCCCCTGTTATTTTGGCCTTTGTGATCTATTTTGCTTATCTTTTTGCCCCTTGGCTCTGAAATTCCGGTCTGGCACTGCCACAGTACTGCAGTCCTGGCTGGTCCTCATGCCAGTGTCCACAGATCTCTGTGTGTATCTTCCTAAGCAACCCTGGAAAAATGTCTCACATCATTTTTTCTTAACTTTCTTTTGTCAGAATTCAATCTTGTATGCGTTCTAGGTTGTGGAGGATTAGGAGTATTAGGAGATCTAGGCAAAAATTTGCCTCTTAATCCTCCATCTAGTAAATTCTTAATTGTTAAGTCTGATGGATTTTTACTTAATCCTCAAATGTCTACACCTGAATCCTCAAATGTCTAGACCTATCTGTAACATATGCCACTGCTGACCACCTTCTTTTCCTGAATCCTCTTGGATTCACTTCTTAGACAGACCTTCTCTGAATTTTCAAGATTCTGCTCTCACTCTTGGCTTTCCTCCTATTTGTCTGACCACTCCTTACTCTCCATTGCGTGTTATTAATAGTATCATGCCCACTAATCATGACATTTCAATTCTAATATTTTTCCTTAATTCTCACCCCATATCACCAACTGTACTTTTTTGACATTTTGAAGTGTATGCTTTATAAAGCACATTAAATTCAACATGTTCAAAACAAAACTCTTCTTTGTTTCTAAATATTTCTCCTTTCTGAACTTTGCTGTGACTGTCAAGGGCACCACTATCCTTGCAGTCACCCAGGTCCGTAACCTCAATGTCATCATTTACTCCTTACTCTCCCTCACTACACGTTACCAGTTACTGGTGTTTACAAGAGATACTGGGGCCAGATGTTTAGATTTGTGAGTCTTCTGCATAGAAATGATAATAAAATTCCAAAGGAGTTGGCGAAGGAGTCAAGAGAAAGAGTGTAGTAAAAGAAGGGAGGAGAGCCTAAGAGCCTTTTGACTTGACCAGAGTTAAGGGTGGACATGATGGAGATGTTTATCCAGAAAAAAAGATTTATTGAATCAATCTATTAACTAACTAGACCAAAAGAATTCATTACGCATCTACAAGTATGGGTATGATGTTAGGTACTACAGATATAAAAATATAAAATGTTATAAAGACATCTCCTTCCTAAAGATTGTGAGAGTTTTGAGGGCAGGGGCTACCTTTTGCCCTTTTTTCTCTCTTTCACACATAGAATAATGCCTAGCACAAAGCAGGTGCTTAATAAATGTCTATCAGTTTAGCAACATTCACCTCATGAACACACCCAATGACTCTACTTAGTAACTGAGAATTCAGGAACTCTGAACTCATGCCTCAACTTTTTCTTTAGAATAGGGACATAGATTAAGGATCTAGTGAAAAATTAAACACCCATATCAGGCACTTTCTCCTTCTTCGATATGTTCTAGTAAGATAACTTTTCTGATTTTTCATTGGAATCAGTTTAATAGTTTTGGAGCAGAATGAATAGACTCAGCATCTATTTCTGGCAAGAAGACAACGGATGCCTCCATGCCACTCTAACAGTATTTGGACTTGAAGACTTTCAATCTGCACAATTATTCTTTTCTACCCCTCTTACTTTCTATCATGTACCAAAGCTTCTATGTGGAGTAGCACACAGAAAGAGGGCAACAATGTAAATATAAAGGGCTTGTACAACCTAAAGTGCTCTGTAAACCTTAAGATAGATGCCAGCTATTATTATTGAACAGTTTCTTTGAAATTCTTATATATTTATTAGATTTGGTTGTTAAAGCTATCTGGTTTTATGTCTTTTAAAATAAATCAAAAACATAAGTATCCCTATAGCTATGCTATAATATAAAATACCTACCTTACTGAGTGTATTTCATAACAAATATATCTTTAATATTCACTCATAAAGATACTGCCTTTCATTTTACCATCTCTAGTCAAACGAGCTCTGTAGTAAGACTGCGCTTCACCCTGAAGTTTTCATTTTAGTTGGGGATAAAAACAAAACCAGAAATGGAGAGCATTCTCACTAAACCTGTGATGAGGAGCAGATGGTTAAATTGCTCTCCTTTAGTTAGCAGCGTCCTGCTCCTCACTGATTCGGCTTTTCGAGGCATGAGCCATTATCTTTGCGTTTAGTTTAGGTGACTGAATAGGGCAAACTGAAAAGGCAGCTGAAGGAAAAGCTTAACGCTAACCCCAGGCCTTGAATGCAAAAGTTAACAAGCTTAACTTCGTTAAGAGGAAACACAGTCCATGTTCCTGAAAATAGAGCAGCGCAGATACCCTACCCTAAATCCTCATCATTTCCAAAGGATCCCACACTTTTCTTAACTAGTTCCATATTTGGTGTAAAATTGTGAATATGAAATATGAGTCACCTTGGAAGAGTTTTCATTGGAAAATAATGTGCTATAAAAGAGAGATATTTTCTGAAAATTCAAATTTAGCTCCAATGAGGGGTCTGAAAGTTATGTTAAAATTGGGCAAGCATAAGAATTTGAGGAAAGGAGGAAACCTAAAATGAAACAAGGTCAAGTGAAGAAGAAACAAAGAAGGCAACCAGAACCTCAGGAAGGTTGGCAAATAGGCATTAGGCAGCAGAGAAAAGAGTAAAGAACTGATTAAGAAGGTAGTTGTGTTCAAGAGAAAGACGTCAAGGCACCTTACACACAAATAAGTCTACACCAAAAGAAATGTACAGATGTCATGAAGCAGAAGAGATAGCAGCTATGTGTGAATGAAAAAGAGAATGCAATAGTTTTTATCCAGTCATTCACCCCCTTCCCATGGTGTCCAGTTTGCAAAGATCACTATTATAATGAATTAATGAGGCAAGCACTTTAAAGGTGCTCAGATAAAGTGGAGTTGTGTTCAATTGGAAATGGTCCTATATTCCATCTGGATAGATAGCGATGTTTTCTTTTATCTATTATAATATTTTCTAATCTGTTTCTATATGTTATGGTCAGTACTACCAAATGCAAGAAGAACCAGCAGAAAAATATGTACTGTGCTTCTATTCAATTAAACAATTTTAAACTAATTGTTTTAATAAGGGTCTCTACCTAGATTAAGGCCATTACCACATGAGCATGTGCTTGCATTTCCAAAAGCTGGCAGTTCATAACAAGGAGATAGGCACAATTATGATGCTATAAGTTTTAATCGAGACAGAAGCCCTTATTCAAAAAATTTGAAGTAGAAGGCTAAATAGAAGTAGAATATATGCGTTTGAGAACCAGTAAAAAAAAGTTTCCAAATTACAGGAGTATTTTTGTTTCTGTATCTCCACACCAAATAAGTACCTGGCACATTGTAGGTGCTTAATTACAAATGTATTTAGAATTGAATCCCATCAAAATTTCAAATGCAAAATGAAATTATGAATGAGTCCTTTGTTTAACTCCATATATATATATATATATATATATATATATATATATATATGTTCTTCAATCATCACAACCAATCTCAAAGTTTTTGGATGTGTATATTTTTTTCTGAAATGTGCATAGGTGGAATATACTCTGGTTTGCTGCTCATTCATGCCCATTTTGGTCAAAGTTAATTAATAAGGCAAAAGGATGTTGTTATAATTTTCTTTAATAATGTGGTCTATTAAATGAATAGCTGGATACGTCCTGTAGTTCATCGTTCATGAGTTGTTTCATCAGCCTTGTCAACAGTTATTCCTCTAAACAACAAACATCCCTATTTTGAAATCTTTCAGGATGCCAAAGTCATTTCATAACTAGCAGTTGTACCCAAGCTGCTTTCTTAAGGTTCAAAATGACACTCCTGTTATGCTATAAGCATAAGTTGGCAGGAGGAAATAGGATCCAGCAGTAATCTTGAAGCACCAAATGTCAAGTATTAGACAATTCTCCAGGTTATTCATTCTCCTTATGGCTACTCCCAGTATTTTTAGAATATTAATGCTTTTCAGAGGGGTACAAAGGATATACATCTTTATGAGTAAAATTGGATAGAAATTCTAATGCTCTTGAACTGACAAGTTAGAGACTGAGATGGTCTCTTCACAGATGACACTTCTCTTTCAAATGGGAATAGAACGGTTTCCAAAGATTATGATCAAGACAGATAGTTCTTACTACAGACAGTTCTTCACAGACACTGGAGGTTTATGCTTGGAATGCATTAGAATGTATTTTGACCAATCTTTAAATCTCAAAAAATAGCAATGTCTTTGTTTTAAAGAGGTTAGTTAAAAAGAAGGCACAATCCTTCCAAACAACTCATCATGAAACTTTATGGGCAAATAGGAATTTTCTTTGGCCTCATGTGTGTGGGAAAGTGATATTTTTATGAACTAGTGATGTTACTCATGGAATGTACAAGATTCTAGTGGAGGTATGTCATCAACTTGAGTTTTAAACACTAAGGAACAAATGCAAACAGGCATTCTGAAGAAAGATTTCACTATTATTTCCACTCTATTCCTATCATATAAATAAACCATGCACTATTTTCCTAAAGTAGAAATAGAAAATAAAAATGCTATTTTTTGAATAATGGTATTTTCAAAGGTTCCAAGTTGTTTGTTGCCTGAAAGGCCCATATTTTTGGTAACAATATTATCCTGGTAATGCTATATGACTTCAAATTAAGGCCTACCATGATTTTGGCAGGATGATGGAAAAATTCATGATTGGGGTAAAATAGTTTATAGCAAATTACCAAAAATAACATGCATGAGATTTAACATGAGGTATAGATCTGGAGTTAAAAGGTATGGCACAGGTTATACAGTACAACTGCCCCCAACATCTTTTTTTTTTCCTTTTTACAGAGGGAGATTCAAAAGTTTGCCCAAGGCTACTAATGAAGTAAGAAGAGGTCAGATGTGAGCCTAGATTCTTTGACTCTCAAGCTAATGCTCTTTCTTTTCACCTGTCTCCTGGTTATGGAGTGATGTCGTATTTTACAGAAAATAGAAAACAAGAGGTTTTTAATGAAAAAATTTATGGAATTTTGACTTAATTGCATAATTTTATAGTTAATACAGACTGAAAAAAAATAATTCACCTTTTAATACTTGCAGCATAACATACATGTTCAAAGTATTGTAAAAATGAATACAAGAAACACATATAGTTGAAAAGTTTCCAGAGATCAGGGTCTTGAAAGATACTTATAATCCTGCAGCTAGAAATCAGGCTACGGGCAAAGTTGGATTTGAAGAAAGGTGAAAAGCAGCAACAACAAACTGTTGCTCTGAGGTCATTCTAGCATTTCGATTTCTGTCTGACTCAATGATGGGTTCCACTTAATCTTCTAGTAATAGTCAACTTCTTTGGGTCTGGAAGGAATGACCCATATTCACTTTGTGGTATGAAACAGGTCAAAAATAAATATCAGAATTCATCCCTGCTTATCAGTACCACTTATATGACCTCAGTCAACAAATATTTATTAAGCACTGTATCACCAAGGCAATATTTACTGGACTGATGGTGATTATGAATATGCCAGCATAGTTCTCAATCACAAAGTACAACAGACTTTACATATAGAAGGCAAAAGAAAAACATTTATTTAGACGCCAGAAAGCCACATCCCAGATCCAGAAAGTAAAATCTGTCATGGTGACCAAGAAGCTAATAAACATGATCACCACAGGGGGCAAAACCATTCCCAAGCCTTCCTTTCTCCACCCACCCCCCCACCAGGGCCTTCTCACAAGCAAGGGCTCACAACCCTGATCCTTGCCATCTGCCTGCAACCTCTCTTCTCTGACTGGACCGAGCTCACTCACTTCCTCCCAGTTATGCTCTACCCTTTCTGTTTTGCCTGTTCAGTACGCTCCTCCTACCACATGTGACTTAGACTTTCAGGTGATTTAAGCACTTCATATGGGCCTATTCATGAATGGGAAAGATCTTTCCACTTAAAATACTATTCCAAGCACTGACTATGCAGATAAAATCCAGAGATATAATTTTTCTAGGCATCCTCCTTAAACTAGAGATTCTGGGAGGAACCAGTCTAGAAGGAGAAACTGAAGGCTAGAGGTTATTTACAAATTAATGACTACAGGGAGGAATGAATATCCAATATAGAAAAATTATATCTCTGGATTTTATCTTCAGCAGGATACTGGGAATATGAAGAAAGAAAGAAAGAAAGGAAGGAATAGAGGAAAGTAAGAAAGAAAACATGCTGAAAACTTACATGACAATAGAAGATGAAAAGTTTTTTAGAAATACAAGAAAGAAAGAAGGAAAGAAAGGAAGACAGTCCCCACCATCGAAGAATTTGCAATTTAATGGAAGATAAAAAGATATAACTCAAATATATGGGGTGAAGGTGGGAGGTGAAGATAAAGGTATCCTACCGAAGATAAAATCCAGAGATATAATTTTTCTAGGCATCCTCCTTAAACTAGAGATTCTGGGAGGAACCAGTCTAGAAGGAGAAACTGAAGGCTAGAGGTTATTTACAAATTAATAACTACAGGGAGGAATGAATATCCAATATAGAAAATAAATAGAGTGTATGTTTGTGTTCTTGACATTCTTTGATCTTGAATGGTTAGTACATTAATAAACACTTAATAAATATTAGTTTTATGAAAACAAAGAAAAAATCTAAGCATTTGATACAGGGAGAATATGGAACTACTTCAATTTATTTATTGAGTATAGGGGTGGCAAGAACAGATCTCCATTTTAGGAAAATACAAACAAGATTTTAACATCTCTGATAATCACAATACTCTGGATGCTGATCTAGAGTCAGTCATCCTGGAGAATGAAGTCAAGTGAGCCTTAGGAAATATTACTAATAAGGCTAATGGAGGTGATAGAATTCCAGCTGAGCTACTTAAAACACTAATAGACAATGCTGTTAGAGTGCTGCCCTCAATATGACAGCAAATTTGGAAACCAAAACAGTGGCCAAAGGACTGGAAAAGGTGAATTTATGTCCAGATCCTAAAGAAGAGTATGCCAAAGAATGTTCAAACAATTGCATTCATTTCCCATGCCAGTTAGGTTATGGTTTAGACTCTGCAACTAGGCGTCAGCAATATGTGAACCAAGAATGGGGAGAAGAGCAATCTGGTTTTAGAAGAAGTAGACTTTGAAACAAATTGCTAACATTTACTGGATTATGGAGAAATCAGAGGAGTTCCAGAGCAACCTCTACTTCTGCTTCGTTGACCACATTAAAACCTTTGCCCAGATCACAACAAAATGTGGTAAGTCCTCAACAAAGTTGGTCCTATAAGATCATCTTGCTTTCTCCTGAGGAACCTACAGAAGGGTCAAGAATCAACAATTAGAATGAATGTGGAACAACTAATTAGTTTAAGTCTGGAAAAGGAGTACAACAAGGCTGTATATTGTCAGGTTATTTGTTTAACTTATAAGCAGAGTATATCACGCAAAATTCCAAGTCAAATGAATCAAAAGTTTACTGGGAGAAATATCTATAATCTCAGCTTTGCAGATGATACATCTGTGATGGTAGAAAGTAAAGAAAAATTAAGCTTCTTGATGAAGATGAAAGAACAGAGTGACTTGAAAAAATAACTAAATATATATAGATCAATCGATAAGATAGATGGAGATATTTATATCGTTTTATCCTATCGATCTATCTATATTATAAACAACTATCTGACTACATAATAAAAACCATCTATCTATAAACAACTAAGAGCTTAGTAACCGATCCTTTTATTTCCTGACAAATAGAGGGAGAAGAAATGGAAGCAGCGTCAAATTTTATACTCTTGAGTTCAAAGATCAATTCAGATTGTCACTGCTTCCATGAAATTTAAAAGACTCTTTAGAAGAAAAGCTATAACAGACCTGGATAGGATACAAAAAAGCAGAGACATTATCTTACCAGCAAAGGTCTCTTATCAAAATCATGGTTTTTCCAGTAGCACTGTATAGCTATAAGAGTTGGAGTGTAAGGAAAGTGGGGTACTGTAGAACTGATGTTTTTGAATTGTTGTTCTGGAGAAGGCTTTTGAGAGTCCCTTTGACTGCAAGCAGACAAAATAAGTAAATAATTAAATTAATTCATGCTATACACTGGAAGGTCAAATACTGAAGCTAAAGTCTGAATACTTTGGTAACTCATTGGAAAAGAGCCTGATTCTGGGAAAGATTAAAAGGAAGAGACCATGGGAGCAGATGAGGTGGATAGTGCCATAGAAATCATGAACATGAACTTTAATAGATTTTGCAAGATAGGGGAAGATTGAAAACCTGGTATACTATGGTAAAGGAAGAGCCAGATACAACTGAATCACTGAACATCATCAACAGCAATATTTTATGAAAATAATTTTGGCAACCATGGAGGATGTACAGGAGGTGGAAGAGACTTGGAGTAGAGAAACCAAATAGAAGTCCACTTAACAAGTTTGCGTGAGAAGTGTTGAAAGTCTGGACTCCGGTGGTGGTTAAATAGTGTGCTATACACATGGGGAAAAAGAACAAAACTTTGGAGTGTTTTGTAAATGTAAACTCAATTACTTCATATAAATGTGATGCCAAAAGATAAATGTAATGCTTGGCTGTAATTATAGGATTATATAATGTTCAGGATCTCCACAGAAGTTAATTCTGATGTTCAGAACCTAAGTGATCTTAGGTTCTCAAAGCCCAAACTAGAAGAACACAAGATCTAGCAGATTTTCCATTCTCAAAAGAATTTGAATATAGCCCTGATGAAATATCTGTTTGCTGAGAATCAGTCTAGCTAATATTTATTGAGTTTCATATGGGAAGAACCTTGGGTGGAGACATCTACTCAGCAGTTGATCATGCAGGATTTGAATTGAGAGGTATTAGGGCTGGATTTGGTAATCATCTCTGTAGAGATGATAATTGAATACAGGAAGGATAAGATTACAAATAAGGAGAGTATAAATGCAGGAAAAACCCAAGATAGCCTTGTAGAGCACCTACATTTAGGGGGCAGGGGATAGATGATTGAAGGAGAGCCAGAAGAAAGCAAGGTCATTGAAACCAAGGGAGAAGACTTAAAAACTACAGAAGTGAAGTAAATTCAAGACAGAACATAAGTTATCAGACTTAACAATTAGATCATTAGTAACTTTATAGAGAATAGATTTATTATGTGTTGGAGTCAGAATAGCTTTAGCTAGATTGTGGAATGAGAAATATAAGGCAATGAGTGTAGACAGATTTTTCTAAAAGTTTGGTTATGAATGAGTGTAAAGGTATAGAGTAATGACTTGAGGAGATGAAAGGGTCAAGTGAAAGATTTTTAAGGATGGGAAATTTAAAAATGTAGCCTGCAGACAAGTAGTGAGTAGATAAGGAGAGTTTTAAAATGTGGGTGAGAGATAAGGAATGCTGGAAAGAGCAAGATTATGAAGAAGATAGGCAATCTGATCAAGGATACATGTAGGGGGCTTGGCCTTGACAAAGAGAAGAGCCATCTTTTACTCTGACACTGTAAGAAGAGAGGAAAGAATGATAGATGAAGTAGGGAAGGAGGGAGCACTTACAGGGGATGACCTCAATTTTCTTAGTAAAGCAGGGGTTAAGTTCCTCTGCTGAGAGGTAGGAGATGGAGGTGACACAGGAGGATTAAGGAGAGATAAGAAGGTTTGTGATCACTGCTGCTAGTTATGTGAGAGAGTGAGCAGGAAGAATTAAAAGATTACTTTGCTGCAGTTAAGGTGCAATTGTGATTAATTTACATGAATTTGTAATGGACCTGGGAGGGTATGAACATATGACTTCCTCCAGAGGAACATAGAAATAGGAGTCAAGAAAGCAGATGGAATCTGAAAAGTTTTGAGTGACAATTGGTCAAAAATTTCCAGGGGAAACAACAACAAATTGAAATTGGTCAGCCATAGCAACAAAAACTGTAAAGGGAGGAAGGAAATGAAAGTATTTTGGGGTAATGAACTGAAAAAAAGAAAAAGGGAAAAATAGGGAAAAAGAAAGTCATAATATGAATTAAGAATAGACTTAGGAACTGAACAAGATGATGGCATGCAATTTTACAGCTTAGCCCAGCTCCCTGAATGTTTTCAAAGAGTACTAGGTGATGCAATAGTGAATAAAACCAAAGGGAAATATTATCAAGTTCTTTCATCCAGTCCAAAATACATAAGAAAATGACTGGAAGCTTGAATGCATTCTGGCTGTGAGTACCAGGGGAGACTGGAGTCAGCCAAGTTTGTGAATAAACAGAACTGGTTCCTTAGAACTCCAATAAAGACCAAAATCTGTTCCCTGTATTTTCTTATGCAAGAGAACCAGGCTCCACCCTACTTCTTTGATAATCAATGGTCACATAAGGGACTGAGAAGACAGAAACAAGGCAGAGAAACAAAACTTCCTTCAGGTCATCAATTCAGTTCTCTTCAGAACTTCACCTACCTTATTGTCATTGTCATAAACTTTGCCACTTGACTGGAGGATGGTTTGAATGAGTGAAGACATTGTAGGTAACACCACCCTGTTCCCTGACATTTTGAGACTTCTAGCATCCCTAACCTATGTCGGCACCCCTTAGTCATGTCAATCTCATCTCTGCCTCTCATACATAATGATGCTGCTGCCAATGACTTAAACTCCTGAGATTCTCAATCTACTTGACTTCCTTTCCTTAAGTAGTGCCTAGTTCACAATCTTTTTCTTCATCTCTTGCTTTCAAACTAGGAAATTCAACATATATTTTTGTACTCCCTCAAATATCCTAAATGCCTAGTTCCTCAGTCCATTCATTCCTAAGACATTTCTCCTGGACACCTCAACTATAGACAGAGGATTATATCCTTGATCTTGCAGTTACCCACAAATGTTTCACTCCTATGTTAATTTGCTCTCACATTCTTTTATCTGATCTTTCATAATTTCATCTTTCCTAATGTGTTATGACCTCCAACCCTGTCCTTTCTTCTCACAGAAACCTCTAATCCCTCCATCCCATAATTCTTTCTGAAGCCATCTTCCTTCCCTCTCATAATAACTTGGTGAATCAGTTCAGCTCTATACTGTGCGCTGCTTTCTAATCTCCTTTCCTCTTGTTTAGTTGCTAATCATTTCATAATAAAACCTAACCAGTGATTACTCCCACTGTACATGTGCTGATGACTAGAAATCGAGAAAATCACACCATTTGCTTCGGGCTCCAGTAAAAATTCACTTTACGTAATCTCAGCTGGTCCCCTTTTCTTTTTCTCTTCCTCAATTCCTAATCGACTTATTTGGGAGCTATTCCTTCTCAAACTTCCTTATTGCCCTCTGCTCACACCTGACTTATACTCTAATGAAAAAGGTAAAAATGTTCTCTGAGAGCTCTCTTCTCCTCTCCTCATCTCATGTCTCATAGACACTTTCCTCTTACATCTCTTCCTTCACCTTTCTCTCATTTGAAGAGATGATACTTCCCCTTTCCAAAGCAAGTTTTTTTCCTATCTTCATACCTATACTTTTTCATTCACCCTCTAATATCTTATCTTTCCCATCTAATGACTTCTTCCCTTCTGCCTACAACCATTTCCATGTCACCTCATCCCTTTTGAATATTTTAAAATTTTATTTTATGTTATTTTTTGTTTTGCATTGCAAACATTTATAGATTATACCTAATTCATGAGAAGTTAAACAATTAAGTAAAGATGGTAAGACAGTGACAGTGCATGCAGCATTCCATATCTTTAGTACCCCCCATCTCTCCATTAAAATTTAACAATTTTGCCTCTTTCTCCTATTCCTCACTTCATTAAAAATAAAAGATATATTTATCATAACAAAGTTCTTGTATAGTTAAACAAAATATGTTTCTCAATGGTTTTATTATATATGTGTGTGCATCTCATTCTGCACCCTAAATCCTTCCCTTCTTTATAATGGATGGCGTATTTTATCATTCCTCTGTAATTACAGATGGTATTATATTAAACATATTTCTTACAGTTTTTGTGTTGCTGAATGAATAAATGGTTACTATAATTCTACTCATTTGATCTGAACATGCCTGTTAGCTATCATTCTGTATATCTCCTTCCCTTTTTAACTACATCCTTTGAAAAAGCCACCTAGGATGCATTCTTCCACTTCAACTCCTTTGCTCTCTCCTCTCTAGTTTTGTTGTGAAACCACTCCTTTGATTTTTCTCTTGCCAGTTTGATTGCTCCTTGGTCTCTGCAGATCTTTATCCGGGTCATGCCTTTAACTATGAGTGGCCCTCTAAGGTTTTTTCCTGGGTCCACTTCTCTCTTTTATATTGAATGGTTATTTCATCAGTTCCCATAGGTTCAATTATCATCTTTCTGCAACCAATTCCCATATCTATATATCCTACCTTAGTATCTTTTTTTCAAAGTAACAAATTTCTCTTGCAACAAGGCAGAAGTTATTATCTTTCTCCAGCATCTCTCCCTTTCCTTCCTTTCCTCCTATTGCAACTTCCTAATATTTTCCTGTTGCAGTCAAGGGGTTGAGGTTTAGGAGTTCTGGAACCCTGAAATAGTAACATGCATGTCCTGCTAGAATGAATTCAATCTTAGTCTTCTTTCAGCAAAAGAAAAATAAGGTCTATTAAATATCCTCCATATTGGCCAGACTCTTAAGGAATCTGAACATTTATCATTAATGCCAGCCAGCCAGGTTGAATCTGAGCACATTCATGAAAATAAGATGGGTATTAGAAAGACTATAGGAGGGATCTAGGCCAAGTGTTCTGGGGTAACTGGAGGAGGGGTCTAGAGAGGATCTTGATGGGAGTGAGACAGGTCAAGGGTGAGAAGAAAGGGAGGCATTCCAAAGGTAATGGACAATAAAGGGCTGGGCTAAGTTAAGGGTAACAGAGGACTGGGCATAGTAATAATGAAAGGCCAGTTGAGAAGATTCTAACATCAGAAAAAGGCCAGAGACTTGATCAAGTAGGAGAATTCAAAGAGAGTTCAAGAAGGTTTCCAGAGCCTCATTTGCTGTCATCCCACTTAACCAATCTGTTGTGGTAAGGTTGTTTCGACTTTTGCAACATCTTTCTTATACATCTTGTTCTTTCCACTCATCCAATGGCAATCCTATTTCCTCCTAATATGGACTATTACTATGTACCTCTAACTAGGTCTCTTTCCTTCAAGTCTTTCCCCCATTCCAATTCATCCAACCTTCAGTACTAAAATATTTTCTGAAAATACAGGTTTTACTGTCACTCTTCTGCACTATAGGGGGCTCTGTTTGCCATTTAAAACTCTTTAGGAGCTTCCATTGTTCTATCTTATTGTCTTCTTATACTTTAATTGCTTGTACTCTATGGTTACATTGATCTATTTACATAAAATAGTACTCCATCTCCTAACTCTGTGCTTTTCCCCTGGCTCACTGATGTTGCCTGAAATGTTCTCTATGCTTACCTCAAATATTACATTATTTTGAAACCATATATACATATACATACATACATATATGTAACATGTGTGTTCATAATTTTGTTCAAACTGTCTCCCAAATTAGAATATGAGCTCCTTGAGTTCAGAAGCTGGTTTTTTCTTTCTTTATGTTCCAAATACTTAGCAAAGTGCTTGACATGTAGAAAGTGCTTAATAAATGCTTGTTGATACACTGAAAGACTACCAAGGCATTCAAAGGAATCATATGACACAACTGTAAAACATAATTTACAGAGTTAAAGATAAATAATTGAAAAGATATTAATTGACAAAAATTTACTATAAACAATATAGTTTCAATTGCTTGGAAGTTTATTGCTATACAAAGCAAACTAGAAAACATATTTCTTTTATAGAACTAGAGGAATAGTAACAAAATTCATCTGGAAGAAGTCAAGAGTCAATAGAAATAATGGGGAAAGGAAAAAAGTGGGAAGGAAGGAAGCTTGGCAATACAATATCTCAAACTACATTATAAAATAGTGTTAATCATAAAGTTTTGGTACTTGGTTAAAAATAGAAAAGTTCATTAATAGAACAGATAAGGTGCAAATAATCCAAAAGTCAATGAATATTGAAGCACTGTATATGATAAACTCAAGGACACTAACTACTATGGGGAATTTAACAAAAGCTTGAGAAAACTGGAAAGCAACCAGAAAATAATTAGGTTTAGCACTACAATAAGCTGCAAATAAATACATGTATGGCCTAAATGCAAAAGGGAATATTATGAAGAAATAAGAAGTGAAGGACAGTAAATATTTTGCATAACTATGGACAGGTGGACAGTTCTTGGCTGAACAAGAAGTACAGATGATAAAAGATAAAACTGGTATTTTAGTTAAAAAAAATTTAAAGTTATTGAGTAAATAAGATTAATGTAGTTTGAATGAGAAATGAAACAATGAACTTGGAAGAATATAGAAAATATCTTTGATGATGTATTAATATCTAAGATATATAGGGAACTGATGAAAGCTTCAGATAAGAGCTAAATTAAACTGTTAGATAAATTGTTCGGTTACATTAACAGCAATATTTCTAGACAAAGATTTTTTTAAAAAATTCCATTTATCAACAAATAAATAAAACAATATATCAAATTTCTTATAATAAGAAAAACAAAATTCAAAACAACTTTTAAATATGACCTCAACTCACGTAATTGACAAAGATGACAAGAAAAGACAATGTCAGTTGTTGGGAGGGGCATGGAAAGGACAGTTGCACTAATAGGCTCCACATTCCTTCCAGTAATGCAACTTAACACTACCTTAAAAGTCATGAAAATGTGTAATTTGGCATTATTAGTCCTGGTACATTGCCCAAATAAATCAGAGAGAGAGGGAAAAGATGCATGAGGTGTCAGAGCAAATAAAGCACTGGACCTGATGTTAGGAAAATCTGAATTCAAATCCAGCCTCAGACACCTGCTGTGTGACTTTAACCTATGTTTGCCTCATTTTTCTCAATTATATATATATATAAACTTATCTTGAAGGATTTTTGTGATGATTGGATGAGATATTTGTAAAATTCTTAGCACAGCGTCTGCTTGCTATACTGTAGAAGTATAGTAGATGACATACGTATGCTAAGTATCATCACCATATGCACAAAAATATTTGATTGTTGCTGTGATGAAGAGCTAAAATCAAAGTGGGTGCCCCTCAAATGACCGATCAAATCACAGTGTAGGGATGGATTGAAATATTGTACCATAAGAAATAAAGAAAAAGTTATATTCAGAAAAGCTGCGAAGTTTAGAATGAACTAATGCAGAGTGGGATAAGCACAATACTTTATAAAGTAATGTGAAAGAAAACTGCTTTGAAAGACTTAAGAATTCCATTGAATGCAATTTGTAATCATAATTTTAGAAGAGTGATGTTCAAGCATGCTTCCCAAATAGAGATGATAGATCAACTCTAGATATAGAATGAAATATATTTTTTAGACAGACTTTGACTTTATTTTGCTTCACAATGTTTATTGGAAAGGATGTATTCCATTTGTGGAGGGGCCTCTGATATTGAGTAATAATAGTGATGAAAAAAAGAAAACAAGAAAAGAATATTAACAAAAGAAGTATACAGAAGAGAGAAGTTAGGAAATTCGGAAGGTGACAGAAAAGTAGGACACGAGTTATAATTGTGTCAAATTTAGCATACTTTTGTATTTTTTAAAAAGCAGACTGTACCTAATGGAAATCAAATTTTCACATAGTATCTTTTCTTTTCTTCTCTGTACATTGAAATGTTTTTGTTTATTAATATTTGTGAAGTTAATAATGATAAAACATATATATTAAATAATGGAACAGAAGGAAAGATAGATATACTGAGTCTGACCTAATGAGTGAGTCCCTCTCTGATATCACCATACCAGGAGTAGACCCAGCCATGAGACCCTCTGTTTTAAGCTGTCTCTTCAGCCACCTTCAGCTCCCTGGCTCTCTGAGGATGACTTCATCTCAAGCTGATTTTGTGAAAGGTAGGTTCTTGTCTGGAACATCCACATCATGACAAAGGTCCATTGTGCTGCTCATGCTCCACTTTGGGCTCACTCTCCTACTTCTGATTATTGTTTCCTTATTTCTTTTTGGCTTTTTGTGTGCTCACCTATTTTGTCAGATTCATTTTCTACAGGCAAAGTACCATCTGCCTGCAGATGCCTGAGTGCTTAAGGCAGGTGTCAAGCCCTGTCAATGACTGTGATGCGTCACCCTGGACCTGGCTTCAACCAAGCTGTGAATGTCAGCTAAAGAACTAATCCCTGGAATGGCACCTCTTGGGGCAGGAACAGCTCAACCTCCAATCTCAGAAAGAATTAGTTATGAAAGAAGAGAACTTTGCCCCTCACCCCAAGATTTTGGGCCCCATTCATTCAAGAGGAGAACAATGGAGTACTTGTGTTCAAGTCCCACCCTAAGATATTGTTTTATGTGCTTATTTTTTGTGACCCCTGTTATGTTGTTGTAAAGTTCTGTTCACAACAGTTGCCTAAGATACTGTTTTATATGCTTATTTTCTGTAATCCTTGTTAAAGTTCTGCTGACACCAGTTGCCTCACTGGCCTGTTTAATGAATATGAAGATCGTGGGGTCAAATATAATGGTAATTTAAATGGGAAGCTCTTTCCCATTCATTAATAGGCCCTTGTGACTTACTTAAATCATATGGAACCCTAAGTCACATGTGGTAGAAGGAGTTTGCTGAGCAGGTGGAACAGAAAGGGTAAACAGGAAGAGCCAGAGCTGAGGAAGAGCTGAGAGGAAATTGGTCAGAGTCTAATCAGAGATGGGAAGGATGAAGGCAAGTAGGCAGCTGGCTAGCTTGAGTGAAAGAGCTTGTTTGTGATTTTAAGGGGGCCAGCTTAGGATTTGTTTAAGAGAGCTGGTTTGTGGGGAGCCTAGAAGGGGGAAGACTTGAGGATAGTGTTATTCTCTGTATTGCTATTGCATATAGGTTTTTGTTAGTATGATGGGTTTGGCTTTCTGATGCCTGAAGAAATATTTCAGTTCTAGCTTCCATGTGAGCACTTGGTTATATTTTGTGATTCATAATTGCACAGGGATATTCATGGCCCTATAGGAGCTGTGAGTATCACATTGGTGCTATAACAATACATTTGGTTATGAATTTTTTGGGTACAGATGACTGTCTTCTAGATTGTAGTGGAATACCAATCCACATCATTGGAGGGAGTGCACATTCCAAAGAAATCACAAAGCTTGAAATATTTTAGTGTTATGGCCGTAATCCTTCGTTCCTAGATCTCAGTGGTATTCCCTCATATCATATTTCCTTTCTCCCCTATGAAAAACAGACAAAAATAGAACACAAACTGGTCTTATTACAATGGTGGAGAGCAAGACACAAAGGAACCTTATGGAATAGTTGAACTATATCTTTTGAACTTCCTACCTCTTCTTTTAGTGTCACCTTATTTTTGTCCTTACCTCTGCATCTCACCCAAAGAACTGACTTGTTTTTCTCTCCCATGGGCCCTTATTCTCAGTTACCTAATTTTTCCTAAAGAGTTAACTAGAGATACCTGAACTTTTATTCTTTAAAGTAGAATCTTAAAACTAAAAAAAAATGTCTTCAGGATGGCAAATTCATAAATAACATTGTCTTCAAAAACAGATAATGAAAATCATATGATTATAATTTCACTCATAATTATGTAAGACCCACATGGAAAAGAAAGCATCAAATATCATATTTGTGTCTTAAGCAATGTTTTTCATTTAAATTATTTATTTTAAGCAATTAAAAATTCTTTCCTAGATAAATTCAGTTACTAATTAATTATAACCATATTGTTGCAAGTTAATGCAAGTTAACATTTAAGTCTGTCATTCTATCCATGATTGTAGTTGCATGCTAACATGCAACTGGGCTATACTAAGCATACAAATAACTCAGCTCCCTACTGTAAATCCTTCCTAAGTAGAGCACTTTTAATCCTCAATCTCCTGCTGCAAGCCCTTGGAACTGAGAATATACATCATCGATAATTGTTAACTTATCTTCTTTTAAAGGAACTGCTTTTTATCTTTTAAAAAACCCTTGATTTATTTTGAAGTTATGCATTAAGCAGAGCACTAGCTCAGAATCAGATTTTCACTTAAAAAAATCATAAACCACTGTGTGTATGAGTGTTTAACCCACCTAACTATTGGTACCTTGAGACTCAGAATGATGACTTAGAAAAAACTTTAAAGACAGGTTCAAAATATGCTCATGCCCCCAATCATTTTTACCATTCTTTCTCCTATAGCTCAGGATATCATGGATTTGGTCAATAAAATGGGTGGTTGATACAGAAGGATGACTATAAAATAATAATATTGCTTTCCTTAAGCCACACATAAAAATCATTCTGATCACTTTGTAGTCATACCGTACATATATCACATTGACATATTTGTGCTTTATGATTTCCTATTTAAAAGGTGGTTTACTTCTTCATAGCCTAACTTCAATCCCTATGTCATTGAAGTAAGACGTTGACCCCCCTCTCTTTATTTCTAAAAAAAAAATCTTCACACACATATCTGCACAGACAGTGGGACTATATACATATATGCTTAAATACTTTGAACCTCAGATTGCAGTTGTTGGCTAAATGTTATTTACTTTGACTGAAGAAAGTATATTCAGATAACTGAACCAAAATGAAACTTATAATCAATAATACAGTATAGTATTAGATGTCATTCTTGAGAGAGTTAAAAAAAGAAGGTTATAACTCTCCTTCTCTCAACCCCAGTGACTTGTTCCCTTTCCTAACCCTTCATTTTTCCTTGCATATTAAACCTAGATGAGGCAATCTTTCACCTTCTGGAAAAATTTAACTACCTGAGTTTTGGTAATGGATTTTTTGCCCCTTTCCCTTTAAACAATAATTCTTCTACAGAGATTTAGAAATTTGCCAGAGTTGTAAATGGAGAAAATACAAGTTAGTGGAACTATGAAGACATTCTAGGAAAATTTAAATCTCTGAAATGGATGATGCACACTCACACACACACACTTATTTATGCAAGATAGGTGACATCTTTCTCTGTGCCTCTTTTTCAGTCTAGGTGAAAGATTGTATACTATTGAGTAATGAATAAAATACATGCTGAGATAAGATAGAAACAAATCATAAAGTCATTCCAGAAAGATGTCATAATGGTATAAAGTTTTGATTGAGGAGTAAAGAGACCCTTGTTCAAAATCACACCACTTCACTAACTAACTGATCAGAATGAGCAATCAACCTCTCTGCTTTTGTTTTTAAAACATAACTAAATAATCTTTAGGGTCTCTTATAGTTCTACTGTATAAATGAATTTGCAAGCATATAAGCATTCTTTCACATCTTGTGCATAACTAAAAATTGAAACAGAAATTAATTAGATTAAAGGTTTTAATTTTCAAGTGACTGGTCAATCTTATTTGTCAGTAGTAAACTTGTTGAAGATGGAGACTGTCTTACTTAGATTCTTGTGTCCCTAGTGCCTCATCCAATTCCTTATACAATAGAGGTACTTAATATATGTTTGTTGATGTATTGAATCAAACTATGTGGGGACATAGAGATATATGCATATACATACATACATACATACATATATATATATATATATATATATATATATATATATATATATATTTATATCTATGCTTAAACCTAAGTGGAAAAAATAGGTTTGTTCATCAAACTAAGTATTTCATTAAGATAATTCATGTATATGCATCTGGTCCTGCTTCAAAGAACATTTATCAACTTGGAAGATAAAAAGATATCATGCTAATGTATTTGCCATTTGAGAAAAAGTTAAATAAATTTGGACAGTACTGAACACTTATCCAGTGAATTTGGACAGCAATATTAGAAAACTCGGTAATTCTGGCTTAAATTATCTCTATGATTTATAGTGGACTGAGTAGAAAGAATATTAAAACTGGAGTTAGAAAGACCTGAATTCAAATCCAATGTCATAAACTTCCTGGTTGTGTGATTTTGGGTATGGTACAAACTCTGTTGCCTCAGTTTCTTTAATTATAAAATGGGAATAACAGCACCTACCTCACAGGTTTACTGTTAGGGCCAAATGAGATAATATTTGTAAAGTACTTAGAATGATGCTTGGCACATAAACGTTTCTTCTCCGATAACTTCTCTTAGCCATACGACTCAGTTGTTATATTTCTTCTTCTATTCAACAAAATGGCTAAATTAATGTGGTTAAATTACTAAAGATTTGTCATGTACCTTGTCATAAGATATTTTTCATTGAAAATAAATTTTTATAATGTATTTTGGTGTTAATGGAGATGCATGTAACTATAGATAATTCTTAGATGTTTAATTTCTTTAAGCCTTAGTTTTCTTATCTGCACAATGGAGATAAAAATACTAGCATTGTGCTTCACAGAGAAGTTGTGGGGAACAATGCTTGTGATCCTCGAATGACTTTGTAATTGCTAATTATTATTTTTCCAAGTGAATTAATTTAGTATGGAGACAACTAGTTTCAGAATTTGGAGCCTTGGATTTGAATATTGGCTTGTTTTGTCACTCTTGTTGCCAGACCTTGAGTCTCTACATCCTTATCCATGAAATGGAGATGATAAAAATAATTGCAATGTCTGCTTTACATGGTTGCTATGAGAAGAGTTTTTGTAAACTCTGAAATAGTATAAAAATAAAGGCATTATTTTATATAAGTTGAAATGGAAGTCTTCCAAGAGTGAATCTGTTGTAATTCGGGCATTTGTAGTTCCTACAAAGCTGAACCCTTAGATTATATGTAGTGACCACTATCTGAAGACAAGTCCATTTTGACTGGAAGAGAATTGATCCCAGAAAGCTATCAAAAGCTGATTTTGTTCACAGAAACCCCAAAAGACCATCTACTGAGAGAGTAGAGCAATACTGTCATGCACATGTACATCTGTATTACTATGCATATGGAATAGCAATCATATCAGTGAAATGCGACATCCTACAAATAGCAAATAATGATATATCATTAATGTAGCATTTTAAGGTTGCCATTTACATAAGTGCACAGAAATCCTCTTGTTAGAGCTTTATTGCTGCTAGTATTTCTATTATTTTCATTTTTGAAATGAAATAATAATCTCACCAAGTTTAAGGTACTTGGCTCAGCCATACAAGTAGAATTTGAATTGAGGTCTTCTTGTGTTGAAGTCCAGCAGGCTATTCATTATGCCACACTGTCTCTTAAGAACTGGACAGATTTCATTAGACTGGAGCATATGGATGAAAAGTTGAAACTAACCTTTGTCTTTAGAGTTCTATTTCCATGCATTGTCTGGGTAATCTTTAACTATAATAACCATTAAGAGAATTATTGTTTTCCCTAATGTTATATATGTCTCAATTACTATATAATTATATAAGAATAAGCTTGAATAAAATGGCTTCATGTCTTATGGATTCCACATTAAAATGTGGGACTTGAAAGAATGTCATTTTGTATATGTTATACTCTGTATGTCATGGTGAAAATAGATTCATGCTAGTAGAGAAAAGAAACATATCTGATCATCTTATAAGTGCCTTTCCATTTAAGTGACACAAAAATCAGTTTAGAAAAAGTGACATTTTCCCCCTGATTTTCAAAACAACTGTTTTAAGTACACCTCTCTAATTAACATATAAATAAGTTACAGCATAATTTTCTTTTTGTAGGGAATCCATTTACTTAACATAGAATCTTCATAGACCACTATAAAATTGGAACTTTAGAAACTCCACTGCTGAATGTAGTGTGAAAAACTTCAGATTTGGAGAGTAGCCAGAAACATTCAGAATCGCTCAGTCCATTTAACACTTGAAAAGTAAACTTGATTAAAGCCACCATGTGGCCATGCTCTGGGCTTATATTATTCTTTCTGTACACACACGTAGCCCTCTCTAGTGCTAATGGCAGTTGTGGTTATAGCTCAAGAGCAGACTATTCCCCAGAGTATAGACACATGGTGGCTTTAATCAAGTTTACTTTTGAAGTAATAAATGTGTGGAAGAAGGCTCAATGTATGCAAATTAACACTAATAGGAGTGCCACACAGCCATGGAGAGGAAAAATAAAATAACTCTTGGTAGATGAGGCATGGTCATTAAGAACCCACAACTGTTCCAGTACTCAGCAAATTAAAAAAAAGTTTCTTTAGCTTTCAGTAGCAGGAGAATATATTCAGAAGAAGGAGGTCATGGTGCAAGGGCACAATATATAATCAAGGACCCCTCAACCATAGAAGATGCAGGTATACATAGGCACAAGCCCAATAATGAGCAATTTTTCTGGTACTAAGAGCACATTTATAGAACTATTAAATAACCCAGCTGAATCCTTATTTATATTTTAAATGCGGTTCATATTCTATTATATTCATGAAGTTTTAGCAGTTCCAAAGTTGGTTCATTTCTTTCTCTATCTTGCTAGTTTTTCCAATTAGAAATCTAAACTAAATATGATGCAAATTGTTGAATTCTAATCTGAGCATTTGATTTTAGGGAATTAAATGAAATGATGAAATGGCATCACTTTATTTTAGCATGCAGTACATTATAATGTACTCCATTTCACGATAACTTCCTATTCTTTACACATTAGTAATTGATTTCATGTGACAATTCATTTGGCAGATGGCGAATGTCTAGCACTTTTACAATCCTTTACTAAGTATCTTTGTCTTTGGTATCTACTTTTGTGACATGTGAACTAGTTATGTAAATTGGAATCAGAGGACTCTCCAAACAACTACAAGAGAAGGCACTACGACAAACATTTATTAAGAACATACTATGCACCAGACTTTTTTCTTTAAAATAAGATAATCCCATAACTGACTGTCTAATATTTAGTACATTGAATAAAGAAAGCAGTCATATCTGAGGAACTTATTAACCTGGATTAACAAAAAATATGATTCTGTTGCTTTTCCTCTTACAAAACATAAGTAACTAATTTATGATGCTGATTATACGAGTTGAGAATCATACCATGCTTGGGGGAGGGAGTTAATCAAATGTATAATGAGTAGATCATGGGATCAAAGAATGAGAGGGAATCTAGAGATTTCTAGTCCAACCACCTCATCAGACAGATGGAGAACCTGGGATGAAGAGAGAGAGCAGAAGTTACTTGACCAAGCTCATGCTGCTTCTTTATGGAAAATCCAGCACAAGAGACATGAAGGTATATAATCATTTGGAAAATCAACTTATAATTATGCAAATAAAATAACAAAAATATTCATAATCTTTGACCCAGAGATTGTACTGCTTTTTATATGCCTCAAGGAAGTCATTGACCAAAAGGAAGTTTCCATATACACAAAAATATTCATAAAAATCCTATTGGTGGTATGAGAAAACTGGGAATGCCCTTTGGATTGGAGAATTACTAAAGAAATTATGATACACAGATGTGTAAGGATATTACTGTGATGAATATGACAAAGACAGAGAAATATAGAAAGGCTTACACATACTGATTGCAAGTAAAGTAAACAGAGTAAGAAAAAGACTACCACCACCCCCTATATGTACATATATACGTATATATACATATATTATAGAAAGTAAATGGAATGGCTGGATAAACTGTGGCATAAGAGTGTGATGCATGATTGATATAATGACCACCAATGACTTCAGAGGACTAATGATGAAATGTAATATTCATTTCCTGGCAAAAGCTGATGAATTTAGGGTGAAAAATTATATATGCACACATACATATACACAGGCTCTAATACGAACTTCAATAAGAAGAACTCATGCTTTCTTTTCTGGTTATTGTGCATATACATAAATGCATATATGTTTCATATGTGAATATAAATTTGCCTATGTATACATAAACTCTCTATATAGAGCACATATGAATGCTCTAAATCTAGATAAATGTATGTTGTATTATTGACTGCATAATGTACATCTTTATTTGTATTTTACGTAGATATTTATTTCTATATGGATTTAAATATACATCATGCAGCCAATGAAGGAATTTGTTTTGCTTGACTATACATATTTGTTAAAATAAATTGCTTTTCTGTTTCTTTTTTATATTGGATGGGGAATGACCATTCTGTATTTGGTTTGGGTCTCCAAGTAACTTTTTTTTTCTTTTTCAATTGACTACATAGCTAATAGGGGTGCCTGAGTCAATTTTAGTCTAATTTCTCCGACAATTTTTTCTTTGGTGACAGTCAGGAGATACTTTTGACTCCTTTTCTGATGGCATCTAGTAAAGAAAGAACAAGATGCTGGCATCCCAGATTTTGCAGTCAGCTCAGTATTATTGACCTATGGAGCAGGGAAAGATCTTTCTGTCTCCTAGGGCCCTTCCCTATTGTCTGCAAACATATTTTTGTCTCCTTCATCCTCAAAACCCCTCCACTTGACACTTTTACTTCTGCTAGCTATTATTCCATATCTATTCTCCCTCTTGTGGCTAAACTTTTAGAAAAAACCATTTATAATAGATCCCTCCACTTCCTTTCCTCTCATTTTCTTCTTAATTATCTGTATTCTATCTTCAGAGTTCATCATTCACCTAAAACTTATTCTCTCCAAAATTACCAATGATGTCTTAACTGCAAACTCTAATGGCATCCTCTACTGCCTTTGGCATTATCAATTACTCTCTTCTCTTTAATACTCTGCTTTCTAGGTTTTCATGGGACTATTCTGTCTGGTTTCTTCTCCTACCTATCTACCTACTCCTTCTCAGTTTCCTTTGCTGTATAGTTATCAAAGTTACACTCACTAACCATAGGTGCCCAGAGTTCTGCCCTGGGATTTCTTTTCCTCTTCTCTGTCTGTACGATTTTGTTTGCTCATCTTCAACTTCCATGGTTTGAATCTCTGTTGCAATGATTTTTTTTCTTCAGATTTGTATTTTATTCAGCCCTAATCTGTCTCAACTTTCAGTTTCACATCTCAAATTTCCTTTCAGATATTATGAACTAGATGTATTGTAGATTTATTAAATTCAAC
This sequence comes from Potorous gilbertii, assembly GCA_028658325.1. Classification (NCBI taxonomy): domain Eukaryota; kingdom Metazoa; phylum Chordata; class Mammalia; order Diprotodontia; family Potoroidae; genus Potorous; species Potorous gilbertii. The sequence continues at coordinate 390,708,344 of CM053771.1, forward strand.
ATGTCTAAGACTTAATTCATTCACCCTCCAAATCCTTCCCCCCTCTTCCTAATTTCCCTTTCACAATTAATGATGGCAGCATTCTTCTGTGCTTGCAACTTAGATATCACTCTTCATTTACACCCCCAGTATCTAATCAGGTGTCAAGTCTAACTGATTCTACCTTAACAAATTTTTTCATATATTCCCCCTCTACTGTAGCACGGCCACCACCTTCTTGAAAGTTATTGCTTCATACAAAAGTTAGATGGCCTTTGTGCTTTAGATCTCTCCTCAATCCAGTTCATCCTCCACTCCAAGTTTTCTCCTAATCATGTCCCCACTTTTTAAAAAGAATTCCAGTGTCTATCACCTCCAGGATTAAATATAAAAAGCTCTACTTGGTGTTCAAAGCCCTTCATAATATGGCCCCTTCTAGCCTTTTTATCTTCTTATAACTTACTCCCCGTAACGTGCTCTGGAATCCAGTGATGGTCTTTTGACCATTCTTTGCATAAGACACCTCATTTGCTGACTTAGGACATTTTTCCACCTGTTCCCCACACCCGTAATTTTCTCTCTCTATTTTCCTGTCTACTCTCTTCTCAGGAGTCCTTCAAGTTTCAGTTAAATTCTTACCTTCTAAGAGAAGTCTTTCCTGATCCCTTTGAATTCTGTGCTCTTCTCTTTTTTAATTATCTCTGGTTTATCCCACATGTATCTTGTTTTTATATAGTTGTTTGAATGTCATCTCCCCCTTTAGATTGTTAGCTGCTTGAGAGTAGAAACTGATTTTTACCATTCTTAAATCTCCAGTGTTAAGTACAGTTTCTGGCACATTAGAGAGCTGGCAAATACTTATTAACATATTGAATGACCTTGGATGGTTGGATTGGATTGCTGATTGACTTCATAATCCAGTCTACGGAAAATGAGATGAAAACTCATCTGATGATGATGCCACATTTGGACATGAACTTGGTAGAACCAATGTTATGAAGGAACTGTGTTATGAAGGGACCCAGGAGTAAGCCCACAATTCTCAGAATGTGAAGTGATAGAACAGTGAATGTGACCCTAAAATGTAGGGAGAAATATTTGTCCCTTTGTTCTAGTTATATTGTCAAAACAAATATCCTTTTATAAAAGCTTTTGGTATGTAGATTAAATTGAACTGGGGTGCTAGTCACTCCAACATAACAATGGGGGAGAGTGATAAGTGTGGACTTGATCCAGTAACAGTACAGAAGGTATACCTCAAACTCCTCAGGGTACTCAAAAACCCTCAAGGGAAGATGGAGGTTGAAAGGCCCTGGGATAGATGCACCTGAGATAATCACTACTATATAACAAATGATATAGTTACATGGATAGTATGTAGCAGGTTTAGAACTACTGTTGTCATCTATGTTAATTTTAAGAGTAAAATAGGATATTGCATACAATGATTAATTTTGAATAAGATGAGGAATTTTATAGAATAATGGATTGAAATTGATTGAAACATACATTTTTAATATTTCAACAATTCATTCAATTTATGAAGTTCATTTTGAGCTTTTGAAAAGAAACTTTATTGTTTCAATTAAGTACTATTATGTCGCATTTAATACAATTGTACTGCAAATCTTTTGTCTGTGACTTACAGTTTTAAATGACCTGAAAAATGAGAACATGGAGGCAATTTGGAGATACACTGTAATTGTTGTAATGATGTGATTCTTTATATAAGATTGACAGGATACAGTATTTTGAAGTTAGTATGTAGAATATTCTGTTATGTTTCCAGTGTAATAACTATGCAGCATTTATTTTCTAGGATAGTCTTTATGTTAGGAAGATAAGAAATAAGCACTTATTAAATGCTTACTATGTGCCAAGTATTTTGCTAATAACTTTCCAAATATTATATCATATTATAGTCTTTGGGAGATTTTTTTGCTTATAAGCTTGTAGCCCCCATCCAGAATTTTGAAATAATCTTTATGCAGAAAAAGGTTAATTAATTCTACAGGAGTCATTAGGTGACATGCATCATAGATCCCTGAGAAACTTCTGAGGACTCTAGAAAAATTGTAATTCAGCATTTGCTGGGGTTGGTGATGGCTGCTTCTAGCCATGTGGTGACTCTAAATTGGGTGCTTTTAAATGATAGAAGGATAACTTTGTTGTCTAATGAGTTGGAGAAACTTTAAAAGGCAAGGCAGTTTCCAAAGTGATGTCTTTGCTAAGCTTTTACCATTTTTCAGTAAATTCACTCCAACATGAACAATGACATGAATGGAGAGGTGGTGTGGGCTGTGCTCTGTTCTCCCATTCTACCCCACCCAGATGGAGCATGAAGGCATCTTGCCAAGTTCATACTTGAGACCCCAGCTTCTCTCATACAACTCTCCTTATTTCTGCCTGCTGCTAATAATCTCTGCTTTCTTTTCTATGGTTGCTGCTCTCCTGTGAGCCTTGTTCTCCTTTTAAAAATTTATCACTGTTATGATTTTACCATGTTCTATGAGTTTGCACCACATATTTTTTTTGCTGAAAAAATAGGGGGTTGGTGGAGAGAAAAATTTCTAGATTTTTGATTTCATTAGTATATAGAGTTTCCTAAGTAGATGATTAGATATCACTCTCAAGGTGAGTGTGTCTGGTATTAAAAGTGACCTGGGAATGGTCCAGAGGCTGTGGGTTCAAGAGATGGAGTTGTCTAGCAATTAAGGGAAGTTTTTGCATCAGGAAAAACAGGTACTTAGAAAAAGAGGAGCCAAAGCTTCTGGTCTGGCTTGCCGGAATTCATGAACTTTGAGGACGACAGTAAGTAAAGCGAATGCATACTTCCTAATCAGTCCTGGAAACTGGTTATGTTTAGATGAGTTTTCAGCACGAGCCTCCCAAGAATTTATAACAGTGGTTATAAGTCACTATCAAATCTTATTGCTCTTTTAACATATTCTATGAATCTCTTTTACTTTTCTTTTGTGTGTAAAAGATAAATACTAGTCCCAAACCTAATTTATATGGTTTATTGAGTAACTTTGTATTCCCCTACCCTTTGGGAAGATGTGAGTCAAAATCCAAGCTTTAAATGAACTTCCACCTCCACCTTTAGGGGTTCTCAGATATAGGTTTAATGAGCTGAAGAGGGTGAGGAAATGTAGCCTAGCATCCCTTTCATTGGAGATCATGCTCCTCAGAACAGAAACTCGTCTGAATTACACTCCTGGCTCTAGACTAGACGGACCCCTTACAGAGAAGCAGTAGGTACCGTGGCCCAGACCCTTGGGCCCACCAGGGTTCTGCAGTGTTATATCTAAAATGGAAGGCTGATACTTGCTCTGCTTTGGCAAGCATGTTGTCTCCACAGTATGGCAGGGTAAGATTGTATTGCAACAGATAAAGACAGAAGAGCATGAGAAGTACAGACTATACACTATGACTCCACAAGTATGCAGAATCCTGCTGACATGAAGATTGGAACTGAGAACTCCTTTTGGACGCCACATCCATGATTACGTTGGACTCACTGAGGCTTTCCGTACGGTTCTCCCGTAGAGCTTCCTTGCCTCTGCCCTCTGCCAACGTCTGCTGCCTTTTCCTTGGTTGCTGCTGTCCTGTGCTCCTTGTTCTCCATTAAATTCATTATTCACATATTCCTTATTGCTATCATTTTACCAGCTTCCCTGGCTTGGGTTCACCCATTTTCTTTGTTGAAAAATATCTTGGAGGTGGGAGGGGAAGGGCTCAAGACCTGTGATTTCTTCAGTGTTGGCAGTTCTCTGTTGAGGAAATGACTCCTTTCGAAGACCTACAATTTTTCTACAATTTATGTAAGTTCATTGGTTCTGGGGCACATAGAGATTAAGTGACTTGCCCAGGGTTGTATGATCTGCATAGGTGAGAGGTAGCTAAATAAATGAGAAAATAAAAGTTAGGTTGATAATCAAAGTTGACTTTGGCTGTGATCCTTCTCCTAGTTCAAACACTTTAATAATGTATTATGTCTGTGTTAGTATAGTTGGCTTTGCCACTAAATTGTACAGATATTAACTTTTTATTAATTTTAAGAATAACAGATTAGAGATTCTGATACACTGAGACATATGAGAAAAATAAATAATCTTTAATAATCTGGAAAGGGGACTGACTCTGAGTTAAAGTGTTTTCTGCTATTAGTATGAAATGTTACATCCTTGAGAGCAGGGGTTATTTCTCTTTTGTATGTGCATCCCAGAGCATTGCAAAGCACCTGGAATATAGTAAGTGTTTTTCATTCATTCAGTCCTATAGATAATACTGGTATATAAATATGTTGATAACCTATTAACTGATGAAAATTCTCCCCTAAATTGTTGGCATCCCTTTCTAAAAATATTAGTTGATCAAAGGGTAAACATAGGGGAAAAAATTGCCTGTATTTCTTACATAAAATTGCTAGAATAGAGAGGTGACTAGAAGAGGAAAAATATTTCAGCAAATGCTTTAATTTATTAGTTTTAACATTTGTTTTATAACTAAAATACTGACTTTTTATTTACTCACAGAAAGGAAAAGAGCTAGAAATAAGATTTAACTTCTAAACTCAAACTATGTTTGTAAAATTTCTATTAGTGAGTGTAGAGTAGAATGAATGTAGAGTGAAACATTTTCCATCATTTTATAAGGTAATTTGACACTATCCTGAACCTCAGCCTTCCTTTATCTACAATACACATACACACACAAACAATAAACATATAATTGTGATAAATTGCAATGGTTTGACAAATTGCACTATTTTCATTGAATTGCATTCATTTATGGCATTGAATTCTAAATTTGTTTAACACAGTTCTCATTATATTAATATTTCATACTTACATAGAATTTTAAGTATATAAAGCTTTTTCTTCATAAAATCAGTCAATAAACATTTACTAAATGTTTATTTATTTATTTAAATTTATTAAATGCCTACTACATGTGAGGAATTGTGCTAAGAATTTGGTGATATAAAAAATAAAAACAGTTCCTGCCTGCAAGGAGCTTACACTCTAACAGCATAAGATAACTTACAAAAGGAAGCTGAAAATGGAGATGGGGAAGTACTTGATGTAGGTGCATGATAGAGAAGATGGAAAGAGTGCAGCTAGGCGGCAAATGAAAAGATAACTGATCTTACTCTGCAATGGCAATCTAATTAGGATATTTTGCTGGGTCTTTTTTATTAAAACTGCCTTTAATTGAATAATGTGATTGAAGAGGATCATTCCTACCCATTGATGGGCCTGCCCATTGTGGGATGCTTGATTAGGGGAGCTGTTTTTGTAGGAGGGTCTCAAATACCTTTTCTTTTCTATTGAGACACTGGGTCAGGGGCTTATTCCCCCTGGCTCTAAAAAATTATATACATACTCTGAGAGTGAGGTTTTACTTTGGGGCTTACTGACTGGAAGTGTTTCTTTGGCCGGAGAAGCCCCTAAGAGGAGGCCCGCCCCACCCCATCTCCCATCTGAAACCCAGAAATTGATGCTTCCTTCTCTGGTCTGTTAGTGGTCAGGCAGTTTGCAAGTGCTGCCTGTTGGTTTTTGGTTTCTATGAAACTTTTACTTTATTTTCTCTGATACCTATGCTTGATTAAAGTGATTGTTAGCTCCTGAAAAGTTGCCTTTGCTTTTATGAATGCAGATCTAAGAACCTGGGATACCAGGTCACTCTGTGTATGTTTTATCTATATGCATATGTAGTTACCACTATCCAAGGAGAATATAACTCCAGTAGATATACATGTACTGAATAATCTGCTTTCTTTAATATGCTCTTCTTGACCATAGTGGGGTGAATACTTGTTCGATACCCAAGGTGATCTTCAATTGTCTCCATTTCCAAACTCGGATGTTTCGGTGACCTGGAGCAATCTCCAGGTTAACCTAGAATGAGTGCAATTACCCAGAATGAGCGTCTGTGTATTGATGTTCATTCTGGAAGCAATCCCAGGGGCTTCCATTTTTGGCCGTCTGCATTATCGTCTGCACTGGACTAGAATTCTCAAGTAGCTCTGTGCAAGGCTTTGTGTCCAGAGTTCAGGGGGCAAAAATTTCTCTTCACAGTAGAGAACAGTATCATTGATCTGCCAGAATGTTGCTAATGCAAATCCAACCTCACTTGTTAAGCTTTTTAAGCCTGCCAGCCCAGGTCAGAGTGAGTTATAAAAACCCTTCTTAGTTTTCAGTTGGATACTGAGCTATGGATAATTAATGTATAGATTACAAAACACATTCTTGACAGATCACTTGATTGTGACAGCTTAATTCGATCTCAAGAGAAGTTTAACTAGATTCTAAGACAGCACCCATTTCATCTCTTTGGTCCCACTGAGAGGTAAAAGAGCTTTTCAGTAGTGCTCCTGTCCAATATAGTGAAGGTTTTGGCTATGCTAAGCAAGTGTTGGTTGGCAAGGGCATGACATTATTAGACAAGCTTGTCTCTCAAATCTCAAATGACCCTAATATCAGGGTTGAAATTGCCAGAGTCTATGTTCTCTGATTCCCCTAAGGCATCACTCAGAATTACTGTGTCAAATTTGGCGCCACTGATGAAGTAGTTTCTCAGATTTCTTTCTCTTAAATACTTGTGCTGTAAGAGACCAAACTTCTGGAAGTAAGGAGGAGAAAAAAGACTGAAATTTAAAGACTAAGTGGATATTCATTTTTATCTTAAAGTAATGCATTTACTCTGTAGAACAATGCTTTTATCTTTAGAGATGATTTTGTGCTCCAATCTAATATTAACCTCATCTAGTTTATGCAAATTTTAGCACAAGATAACAATAGTAGTGTTACACACACACACACACACACACACACACACACACACACACACACACACACATACATAAAATCTTCAGACTGAATATTTGCTTTACTATGACTCCACCTACTGGAATTACCTTACATTGATCTTGAATTTCTGAGGCTTAGACTTGATTTAAAAAAAAAAAAAGGAAGAAGAATTTTGAGAAAAAAGAACATGTTATTGGGATTGTATATGTACATGTGGAGAGCTATTTTTCTTAATAGAATGTTCATTTAACAGGATAAGCAATTTTCAATGAGGTTAGTAATTTTACCAGTGTGTGGGTAGGGAATGTCGGATTGCAGGCTGTGTTGATTTATTCAACTTTTTTTTTTTTAATACTTAGGCCTTCTTCCAGCTGAAGTACCTCATATAATGAATTTTTAGATGAATGTAGAACATTATCAATAACAATTCACATTTATAGAACTTTAAGGTTTATGAAGTACTTTCCTCAAAACAATCCCTTGAAGAACCCTCCCCTATAAAAATCACATTGTACCTCTTTTGGACATTCCTTGTATATGCATGTACATATGTTGCTTATGTTATCTCCCCTGATAGAATACAAGCTGCTTGAGGGCAGGGACTCTTTCACTTTTACTTTTGTACCTTCTTGTACCTAGCACATTGTCTGGCACATAAGCTTTTTAGAGATACTCATTGATTGGCTATTTGAATGAAATGGGTAATATAAAGTATTGCTAACCTTATTTTTTTTCTAATGAGAAAACTAAGGTTGTAAGATGGTGATGTGCCCATTTTTATGAAGCTCATCAGGAATTTGAACTTACATCTCCTGATTCTTGGCCCTATTCACTTTGTCTTGTAACTACTGTGCATGTATAAATATAAGTGTTGAAAATCTATTTTTTATGGTAATGTAAAATAGAACAACGATCACTGATGTTTAAAACAAGTCAAATTAACTACAAAGGACCTATGAAGAAAAATGCTATCTGCATCCAGAGAAAGAACTGACAAACAGATGAAAAGAATGATTTTAAACACACACACACACACACATACATATGCACACATGAACTCTCACAAACACATGCATGCATACACATATTTGTATCTAATGGTAGTCATCTCTAGGACCTGGAGGGAGGTGAAGAGGGAAGAAAAAAGGGAAAAAAGAAAGGTACATGATAACTTTAACATATATTTAAAAGCAATAGCATGTTATACATAATAGATTTGCAGGTTCATGGGCAATCTTCTTTTTCTATTCTATTATGATGTAAATGCTTGCTTTATTTCTTAAGTTTAAAATAAAATAAAACAAGTCAACAATATAATTGAGGAAATACCTTTCAGGACAAAAATCATACAAGGCTTAGCAATTATAAGAAACTAATTTTGTTACTAAACATAGCAATGTATGCTGTTTAGGAATGAGCTGCTTATTCCATTATCAGTTCCTGATTAAGTGGATTTGTAACTCAAATAGAAGGTAATAGCATTGAAATCCTCCCTGTAAGATCACATTTTTATTTGTTTTAAAAGTTAATTCACTTAATTTTTAAATACCTTAATTATAGTTTCACAGTATTGAATTTGACTGGAATTTCAGTAGAATTTGGATCAATGTGTTTTTATGTGATGGAGGTAAGTGTTAAATGAAGACATCCATCATTGTTTTATGATGTGAAATATAGTGATGTAAAAATTTCCCTAAAGAGTTTACTTTAAGAACACAAAATAACAAACTGTTTCCCATCCTAAAATAAATTAAAGTCAGCTATAGCTATTTTTTTCATTGAAGTTGATGGAGTTCCACTAAATATGGTGGTATAACCTTTATAATCACCATTGAATCAACTTGACATATGCAACTGTTGGATAGAGGATAATTGGACCTACGGGGACTCTACCCTATCAATTATAAGTCTAAGCAGTACTTGATTTTTTTCCTCTGTCACTACATGGTCACAGTTTCATGCCATATCTTCATGTGATTATTTTCAATCTCTGTCACAAAATGATGTGGATGTAGGTACTTGGTCAACTCTGTGGTGATACTGTTTTATGTCTGAATCACTAAATTGAATTTCTATCATGAATCAGACAATTTTACAATTCTTTTAAAATAAAGGAAGCATAGTAGAAGAAAAAAAAGGAATTATTTTCTTGTTTCTTCTAATAAGTAACCAGCTTAAAGGGAATAAACCTAAGTGGTAATCCTAGGCTTTTCTGTGGAATTCAGCCAGAATAAGAAAGCCTGGATATGTTGTTTCTTGATGCAAAAGACCCTTGATTTAACAATAGAAAGTGAAGTCCTTTTCCTTGGAAGTACAATAAAATCATATATTGGATAAAAGTGAATTAACACAGCTGGTTGCTAGTGTCATGATTAGGCATACACTGGTTTGGATAAAATAAAAACTTGCTGGAGTCTTCATGCAGAACTTGAACTGAAATGAACCTTAATTAAGTTCAGATAATTGCCCAAAATATTTTTAAAATTCCTGTTTGATTTCACATGTCCCTGTTTTGTTTTTGGTCAGAATAACAAGTATTCCAAACACTCAAAATGATATCTATGATTTCATAGATTTAGAAGTTCCTCCCAATGATGCTGATCATGACTCATTCATGTTTACCCAATCTGTTGGACACTTGTCTATGTCTTTGCATAAGTTAGATACAGGGGATTTACCTATCTTCTTGAAAGCATTTCTCACTTTAATCTGAAAGATAAGAGCAACAGAGAAACATTCTAGCTGTCCACAATTCCTCACTTTCACAATAGGACCATCGTCTTTTCTTGTTATGTGTTTCCTTGATGACATGTATCATTCCTAGCTATTCTTTGAAGTTTCTTATTGGTTTAATGTGGCAGCCAATTCACAATCACCACATATCCCTCCACTGCTCTCTGTGGATATTCATTTTAATTCTTTGGAGACAAATGTACTCTGGCTCTCTGCCATACAGCAACATTGGCAGAGTGTTGCTATTAAAAAGATGGTCCTTATGTTTTCATGTTAAACTTAGGGTTATCGAAGGAGAAGTATGATTTACCACAAGCATTTCAGACTGTTCCCTTCATCCTGTTCAGTCCAACTTAATGGTCTGTATGTGCTATCTGCTGCAAGCATGCAAACTGATGGCATAATCTCTGGGTTTTCCATTTAAATGTCAAAATCTGGGAAAAATGAATTCTACCATTACTTGGTACTTCTTGGGTAGAAAAAAAGGTCAGTGTCTTTTCAGTGGCTACATCTTTCTTTCAGGAGGCTCTCAGGTATTCCAGGAGTTGATGTAATCAGAAAAGTGCATAAACATCTGAAAGCCTTCACTCTCTGTATCAACTTTTTGTAACTTGCAATTAGTATGAGATTTCCTCAAAGTGGCAGATATCATTGGTAAAAATACATCTATTTTGCTGTTTATGGTCAGAGGGGCATTTTAACACTATTATTTCAAAAATTTTTTAAATGATTTTGATATAAGGATGAAAGATAATTTATTTGAAAAGAATCTTTAAAATCATCTTTTGATTTATTGAATTCAATGTTTGTTTTGTTTTTCTCATAATTCACAAAGTATAACTACAGTAGAATCTTATAGTCTCTCTGTCTTTCAGTCAATTGTGAAAAGGCAACGATGGGTTCTATTGTTGAACTTCACTTGTGAAAGCTTGTTTATGAAATATTGGTTTCTAAAATCTTAGAAAGAAGGATGATGGATGATTATAAGTAACATTGCCTTATGAAAGAGTAGAGGATAAAACCCATTTACAGTAGATACAACTGAGGAAAAGTCATATTGGAGGGCATGTTAATATAAAAATTAAAGGAGAAGAAATGGAAGAAAAATGGAAAAGATCTGTAATGATTACGAAAGCAGTTTTCGTAACCAATGACAGCTGAACTCGCAAACAATCCCAGACGTAATTATGTGAAGGATAGAAACTGAAATAAAGAGTATTTACATGATAAACAGCAGCTGTAAGTGATCAAATATATATACTAGGAATTTGTGCTTAAAGAGACAGAATTTGGGAAGCATTGAACAATAGATCTGTAAGGTATTTAAAGAAGGGGATAAAACCAAAGGAATGGGAAAAAACTTAGACTTTGTTCTTTAAAAAGATGATGAGAAAACATTAATAGCTACTGATCTATATGTCTACTTTTCTTTTTCACCTACCTATGAGAGCCATCTGTGCAACAATTGACATTATCGTCAATATTAATATTAGTACAGTAAGAAATAGAATCAGAAGAATGTTGCGAAGCAACATGGAAGACCTAATAATACTAAATTATTTCAGCAGATATAATAAAAAAAGCTCAGATATGATATGAACATATGCTTATTTAAAGTCAAATGTTTAGATTCTGGATTATAGTAATAGATTTATATGCCAAGCTTTTAAGGATTTTTTTTACAGAATCCTGGAAGTTTCCCTTAAATAACATAAGGAAAGCTGTATTGCATCCAAGATGATACAAAAAAAAATGAGCTTGGATTTCCCTATAGGACTTATGAGGGAGGGGTGTTGAGGGTACTCTTAGACAATGTCAGTTTTGTACCTTATGCTTGGTCATCAAAATATATGTAGAGCAATTTTTATAGAGGTCAAGAAATAAGTGACTATTTGTCTGCACCATGGATTACAATAACAGTTATATAGTTTTTCATAAGAGAAATAATATGGAAAGCATTGGGGTTAATTAATTCATCAACAAGAATTTAATAAGTCTGTACTATGTGTGCATGTATTATAGATACACACATATTCACTCATTAACACAATGTAAGCAAAGTAAATGAATGTGGTTTGGGGGATCATCCAAACTCAACTTTTTATGACCATGTATAGAGGTGCTTAGCTAATGAAATCTCCACATGCTCTTTAGACAATGGGCACCCATAAAAATGTCTCATCTGCTAACCACACAGCAAAGAAACAGATTTTTCCTTGATTTCTGAGTCAGCATCAAGTAATTATTTAAGACACTAACCAACTAATACATTGTTCTCTGTGTGTGCCTGTGTTTCTTTGTCTCTGTTTTTGTATCTCTCTGTCTCTTTCTCTCATTTCCTCTCTCCTGCTATGCTGGTTCAAGCAGCTTTCTCAGGACTTTGATACTAACTAACCTCAGCTGTCAACAAAAATCTGTCATAAGCCCAGTCTCCCAGACTTTTGATGGCTCACTCTCCCCACCCTTCAAAGTTACATAGTTGTATCTTAGTCCAATTTTCCTTTATCTATGAGTAAGAAATATCAAATACCATGAGGCGAAGAACAGAATCCTATATTGTCAGGCAACATGTTGGTATAAGTTGTGAGATTAAGCTCTAAGTTGTCTTTCTCCTCACCCAGAGGCTTACAAAATGTCTCCTCCATTTGATGCAGGCAAGAGAGAGTTTTCCCTGTGTATGTTTTTTGAATGTAAAATCAGTTACAGTTCAGTAACCAATCAAAAGTAAATTTTACCATGTAGTTAGCAGACCAGAAATAGTCACATAGCATATGTTCTGAATGAAGGACAAGTGAAGATTGCATCAGCTGTACACTCTATATATTCTCATAAGTGCTGGGCTTAACCAACAGAAGGGAGTTTGACTGAATTGTAGCAGGTATAAAGGGAAGAAATGTATATTATGTCTAGAAAGCAAATCTATCATTGCATCATGAAGGACCATGCCAAATAAGTTTCTATTTTATTCTAGTGAGTAGGGAGCCACAGGAGCTTTTTGATAAGAAAAATAACATGGTCAGACTTGTTTTATGAATATCAATTTAGCAATTGTGTGGAGGATGGATTGGGAAGGAAAGAGACAGAAGTCCTGGAGACTAATTAGGAAGCTATTAAAGCAGTTCAGGAGAGAGATGTTGAAGGCTATAACTAGGGTGGAAGCACTAGGAATTGAAAGAAAAAGATCGTTGTAAGAGATTATTAATTGTAGTTAATATTTATATATCAATCTAAGATTTACACAGTAGGTGTACATGTTAAGAGATAAATAAATAATATTCATTCCAATTATTTCCCATATGGTGATCTCCATATGATAACCAATTGCATTTGTGGCATGAGATTGAGAGGTTGCTGAAGGAATGGTGGCATCCTCAACAGAAATAGGAAAAATGGGAAGAAAGGAATGTTTTTTGTGTTTGGAAGGGGAAAGGAGATAATAAGTTCTATTTCAGATAGGATGACAGACTGTAAGTTTCAATAACTATTTAATTATTTAATGACTGATTAATATTTCTGGATCATATCATTGGCCTTCCAAGGGTACTTGGGATCCTCCTTTCTGAATTAATAGGATAAGAATTCCTTTAATTGAACCACTGATCAATTGATGTTTATATTCCCAGGAAATGCCTGATCATCAATGCCCCTAAGAGGTGAAATCACTCATTGGGCTGTAGGCAATTGTATACATATGGGCCCACATATTGTCTCTTAATTATAAGTGAGCCAAGGCTCCCAACTCTCTGAGAGGAAAAGTAGAGGGCAGGAGAGATATTAAAGAAGAGGGAGAATAGAGAGGAGAGAAATAAGGAGAAAATGGAGAGGGGAAAGTAAGGTAAGAAGGAAGGGAAGAGTTAGGTGGAAGAGAATATGAAGGAGAGATGACAAGAGAAAAGTAGGGGGGAAGAAGAAAAGAGTAAGAAAAATCAAAAGCAATGGAGTTGGAGGGGAAAAAAGGCAGAGAAAAAAGATAGCAATTGTTGGCTCCTGTCTTTCTCTAGGAAAATCCTAGCACAGATGTGCAGGTTCTATACATGAAAATTACCTCTCCACCATACCCTAATATTCACATTTCTTTTTACAAAGAAACATTTGAGTGCTTTGAGCAAGAAGGTGAGAAGTAGCGCTAAACACAAAGAACAGGCAATGAAGCGATAGGTAGGCATTTTGTCTCCATAGAATGGCAACATCAGAAGTAACCACCATGATCAAAAGTGTTGTCTTCATTTTTCAGTCAAGGAAACTGAGGCCCAGAAATGAGAATTGAATAGCCCAAGTACAGTAATAGCACAGACCAGAGTCAAATCAGTATTTTCTGACTATGTATCTGAGAATCTTTCTACCATACTATTGGTGTTTATATCCACTCCTTACTCTCTATTCTTATCATTGTAACTCTAGTGAGTTATTAGAAGTAAATACTTTAAGGGACGGATAAGATCTAAAGAAAGAAAAGAATAAATAGGGGGCAGGATAGAATGGAGGGAAATATAATTAGTCTTTGACAACATGACTATTATGGAAGTCTTTAGCAAAACTTCACATATATAGCCTGTATTGAATTGCTCACCTTCTCTGTGGGGATTGGTGGGGAGGGAGGAAGGGAGAGAAGTTGGAATTCAAAGTTTTAGGAATTAATGTTGAGAATTGTTTTTGCATGCAACTGAAAAATAAGAAATATAGGTTCTGGGTTATAGAAATCTATATTGCCCTACGAGAAAAGAGAGAAGATGGGGAGAAGGGAAGGGAGGGGTGTGATAGAAGGGAGGGCAGATTGGGGGAAGGGGTAATCAGAATGCATGGTGTTTTGGGGTGAGAGAGGGGAGAGATAGGTAGAAAATTGGGAACTCAAAATCTTGTGGAAATAAAAACTAAATATAAATAAACAAATTTTTAAAAATGAAGTCTAAATTAAACACCATATCCTTTCTGAAACTTTTCTTTTTCCTCTAGTCAGTAAGGAACTTTCCCACTTTGGACTTCAAATGATACTCTATTTGAAATGTCAAAATTACTCATCTATCATCTAATATTATTCTTATCTTTGAATGTAATATAAATTTGACTTGACTTCAAGCCCCATAAAGGCAGGGACTCTATCTTTAATCTTTGTTATGTCCTTTGGCTCCAGTCTTTCCTGAAATGAAGATGTCTAAATCCTTCAAGTCATAAAGTTAAAAAAAAAAAAACCAAAAAACAAAACTCCAACCTTTATTTTAAAAGGTGTTTCCCCCAGAGCATTCATTAATCAAAGTGTCACAGTTCAATTAAAATGTAGTGATGAGAAGAATGAAAGGCAGCCGAATGAAGAGTAACTATTTAACTTCCAAATCAGAGTTAAAACTGGTAACTAATCCAGGGAATAGATTTCATTTTTTAAAATGTCACCACTTTTTTGTTTTTAATTTAATGCTGACTTTATAACTCCCAAAAGATACATTTATGAGAAATTGGCAGATTACAGAAAGTATTTTGTATGCAATAGTTCACATTTGTTTTTAGATTATGTTGCCTAAATAAATTATTTTATCACCTTTAATGTTACTATGATCAATTAAAAACGTATTCTCCATCATAAAGTAAGCACATGTTGAAGAGGCTATTTGTAATTTTGCATTAAATTATTTTTGATAAATTAAAACTTTTTTCAGACACTAATTAGTCTGTAATGCAATCTGTAGGATTTCATTTGCTTTAAATTAATTTGGTACATCTATTTATAAATTTATCTGACACTAG
This sequence comes from Potorous gilbertii, assembly GCA_028658325.1. Classification (NCBI taxonomy): domain Eukaryota; kingdom Metazoa; phylum Chordata; class Mammalia; order Diprotodontia; family Potoroidae; genus Potorous; species Potorous gilbertii. The sequence goes on from CM053771.1 coordinate 390,723,610, forward strand.
CTTTGAATAATGAAAATATTTATTTTTAAACTGCTTTACTTTATGTGGTTGCTTCATGCTGAACCTGGTGACTTGTTTACTTATTGTAGAGCTAGTTGTTTTTTTTTGACACTAATTGCTTTATGAAATACAGCCTTCTCACTTGTTTCTATTTTCTCTTAGTCTGATTGATTTATCGCAATAATTTCTTATTTAATTCTAAATGTGGTCACTTAGAAAAATCTTACTCAAATTTCTGATTTTTACAGGCAGCTGTCACCCATAGATATGGCTAAGAATATCATTCAGGTATGTTTAGATTCTTTAATTAAATTCCTTCTCTCAGAATATATTGTGACATGGAGTTGACTATGGGTTCCCAAAAGCTCTTACAGTAGATAGTAAACCATGGTGTCTCATACCAAGGGGAAGATTCAAGGCAATTAGAGCCCTATGAATGAATCTACATGACTTCCATCCATGATAAGACATCAATGTTGGATTTTTTGAAAGCTTGGTTTCACTAAATGTGAATGAATGGGGAAAATACATCCAGGTTTCTGTTGAAGATCATGTGATATAATATTTGCTATATATTTATAAAGCATGTGTAAACTATAAAATATTATGCAGGTTTATAAGACTATCACTGTTATTCTATTGATGGTTGTTCTTTGATTTTGGGGGGGTATGGGGATGTCTCTGTTAGTATTGCCTTCAGAACTGTTTTATAAGCCATACAAGAAGCTCTATCTCATTATTTCCATTTTCTTCAACAAATATTTAGTAATTACCTAATATGTGCATAATATTGCTACAAACTAGGGAAAATATTAAGTTTAAGTAAAAGTTTTACCCTCAAAGAGATTATAATTCAATAGTGTACTTAATATTTATGTAGCACTTTTGCCAAAAACCAGGACGACTCAGCTTGTTTTCTTACCTTATCTCTGAATAATGTTTTGGTCATTTCCAGACACCAAATTCATCCTGAACATTCATCACTACTGAGGATATCTTAAATAATGTAATAATAGCTTTGAAAATATTTACAAAAATTGTGTCGAAGAATTGATTCAATCAGTAAGTTGGAGCACTGCTGGAATAAGTGTATATCCTCCCAAGGTGACAACTTTGAAAGTGACAAAATTAATTTGGATGGAGAATGTTACATTTGCCAAAATTTAATCACATTAGTCTATAATCACACCTCAATGTTCCCTCATTTCTGGATTTATAAGTAGTATCAATCAATTAGTAATGTAGTTACTTCTCATTTATATTCACTATCCTTAACCTTGCTCCAATCTCAGTTTATTCAATGTTAAATCTCTTCCTTATGAATACTTCATTTGTCCAGATGTTTAGAGACCCAGTTCAGCAGTAACCTGTGGCATTTGCTTCTCTTTCTTCATGGTTAAGAAATATTTCACTTTAAATGTAATATGGATGCATGTATATGTCGACATTACAGTTTTCCCCCTCAATAGGACTATGTTAAAAATGCAAAATATGACTTTGGAAAAGTAGAATTACTTTCAATAGATGTAAGATGTGTAAGCATGTATGTATATGTATATGTATATATATATGTATATATGCACACCTTATATAGATATGATCATTATATATCAATATGTTAAAGGATCAGTGATCTTAGCAATGATTTCCAGTATCAGGGATTTAACTCACCCAAGCTTTTTTATCCTGTGCACTTTTATTTCTTTCTTTCAATGAAGCCTGCAGTGGGGTATAGCAAAATGTTGAAGCCCTAATTCTAAACTTTTATACATATAATGCAACTCATGGGCCACCCATCTCTTATCTTTTACTCTCACTGCATTAGTAGACAATATAGTATTCTGATCTTGCATCTCTCTGTAGAGATTTTTATGTCAGTGTTTGCATTCAACTTGGAGTGAGTAATACGACTTTTTTTTTCTTTTTTTTCCCCTTCTTATAAATTTATTTATTTGACTTTTACATTCATTTTCACAAGATTTTGGGTTCCAAAATTTTCTCCCCATTTGTCCCCTCCCCCTTCCCAATACCCTGAGCATTCTACTTACCCATATCACCAATCTACCCTCTCTTCTTTCATCCCTCCTTTCCATTACCCCATCTTCTCTTTTGTCCTGTAGGGCCAGATAACTTTATATTTCCCATTACCTGTATTTCTTATTTCCTAGTAGCAAGAA
>CM053771.1:390726286-390766014 GCA_028658325.1 Potorous gilbertii
AAGAAGACCATGGAGATCTATTATGGAAGAAAAGAGAAAGTGAGTGCCACAGGGTTAAGTAGGCAAGTAATGCTCACCATTTGCACAGTTAAAGACTTGGCATGAGTAGTACTACCTACCAGAATTCAACTGTGAATGTCAAATCTAGAAGAATCCATGTTTTAGCCAAATAGGTGATATACAGTGAGTTTAAAGAGGAAAATAATGCAATGTTGCCACAATATGCTCCTGGTTATAATGGATTTTTTACATTAATTCCACCACGAGGCAGTATCCTAGCAAGAATCTATTTTGAGTCCTAGTTATAAGTGGCAGAGGTAAATTGAACATAAACATTTTCATCTAAAGAATTTTTCTTTCTGCTTCAAGGTACCTTTGCCTAGTAGGCTAATGAAATGTTTATGTTGATTTAATTAAATGATATTGTCAGAACTGGAACTTGGGTGGCAGTATAAAGACACGGAACAAGGGAATACAAGTGAAATCTCAAGGTCAGCATATGAGTCAAAATGAGAGAGGAGAAATACAGTAGAAAGCATTTCGTTGAATGCATTGTTTGGAGCCTTTCCTGAAGTATAGCCTTGGTGATGGAGAGTGGGACCAGGATTTGTAAGGGAACAGAGTTGCTTTCTTTGTCAACCAGTCAGTTATCCACTCTGAGCCCCTGTCAATCCTGACATATTTGGAGACATTTCTCACCAGGCTTATTGCTTGTATGTATCAAGGGAATGCTATTGCCATAATATGCCTGAACTTCCACAAAATATTTTTAAAAGTCTGTTATGTTACCATTATGGAGAAAAGGGAGAAATGTGGATTAGTCTCAGACACGCTGATTCTTAACTGAATCACAGCATTTGAGAGTTTGCAGAGACCTCACTAGCCATCTATTCCAATGAACACATGAAAGGTAACCTCACTACACAAATCTAGATTGAAAGAAGTGTCTGGATCAATGGTATCTTGAAAGGAAGCTCACTAGTAGAGAATAACCGAGATCTGTCCATTTGGATTGCTTAGTATTTTAATCAGTGGCTTTGATGGAGGTATAGATGATATGTTTAACAAATTTGCTGATCACATGGAACTGTGAGGATGGTACACGCAGGATGACTGATTACAACAGGCTAGCAAAAATACCTAAATGCAACGAGACAAGATTTAATGCAGATAAATGTAAAGACCTATATTTCAGTTCTAAAAATAAATTAAACAGGTATGGAATGGATGGATGAAAGCATAACCAGAGAAACATTTCATGTGGACAACACCAGGGGAACTTAATATACTGAGAATCCATTGTAAGACAAAAATAATAGATAGCATTTAAATATTTCTTTAAAGTCTGGAAAGTTTGGAGTTGTTGTCCAATTACTATTTCCAATTATTATTTACATTTTACAGATGAGGTAACTAAGGCACACACAGAGAGGCAAGTGACTTGTCTAAGGTCACACAACCAGTAAATACTGATGCAGAATTCAAACTCAGCCCTTCCTTACTCCAAGTATGGTATTCTATCCACTGTACCACCTAGCTGCTTAACAATGCCTAACAAAGCAACATGACAGAAAAAATAAAATCAATTATTAATTTAATTTAGTAGATGAGGAAATTGATATAGTTAGAAGTTAAGTGATTTGCCCAGATTATACAGTTTAAGGAGAGATTTGAACTCAGGTCTGCCTGAATCATGATCCAGTATACTATCTACTGTGCTACCAAATTCTTGATTTTGTTGAGGTGGATACTCGTTCCCATTGTAAAATTAGAAATACATCTACATCTTCTCACTCTATTATTATGCTGGTACATTTTCCTTTTTTCCTCTTTTTAAAAAATAATTAATATTTTATTTTTGTTTTCAGTTTTCAACAATCCCTTCCATAAGTCTTAAATTTACTTCCCTTCTCTGTCTTCTCTCTCTCTCCCCCCTCCTCCCCAATGTCACATGCAATCTTGTGTGTTCCACACATGCATTCTTACTAAACACATTTTCACATTAGTCACGTTACATAGAAGAATTAAAACAAATTGTAGAAACCATGAGAAAAACAAAACAAAACATAACACAAGAGAAAAGAGTCTGCTTTATTCTATGTCCCAATTTCATAGTTCTCTTGTACATATTCTTTACTAATGATATTCTTGGGTCAAATTGTATGTACATTTTAGTAACTTTTATTGAATAAAAATAAATTATTTTTCACGACAGTTGGACCAGTTCAATGTGCCCCTGGCAGTGCTCCAGGATGCCTTTTTGTCATAGTCTTCAGTATTTAATTTTTTATCTTACGTGATTTTTGACAACCTCTTCTGTGTGAGCTATCTTTATTCTTATTTTTCTTATTAATGATTTGGAACATGATTTCACATAATTATTGATAGATTTCTTTTGTAAACTACCTGGCTATGCCCTGTGATCATGTATCTATTAAAGAATATCCCCTTATCTCATATACTTGTGTTTCAGACCTTTGTGAGAAATATTTACTATGAAGATTTTTTTTGCAAACGTAGTAGCTTTTTATTTTCTAATTGCATAGCTTTGTATGTGAAAGGATGTTTTTTTAAAATACCCTGTCATCAGAAGTATCTGTTCTGTCTTTTTCTGATTATCTTTTAGGCTAGCAATTAATTTGCTGTGCTAAATGCCATCTTCCATTCTTCTTTGATTTTGAAATTATTTTTTAACCAATTAAATTTAAATTATGCATCTATTTAGATCTTATTGTGACATATGATGTAAGATGCTGGTCTAACTATTTTTTCTAACAAACAATTTTTCATGTTTGTCTATAAATTTTTCTTGAATAGAAAGTCACTATCTCAATATTTCACGGTCTTATTCTTGTTTATCAAATGCTAGACTATTATGTTTGATTTCTTGCTTTCCTAATCAGTGTATCAACTTTTTTTTCTTTTAAGTAAATACAAAATAGTGTTGATACCTATTATTTTAGATTAAGATCTACTGATAATTGACCCCCTTCATCCTTATTTTCTTTTCATTATTTTCCTGGAGATTGTTGCCTTCTTGTTCTTCTTGATGAATTTTATTGTGATCTTTTGTAGGCCCATGTATCCCCTTAATTGCTATAACAATGATCTATAAATTAATTTAAATAATGTGTTTATTTTATTATATCACTGAAGTCCACTCATGATCAAGGAATATCTCTCCATTTATGGTTACCTTTATTTCTTTAAAACAAATTTGTATTTGCATAATTCCTGACTACATCTTAGTGGGTTATTTTTAATGGATGTTTTGTACTTTCCTGATAATTTTTGTTAGTAACATACAGAAAGATTAATTTTTTGTATGTTTACTTATGCCATGATAATGAACTTGTCATTTATCAAGGACTTTTGAGTGATTGTAGATTTCATTCTGAAGAATGTGTAGTATTCTGAGCCAGTTGTCAAATTTAAATAGAGCCTGATTCTTGTAGCATCTTATTAATTTAGAAAATCAAAATTTAATATTATCTTTATTATATCACATTTTAATTTATTTTATTAAGCAATTCTCAATTACATTTTAATCTGTAGAAAGTTGTTTGTTTGTGTGTTTGTTTGGGGTGGGGGGGAGTTCTGACCAGTTAGCTATGAGTTTGATACCTCTGTCCTGACACTGTCAGCAAAAGGATATCTGCAAACAGGAAGATCTAGAAGAATTCACCATGGAAAAAGAATCACTCTTTCATTTGCATTCTGTGGCGTATCCCTCAGAAGAGTGATAAACACCTCATTGAGAAGTGCCCCTTATACTTCACTTGATATTGCCTTATTTTTAAAGTTTGAGTCAAACAGGTTTAGGTGACCTGAGCAGGGTAACACAGCTAGGAAGCGTCTGAGGATTGCTTTGAACTCAGATCTTCCTGACTCCAAGCCCAGTGTTCTATTCACTGTGTCACCTATGTACCCTACTTGATGCTGCTAATCACAGTATTTTCCAACAGAGCTATCTCTGTGGTAGCATCCATGAAGGAACCTTAAATGATTTTAGCATTTTATTACAGATTGTTGGAAGAGAGCTGGAAAAAAATGCATTTTCCTCTGAGACAATTTCATTTATGTTCATTTGTTGTTGATGTTTTCATGATCAACAAATATGAGGATATTGTATTCTCTGTACCTTCTAGTCACTTGTATGAATGTGTTCCACTAAAGGAAATAATTTGTGTAAAACACTCACATTTTTATAAAGCAACCTCTTCAAATCTATATAGACTATCCATATAAAGGTTTGAGATTTGAGCCGTTGAAAAAAAGTGGGCAAATGGGAAACTGGTTATTAATGTTCCCTGAGGTGTCTTAAGGGGTGATGAATCATCTGATTTTTTTCCATTTGTTTGGAATTTTCCAAATATATTGATACTTCATCCCTAAATGCTTTCAAAGCTGTATTGTCTCAGGTATAGGTTTCTTCTTTGTATGCAAGGACTAGTTTATTCCAGCTGTCCTTATCATAGTTATCTTCCTTAGTACAATTTCCATTTTTTTCATGTAGCAAGTTATAAATTAAAGTATTAAAGTTCAAATGTGGTATTTTTACTATTTTCAATGATTTATTTTTTAAAAGCACAAGAATCACTATTTAATATGTGTGAATCACCAAGAATACAGAGGCACAGAGCACTGAACTCTAGCCATGTAATTAGAAAAACTTGGAGTTAAAATCCAGTTTCAGACATTTAGTTATTGGTTTGACTCTGGAAAAATCATTTAACCCTTCCGTGCCTCAATTTCTTCATTTATAAAATAAAGATAAGAACCTCCTAGGGTTATTAGAATAAAATGAGATAACATCTTTAAAATACTTTGCCTGCCTTAAAGCATTGTTAATGCTAATGGTTCATCATTTTTATCTTCATTATAAAAATAATAAAAGAAAAATTCTTTAATACCAGGAACTCACAGTTCCCTAGTAGGTAGTGGATATAAAACTTTTATCCATGTAAGTTGAGAGAAGTGATTATTTCTTATTTTATTTTTTCCTTTCTGTTTCCTTATTTAGGAACCAGTCCCTGTTGAGACTGACCTAATCCTCAGGGTACATGCTCCACTTGGGTGACATCCCTTTCAACTAGGATACCTTACTTTTGTTTATAGTATAAACAGAACCAAATCTAGGTGAATTTTAGCTCTAAAGGATTAAGCCTATGACCTTACACCTCTCCAATGGAGTCTACGCTAACCCAGTTTATGAAGGAGAAAACCAACCACAGTGGTTTGGGTAGAGATGGATTCCTTTGTCCAAACTGCTGAAGGTGGTTGAATATCATGATCAAGCCACATTCTCAGCAAGAACTGAAGACTTTTAGCCCACCTCCTCATTAATATGTCCACCCCCTCATTAATTGTTCACCAAGTGAGGTTGATTTTCTTCTGTCAGGGGTATCCCCTTTTCTAAAAGTATTTAAGCTTTCAGGGATCTCCATGGATTTGTCTTTGGCTGTCAAGAGAGACCAGATATCATCAATTTACTGATAGCTAGCCTAATTAATAAGTTCACTATTAGTTATCCAGAAGTTTTGTCTTTCTGGATTTTCATTCATCACAAAGAAAATTCAAGGTAATTTTAGGAATATAAGTATACTAAAACTAGGAGTGAGAGTACATGAAGATCAGGAAAGGCTTCACTGAGGAGATATTAATTAACTGAATCTTGAAGAAAGACAAAAATATTGAAAGTGCAGGTGAGAAGGGAGTACCTTCCAGTCCTTGTAGAGAACAAGCCCAAACAGATGTGAAATGTAGAGAAGAACCCAGTGACAAAGTCTGAGCAGAATTCAGAGAACACGAAAATTCCATGAGGATCACCTATGCCCATATTCAGATGTAAACTTCGAAAGATTCTCTGAAGTCAAGTTTACTTTTTAAATTTTCTGTTTCATATTACTACGGATCAATTCCCTTCCCTTGAGTTGACTTACAGAGCAAAATTTTGCTACAATTATAAATAAAATTAAATAACAACCATTTATTGAATGCTAAAAGGCAAGGTTAAGTGATAGTTTCTTCTCTTTCTTTTAACGTTTTAAATTGTTTTTGTTCTCTTAAAAGATAAAGATTTTTGTTATTTTTTGAAGTGCAACTCTTTGGCTCTAGCTTTCTTTTATAACCATAGATGTGCAGAGCACTTTCAAAGATGATCAGACAAAATTATTACTTTGTGGCATTATGGTGAAACACTTTTTCTCCCATGAAGGACAATATTTATCTGTAAGAAATTGGTTTAGCTTTGTACATCTGTCCAGGATGCTATATGAGGACAAGCCACCAGGTGGCACTCTAAATTTGAGCAGCACTAGCTCACTTGAATGATCATAGGAAAATTCACCAAAGGATCCCCACCTTGAACTTTCAACTCATTAATCAGTAAGAAATTAGTAAGTGTGCTAAGTACTATCCTAGGGGCTTAGTATATAAATACCGTCATTGTCATCACCATAATGACAATCATCTTCATCAAGTCTATGTTCAAGGTCCTACAAGTCTGTTTAATAAGATAACATGTATTCATAGTTTTACAGAATAAATACAAAATAAGTACATGGTAGTTAGAGAAGTAGGTCACTAATAACTAGTAGAAGGTCTCTGTATAAAGGTTGGTGTTTGGTATATGAATCTTAATGAGATAGATTCTATGAAGCACAGCTGAGGGAGGAGTGTACTCCAATAATGACACATGAAAAGTGCATGTTTGTTAGAAAGAAAAAGACAAAGACAGACAAATCAGTTAGACCACAGAGCGAAGAAATGGCAATGATGTTGGGGCTGGAAAGGCAAAGTTGGTATAACCAGAGTTTACTGAGTAGCACAGTAACATGGTCAGATTTGTGCTTAAAGAAAATCAATTTGGCAGCTATGTGAAGGGTGAATTGAAATGGACAAAGATTTTAGGCTAATGAACAGTGATTATCATAGTCATATGAAAGTTATGAAGGCTTGAACTAAGATTGTGACTATATGAATAAAAGGTAGGATGTGAACAATGTTGTAAGAGAAAGATGATGAATTTTGGCAACTGATCGGCTTAGTGGAGTGAACAGTTGAGAATTCCACTGACTTTATAACCCTTGAAGACTTGAAGATGAGTGGTACTTTCAAGAGAAATGGGGCAGGGCCAGAGGAAAGTGAGTGTGAGGGGAAATATGTTGAATTCTGTTTTGGACATGCTGAATTTTAAATGTATCTGGAACTTCCAATCTGAGATATCCAAAACATAGCAATATGCATCTGGAGTTCTAGGAAAAAATTGTGGTCCATGAGTCATTTGCATAGAGACAATGATTGGATCAATGAAAGTTGCTGATGTCACCAAGAAAGAAAGAGAAGAAAGAAAGGGGCTTAGGACAGTCTTAGAAAACACCCACAGATAGTGGGCATGGCATAGATGTTAAGTCAGGAGATTGAGAAGAGGCAGACAGAGAGAAAGAGAATGAGGAATAATTTTGGGAAAATCCAGATAGGAGGGAGCATCCAGGAAAAGAATGTGGTCAATGATTAAAAAAAAAAAGTTTATGAAAACTTAGGATGCAAAAAAATATCATCAGATTTTTACATTAAGAGATTGACATTAAATCAGTTTCTTTAAGAATGTAGAGGTGACAAGTCAGAGTTGAAGACTGAAAGAATAGAAATAGTGGAAGTCATGAGTTTAAACAGCTTTTTACTAGAAATTTGAGGAAAAGAGAAAAACATATAGGTAGATAGCTCAAGGGGATGATAGGATCTAGTTTTAAAACACATTGAAACAATTCTTTTCCTATTGATAGGGGATATTTGGGCATATTTGAACATGTAAAGAAGGAAGCAATAAATGGGGAAGAAGCTATAGATTAGAAGAAGGGAAGTAATTGAGATGGCAATTTACTGGAGATAAGAGGACATATCAAGTGCATATGTTAAGGGGTTTGACCTTGAAAAGGAAAAGGGCTTTCTCATTATCTGAGATTGGAGGATAGGAGGAAAGACTTGGGGATTTTATCAAGGAGTTTTGAGATAAAGAGTGAAGAAGAGTGAAATTGTAGCAAAAGTACTCAATTTTCTCAGTAAAGAAGAGGTAAAGTCCTTAACCAAGACTATGTAAGAGATATAAAAAGCTTATAGAGAGAAAAGAATATTTAGAACAGCTTCAGTAGGAATGAGATAGAGAATCAATTAAGGAGAAATAAAATCAAATAATGTAAATTTAGAGTATATCCAGCCAACTCAGTTGTGCGACTTCCTTTGGTGCATTAAGTAGCATATGAGGTGGGACAGACAACTAAGGAAAAGACTCCAGGGTTAGGATTTGGCAAAGAATGTGGGTTATGGTCCAAGAAAATTAGGAATTCAAGACTAGAAATCAATGTCCAGTGGACTTAACTATTGGGGTGAAATTGGAAAGTGAGGAATGTGAAAACAGAAAGTACTGAAAGGTGAAAAAAGTAGAGATTGAAGTGAAGGCAAAGAGTAGATTTTAGAAGAAGAAAGGCATAGGGAAAGAGGGAATGACAGGTTATAATTAGACAAATGAATGGGGAACTTTCTAGGTCAAAGAAATGAAACCTTTATGGGCAATGAGGACATTCAGGATGTGATAATCTTGCTTTGCTGCTGAGGTGGAATGAAGCAATAGGTGATGTGATATGAAAAGATTGGGGGATTAAGCCATGAAGTTATTTGAGGGAATTACCAGACTACTCACTCCATGCATGTGTAGTTTACATAAGACATTACAAATTTCATGTACTCTAATGTTTTGTATGGATGTACCAATGATGATTTGCAACTCTGTCATCACTTGCTATCTCACCTATTAGGTCTCTCCTCAGCATAGCTCCAAAGAATTCATTCAATCAGGATATTGGTTGGTCTATATTTATTGAACTGAAAAAAAGCATGAAATATAATAGTAAAGTCAAAATGGTTGGGCTTACCAGATTCTGAAAAAGCCTAAATTTTACTTTCTCCTATCCTCTTCTGCAGTGTATCTTTTTCCTCTCTCACGCAAGGAAATGTACATTTTCATAGGCAAGTATTTTCACATGCCTTCCAGATATCAAAACTCTAGGGGAAAAGGAAATGATTTTTCAGGACTCAGCTCCCTCCATCCTGATACTATTATAGAAACTAAATTTAACTCCTAGTCACCCATCAGGCGAATCTAGAAGAGTGTCTCTGCTTCCCTACCCTGAGCTACCTGTGTAATTGTCTGCTTTCATCTTCTACCAGTGTTGAAGTCCCATGTCTAGAATGCCAGAAAAAGCAATTATCTCAAGAGCAAGAAATGTGAAGTATTGAATTGGACCTTTGAAAAAGTTTATTATTATTTCAAATGAGAGCTGGAAAGTGTGACAATGTGATCTTTGATAGCTCTGAGACTTTTCCATCTTTGCATGTTCCATCTTTCTTTGTCACCTAAAAGTCTATGAAAATGCAAAGGGATATAAGCACAACTGTGAAAGCTAAAGTTGCTTCAGCAGGGATATTACACTTGTTGAAAAAATATACAAATATTCTGCAATGTTTTCCTTACTAAAATAAGTACCTGAATAACCTTTGCCAAGTCAAAGTTTCTGGGACTGAGTATCCTCTTCAATAAAATGAAAAAGTTGGATAAGATGGTCTGTAAGTTTCCTTCTACTTTATAAATTCTCTTAGTTTGTAACACTCAATAATTGTAGCTTGTATCATTCATTTCCAAAGGGAAAAAATAGCAAGTAATTTAATACTGTTTAAGATGTCATAAACATAATATAGTAATAGATCTATTGGTGACAAGGATATGTTCCAATGATACATTTCACACTAAGGAACTTTATTACCCTCTAATAGAATTAACAGATGAGATATAGAGATGTCATATAGCTGGAAAGCAACTTAAGAGATCATCTATCTAATTTAAAACCTTCAATTTACAAATGAGGAAACCAAGGCCAAAAAGAGATGAACAAAGTCACATAATAAGCAAGTGTGAGAACCAGAGCTAGACCATCATGTTTGTTTCCTATCAATCTAGTGTATTTTTTCCCACTGCACTATGACATCTCCTAAGGAATGAGGGGGAGGAGGAAGAATTCTAGGGGTTTTAATCAAAAGGCAAATATAAGATGACAGTGTGCAATGGTAATGTAACTTCAGGGTGCATTAAAAGAGTCATAGTTCAGAGAAGAGATGAGTCCCATTGTGCTTGGCACTGGCCAAGTCACTTTCTGAGGTCACATTTTAGTAAACATCATGAGTACTAGATTTGTGCTATTTAATTCCAGAGGGAAGAAGTAGGACAGTTTGTGCATAGGTCCTGGTTTGAGTTCTTATTTTCCTCCTGCCTTCCTTCCCATCACAAAGCCACTCAGAGAACCCTTAAACCCTATGGAAATGCTATCCACACTTATACATGTAGCTGAGGAGAAAGGAAAAGGAACTTAAGAATGTGCTTCCTTTTCAGTAGAGGTTCAGTCCTAAGTTAGAGAACTCTAAGGCTGCAGTGAATTTCCCCATCACACTTGTCTCATTCTCTACCCACCCTAAAAAAGCAGCAGATATTGATTCAACCTAACCTTAGAAGGAATGAATGATCCAAAGCACTGGATAAGGATAAGAGGACAGTGCTCCATACCTGAAGGATGGGGACTGAAACCCACTCTGAACCTAGTCCTGCCCCCTTAGCGAGTATTCAGATAAGGACACAGGCCAGCATCTGCCCAGGTGAAAATTCTGAGTCAACTTGGCAAACCAGCCTCAGGAGTATATTTGCAAATAAAGAAAGAGGAGTCAGAAAGTGAGTTACAAGAAAACTTAAACAAGCAAAAGGCTGATACTAAAGATTTCAAGAGAAAAATACTCAATAAAAGTCCAGAACATAAGTAGAAAAATCAAGAGAGACATCCTTAAAGAAAATATGAATATAATGGTGACAATAACTAAATAGCAATTTTAAGGTTTGCAAGTTGATTTACACATGTTCTCTCATTTGATTTTTTTAAAATAATCTTTACACCAAGACTGTGAGGGTTACTAATGAGGAAACTGAGGGAGACAAAGATTAAGTGATTTCCCCAGGATCATATAACTAATGGGTGTCTAAGGCAGGATTTGGACTCATGTTCTCCAAATTCTTAAATCCAGAGCTTTATTTTCAATGTAATGTAGTTCACAGAAAAAAAGCAAAAACTTTAATAAAAACAACCTCAACAACAAGAATAGTAAGCATTTATTAAGTGCCTACTTTGTGCTAGGCACTGTGCTAAGCTCTGAGTTTTCCAAGAAGGGTAAAAGAAAGTCCTGGCTCTCAAGGACATCGCAGTCTAATAGGGAAGACAACATGCAAATAACCGTAAAAACAAGCTATATAAAATGGAAGTAATGCAGAGAGAGAAAACGCAAGCATTAAGGCAGATTGTGAAAGGCTTATGTGGAAGGTGGGATTTTCATTAAGACTTGAAGGAAGCCAAGGAAACCCCAGGTGTAGGAAATGAAGAAGGACTGATTTCCAGGCATGGGAAACAGAAAAGGGGAAATGCAGGAACACGTGATATAATATTGAATCCAGTGATCTCCCATAAGAGTATGGAAAACAATAACAAAATTCCAGAATGTCTCAAGAGAAATGAAATCCATAAAATAATAATTTTGGACATGGTGTATACAGCACAAAACAGTGCTCTCAATGCAGAAAATAATAACTCAATTACATAGAAGAAACATTGTCCATGATGTAAAATGTCTCTAAAGAAATTAGAAATGAGATGATTTAAAACACAAAAATACTGAGATGAAAGGAAATGGACAGAATAAAAGTCTAAATGTTAAAGAAACCCATAAACTCTATACAAGCCAAAACACTTGACCTTTTATAGGAAGAATGTGCAAAGGCATCTTAAGAAACAAATCTTTCAGGGGAAAATGTATTGAATATAACTGAACATCACAATGCAGAAAATAATATAACTGCCCAGAACTTATGAATGCAGAAAATAAAGCATAACAGAAAGGCTAAATTCTAAGACACATAGTAGTTAAATTTAATAATTTTAATGCCAAAAAATTAAAAACTTTACAAGTAACCAGGATAAAACGTTTCAAATGTACATATTCTAATGATAGTAGATTATTTCACAACTCTGAGAATTTGCATTAGAGAATAGAGCAATATATTGAAGTAAGCAAAGGAGCTCAATCTGTGATCTAAAATGATATACTAAATAAGCATGCACAATCATCAATGATAAAATCATTGGACATTCAACAAAAGAGTCCTTTGAGGTTTCCTGGTGGTGGGGTAAGGGGAGGTGGGAGCAGATTACTCAACTAGCAATTATGAAGAAAAAAATAACTACCAAAATTAATGAATCAGTTTTAGAAATTTTTTTAATTTAAAAATATTTTATTTCCTATAAGGTTCTAAGACAACTCCAAAAGGCTCATGACAGAAAATGCTATCCATATTCTACCCTTTCCTTTTTCTTTCTCCTCCTACATTCCACTGAACTGTAAATTTTATTTTTTAGGTATTCTCCCTTTATATTCCGCTCACCCTGTGCACTCTGTTTATCTATGTATCTATATCTAATCTATGTAAACACAAATATACATGTACATATACACATGTACATACATACATATGTACAATATACACATGCATGCATACACATACATGAATCCTTATACTTAAATACAAATATCATATATACATACACACACATATATGCATATACATATACATACATGTATATGTATAATTCCACTAACTACTCTAACACTGAAAAAGGGCTCCTGAATTATAAATACCATGTTCCCATGTAGGAATGTAAACAGTTCAACTTTAATGAGTTCCGTATGGCTTCTCTTTCCTTTTATGTTTTCATGTTTCTTTGGTTCTTGTATTTGAAAGTCAAATTTTCTATTCAGCTCTAGTCTTTTCAACAAGAATGCCTGCCATTTCACTGAATTTCCATTTTTTTCCCTTGAAGTATTATACTCAGTTTTGCTGAGTAGGTCATTCTTGGTTTAACTGCTATTTCTTTTGACCTCTGACATATCATATTCCATGGCCTTTGATCTCTTAGTGTAGAAGCTGCTACACCTTGTGTTATCCTGATTGAATTTCCACAATACTTGAATTATTTCTTTCTAGCTGCTTGTAATATCTTCTCCTTGACCTGAAATTCTGGAATTTGGCTACAATATTCCTAGGAGCTTTTCTCTTGACTCTTTCAAGAGGTGATTGGTAAATTCTTTTGATTTCTATTTTTCTCTCTGGTTCTATAATCAGGCAGTTTTCCTTGACAATTTCTTGGAAGATGATGTCTAGGCTCTTTTTTTCATCATGGCTTTGAGGTAGACCAATAATTTTTGAATTATCTCTCCTGGACCTATTTTCTAGGTCAGTTGTTTCTCCAGTGAGATATTTCACAGTCTTCTATTTATTTTTCATTCTTTTAATTTTATTTTATAATTTCTTGATTTCTCATAAAGTCATTATCCTCCATCAACTCCATTCTAATTTTTAAAGAATTGTTTTCTTCAGTGAGCTTTTGGACCACCTTTTCCATTTAGCCAATTTTGCTTTTTAAGGCATTCTTCTCCTCATTGGCTTTTTGGACCTCTTTTGACATTTGGGTTAGTTTATTTTTAAAGATGTTATTTTCTTTAGCATTTTGTGGGGGGCTCCTTTAGCAAGCTGTTGACTCATTTGTCATGCTTTTTTTGCATTGATCTCATTTCTCTTCCCAATTTTTCTTCCACCTCTCTTACTTGATTTTCAAAGTCTTTTTCTGAGCTCTTCTGTGACTTGAGACCATTTCACATTTTTTTTGGAGGCTTTGGATGTAGGAACTTTGACCTTACTGTCTTCCTCCAGTTGTATGCTTTGTTCTTCCTCTGGTTGTATGCTTGGTCCTTCTCCTCTGAAAGGATAGAAGCAAATACCTTTTTACCAAGAAGTTAACCTTCTATAGTCTCCTTTTTCCCCTTTTTGTGCATTTTCCCCAGTGAATTCCTTGACTTTTGAGTCCTTTGTCAATTGGAGCATATAGTAACCCAGGTTTTGTGTAGATATCTCTAGGGATCTGTAAATTCTCAGTTCCTCCAAGGTGCATCATCAAGGGAGAGGTATTTACTCCTCTCCTGGCCTGAGCTCTTGACTGTTAACAACCACAATTACTCTTTTCTGCCCTGCAATTTCAAGTAGGATTCCCTCTCTGCAACTACCACCAGCTCTACCACACCAACCCTCCTCCTCACCCCAGAACTGCCACTCAGTGCTGAGACACAGAGCACCCACTAGATTCCCCTGTCATCTATATGTCTAAAGCTCCAGAAGCTGCCTGTGCTGTGGCAGTGCCTGCCACCACCCTAGGGCCAGGGTTGGGGCTTGATCAAGCTCCCCTATCACCCAGGTGAAAGGCCCTTCTCACTGACCTTTGAAGCTGTCTTTCACATTTGTGGGTTGAAAAATCTGTCAACTGCAGCAGCTTCCTATGATTCAGAGGCCTGAAGTCTGCTCCAATCCCATCTGCACTAGTTTGGCCCATGCTGAGTTGCACTCCACTCCAAAACCAGTGAGATAGACTGTTCCTGTCAACCTTCCAGGCTGTCTTGGGCTGTAAATCTGTTTCACTCTGTCATTTTGTGGATTATGTTACTTTAGAATTTGTTTAGAGTCCTTTTTACAGGTATTTTAAGGGCTTTGGGAGGAGAGTTCCAGCAGGTCCATGCTGCTGCTCTGCCCTTCCAATTTTATAGCTTTTAAAAGTGGGAGATTGACCTATACCTAAAATCTTTTTAATATACATATGTGTTTATATATCACATATGTTTATATATAACTAACAAGAGCAAAGAATGACTATCAAGGAATAAAATAGCACACAAATGAGTAAGGAGAAATAAAGCCTCATGGACTGAACCCCAAAGTTCCTTACATGTAATTTAACTTATTTTGTGAGATAAAATTGCAGAGTGATGGTAAATAGTAACAGTGGAGACTAGAGGATGTATGATATACCCTTGGGAAGTCTATGGATAAAAAGGGAAAGAATGATTACTATTGTCTTTCAGCAAGGAGAGGTAATAGAAGAGAAAGGGAGAAGCTGCAGAAGGGAAGGCCTAGCTCTCAGGGATAGAGAATGGGGAAGCTTGTAACTCAGCTTGGGGAGGGGGTATGCCATTGGAGCATTCTCTAAACATCCAAATTATTTGATCCTCATGAAAAACAGACAAGTAGATCAATAGAAAAGGCTAAATAAGAAAGTATTATAAGTACTTGAACTCAAAATCCAGTGGAACCATGGGTTTGCAAAATTGCATATAAAGTCAGGTTATTCTGATATTGGTTAGTTGGGCCAAATAGTTTTTCCCCTTCTTTTTAATTCTTTTTCTCTTATATCTCTGGAAGATATAAACATGGATGATGTAAAACAAATACCTTTTATAATAGTTTTTCCCCTTCTTTTTAATTCTTTATCTCTTATATCTCTGGAAGATATAAACATGAATGATGTAAAACAAATACCTTTTATAAAGGAAAAAATGGAAGTTAGAGAGAGATGGAGGAAGAAGAAGGAAAAAGGTGAGGAAGAAGAGGGAGCTAGGGAAGAGGAAGCTATTAATTTTTGATAGCTTTTCTCAAAATGAAGTGAAGGGTAGGAGGCAAGTATATCAGGAAACTTTGTATTATAAGATACTTCTGACCTTCCCCACAAACAAAACTAGAACTTGACTATACTACCACCAACACTAACCCTTCCCCTAATCAATTATGAGCCTTCAGATAAAGAACAGAGTTCATTCATGTTATAAAAAGTTAGGGGACCTCTTAATTATTTGGTAGACAGGATAAACAACTCCTCTGTGATTAAAGTCACCAAACTACAGAGGAGAAGTCTATTTCTCAATTCTCTCATTAACTGCTCATAACCTCCTCTGTACCCATGGTATTAGGCCAAGTTATCTATTAAGAGTTTTTAAAGTACTGTTTTAAATGCAATAACTTCATTAGGATGAGTTGCCATAATCAAGGATTTGTTGCTTATTTAGAATATAGCTATAATATACTCATGGCTAGAAATAACTATGGATAGAGTACTGTACCTAGAGGCAGGAAGATTCATCTTCCTGAATTCAAATCTGGCCTCAGACATTTAGTAACTGTGAGACTCTAAGCAAGTTGCTTAACCCTGTTTGACTTAATGTCCTCATCTGGGGAGGAAAATGGTAAACCACACCAATACCTTTGCCAAGAAACCCCCAAGTGGGGTCACCAAGAGAAAAACATGACTGAATAGCAACAATCATTTTACTGGGGCAGTGGTAGAATTGAGTCTCATAATTGCTTGAAAGAAAAAGATGATATAACTATAAAACAAATATCTGCAAATTTCACAATAATAAAAAAATCAACAAATTCATAAAAAACGGTTCTATTTGTATTCCTACCATTTTGAGTAAAGGGTCTATCTTCAGTGATCATAAAAAAAATAAAAGTATCTTTGAGTTTCTATCAGTCTTGGATTATGCTCTAGAACCAAGTTCAAACCACACTTTAATGCTTGAAAACTGGACTTAAGGGAATAGTTATTTAAGCTAACAAATGCTCAGATGTGATAAAATGAACCAAAATTAATTAATTTACTGAATGTATTTTCCTACTGTAGACTTTAGTTCATGTTAAACTTAGAAAGAAATTAAAGGTTATTCATATTTTATAGGGAAAGCATTAGTTCAATATCACCTCCTCTGAGGTGATACTCAAGGAAGTTTATGTTTTTGATACAGATTGAAGAGGGAAGGGAAAAAAAATAAGCAATGGCAATAAAGCAAAAGTAAATGTCCATGAACTCAAGTGTTATAAAAATCTTTGTTTTCTATGTACTGGATTATTTTATGGATATAAAACACTTCTCATCTCCACACTGCTAGATCTTTATTGTAGACTCTCAATCAGTTTTGCTTTATGCTTAATATATTTCTGTTCCAAACATTTGAAGAAAGTGGGCAAATGTACTGTAAGTAGGAGGTCTATAAATCAATGGAATTCACTTTTATAATTTCACTTCAGTGTTGAGCTGCCTATTAAAAATGCATATAATATTATTCACAGTCAGTGACTTTCATCAAAAGGGGAAATGATTTTAGCTATTTATAAAGAGGTAAATTGTTTATAGTAATGCATTGCCTCACTCTTATCCTTAGCCCAACTTTTCTCAGAGAGCAGCTACTCCTCTCAAATTCTGGGTTACTCTATGGATCTAAAATCCTAGAAACCCTACCGCTGAACTTCTCCTTAACACTCAGTCAATAAATACAATTGACTCAGAGCAATGAAGGTTATTACATTGGCATATTAAAAGCTGTCAATGCAAGTCAAGTCAAAAAACATTATAAAGTACCTATTATAATGCCAGATACTGTGCTAAATGCTGAGGATAGAAAGATGGAGGGGGACCCTATTCCTTTTCTCAAGGAACACAATCTAATTGGGGAGACAAAATTAGACAGTCCTCCCATACATCTAGTGTGAATGCTATCAAAAATACAAATAGCTAGGCACAAGCAATGGAAAAAAGAACAAATGAAGATGTCAGTTGTGTGCAAGGCAACTCAAGTGTCTGAACTAGAAGGTCTCAACCTTTTCATTCTTCCTCCTAGCATCTTCATGCTATGTGACGCATCATTTCTATTAGCAAGGATGCTCTGCTGGGCTCCTAGACTTTGTTCCTCATTGCACTTCAGCTCCCACCTGCCAGGGTTAGTTCTCTCGTGAATCCAGTCATTTCTCTCTTCTGCTTCAAAAACTCCCATTCCTTGAAGCTCCTTTTTCCCTTATGTCTCTGTTTCTCTGTTTCATTCAGCTAGTTCATAGTTTTGTGAGTTCAGCATTTTATGGGCCATCAGGGACACTTTTACAGTACCTCTAACTCCATTTTTTTATATTTTTGAAGGGATAACAAGGTGTCAACATTTCTCTGCTCTTTTTTTTATCATAGTTATGCCCCATTATAGGTATTTTCTGCATTTTGCTTTCTATGCATACATCAACCATGGAGGGAGGAATCAAATCCCCTTTCCCCAATTTGGAGAGAAGACACACAGAGGCAGCGACAGAGAAAGAGTCAGAGAGTGAGCATGATTTTATGAGTTAAGGTATGAAAGCAAACCTGGGATAAAAATATTTCTCCAAGAAATAATGTTACTCATTTGAATAAGTATGCATTTTATAATGAAAATATCGACATTATTGTCTTGCTATAATTTAAAACTACTTAGAAAAATACTTTTCCTATAAAAATGAACAGTTTCTTGAATGTTCTTGGGAGTGCATGATCACTCCTTATCAAGAAGTGACTTAATCCTTTCCTTCAGGCTTCTTATTTGATTTCAGTTTATCCATCCTGTGCCCTAGGTAGGACTGAAACTGAACCACCTAAGACAGATGAGTTTCATGCCCACTCAAAGAATTCCAGGAAAAGGTTTCACACAGCCTCTTAGCATTAAAAAGAAATCACAGAACCTAGAAGAGTATATTTAAAGTATCCAAAGTGACCAAAAATTAAAGGTTTGCTAAGCTTTAGTCTAATAAAAAACTAATTGTTTTTTCCCTATGCTTTGCATCTCAATTGTAGAAATATGAAAATAATGCATAGCTACTTAAAATTCTCCTTACATGTTCAATTGTTGTCCAGTCATTTTTCTATCATGTCTGAATCTTTGTGACTACCTTTGTGGTTTTCTTGGCAAAAATGTTGGAGTGGTTTGCCATTTCCTTATTCAGCTTATTTTACAGATGAAGAAATGTAGACAAATAGGGTTAAGTAACTTGCACAGGGTCACATAGTTAGTTGATCTGAGGCTAGATTTGGTCTCAGAGAGATGTCTTCCTAACTCCAAGCCCACTACTTAGGAAAAAATAATGTTTAAAGCTACTTTATTTCCTTTGTTTCAAAAATGACCATGTCATTTATGAGAACACATTTTACTAGCATAAAACATTGCTTCATAGAAACAATCCTTTAGCTTCATCTTGGTTTTGATTGTGTATTTTTGTAATCTTTCAGCAATTTCAACTAATGATCTAAAAGAAAGATTTTGTATATTTAAGTAGTTCTGTCTTGTTGCAATGTTTAACATTTGAATTTTTCCAGTTTCATGTAAAATTTTTAACATTTGGTTTTTTTGGGGGGGAGTTCCAAATTTTCTCCCTCCCTCAGACCATCCCTCATTGAGAAAGGAAGCAATTTGATATGTTATACATGAGCAGTAATTCAAAATATATCCAAATTAGTCATATTGTGAAAGAAAACACAGACAAAAATAAAAAGAAAGTCTTTTTTTTAAAAAAAAGGTTTGCTTGATTTGCATTCAGACATCATCATTTTTTCCCTCTGGAAGTGGATAGCATTTTTCATCAAAAATCCTTCAGACCTGTCTTAGATCATTGCTAAGTCATTCCCAGATGATCATCATACAATAGTGCTACCATGTACAGGGTTCTCCTGGTTATGCTCACTTCATTATGTATCTGTTCATATGAGTTCAGGTTTTTCTGAAAGCATACTGCTGGTCTTTTCTTAAAGTAGGATAGTACTCCATCACCATTATATAGCACAACTTTTTCAGTCATTTCACAAATTCAGTTTCTCATTCTTTGCTAGAACAAAAAGAGCTGCTGTAAACACTTTCGTATATACATAGATCCTTTTCCATTTTCAAAATATCTTTAGGATATAGACTTAACAGTTGCATTGCTGGCTCAAAGGACATGCACAGTTCTTTGGCCTTGGGGTAGAGTTCCAAATTGCTTTTCAGAATGGTTTGGTTCAGTTTATAACTCCACCTACAATACATTAATGTCCCAGTTTTCCTACTTCCCCTCCAACATTTATCATTTTCCGTTTTTGTCGTATTAGACAGGTATGAGATGGTAACTCAGAGTTGTCTTAATTTGCATCTCTCCAATCTATATTTAGAGCAGTTTTTTGTATGATCATAGATAACTGATTCCTTCATCTGAAAAATGCCTGTTCATATCTTTTGACCATTTATCAATTGGGGAATGACTTTCATTCTAGTAAATCAAACTCAGTTCTCTATATATGTGAGAAACTAGGCCTTTACCATACAAATTTGCTGAAAAAAAATGTCCAGTTTTCTGCTTTCCTCCTTGTCTTAGCTGAATTGGTTTTCTTCATGCAAAACTTTTTTTTAAATTTAATGCCACCAAACTTATCTATTTTTTATTCTATAACATCCTTTATCTCTTGTTTGGTCTTAAATTCTTTCTTTATCCATAGATTTGACAGGTGACTATTCCATGATCCCCTGTTGTCTTGCTCTATTTCTAAGTTTTTGCCTTATTTGGTATATATATGTATATATTCTGTATATCCTTCTTCCTCTCCTTTCAACATTTTCCTCCTCAAAAGTATTTGCTTCTGATCAGTTTCCAATAATTCACCCTTCCTTTTATCAACCTCACCTTTTCTTAACACCTCATTCTTCTTACTTCCCTGTAGGGCTAGATAAATTTCTATACCAAACTGAAAGTGTATGTTACTCCCTCTTTGAGCAAATTCAGAGAAGAGTAAGGTTCACATTTTGCCCACCAGCTCCATCTTTAATGTGAGATAATTTACCCCATTTTACTTCTCCCTTCCCCCTTTTCCAAGTGCATCTACTTTTTCATATATTGTATTCTCCTTCTAACTGCCTAATGCTGGTAAATTTCTTAGGGTTTATAAGAATCATCTTCCCATGTAGGATCAAAAACAATTTAACCTTATTGAATCCTTTATGATTTTTCTTCCCTGTTTACCTTTTTATACTTCTCTTGAATCTTGAATTTGAAAGTTGAATTTTCTCTTCAGTTCTGGTTTTTTTGTCAGGAATGATTGAATCTACTCTATTTATTAAATAACCATTTCCCCCTAAAGAATTGTTCTAAGTTTTTCTAGGTAGGTGATTCTTGGTTATAATCCTATCTCCTTTGCCTTCTGGAATATTGCAGTCAACCAATCCTTTAACATAGAAACTGTCAAATCCTATGTGATCCTGACTGTGGTTCTACCATATTGGATTATTTCTTTCTGACTGCTTGTGATATTTTCTCCTTGACATGGAAGTTTTTGGATTTGGCTAAAATATTCCTGGAAATTTCCATTTGATGATGTCTTTCAGGATGTGATCAGTGAATTCTTACAATTTCTATTTTACCCTTTGCTTCTAGGATATTAGGGCAGTTTTCCTTGATGATTTCTTGTAAAATGATATCTGGTTTTTGTTTTTATGGATTTCAGGTAGTCCAATAATTCTTAAATTATCTCTCCTTAATCTATTTCCAGATCAGTTCTTTTTCTTAAGTGATATTTCACATTTTCTTTTATTTTTTATTTTTTCATTTTGTTTTATTATTTCTTGATGTTTCATGGAATCATTAATTTCCACTTGCCCAATTTTAATCTGTAAGGGATGTTTTCTTCATTGAGCTTTAGAACCTTCTTTTCCATTTTGTCAATTTTGCTTTTCAGTGAGTGCTTTTTTTCAGTGGATTTATGTGCCTCTTTCATCATTTGATCTATTCAGTTTTTTAAGGTGTTATTTTCTTCTGTATTTTTTTTGCCTTCTTTTCCAAGATGTTGACTCAGTCTTCATGATTTTCTTGCATCACTCTCATTTCTTTTCCCAATTTTTCCTTTACTTTTCTGATTTTTAAAAGCTTTTCTTGAGTTATTTCAAGAAATATCTTTGGACCTGAGACCAAATTACATTTCCTTTAAGGCTTTTTGCATGTAGCTGTTTTGATACTGACATCTTCTTCTGAGTTAGCACTTTAATCTTCCTGTCACCATAGTAACTTTCTATGACCAAGTTCCTTTCTGATGTTGTTTGCTCATTTTCCAGTTTATTTCCTGAGCCTATATATGTTGTAGTTGGGCTCTGCTCCAAAGGTGTAGGGGCCACTGTCCAAGGTTTGGGGATTTGGGGGCTGCTGCTTTGAGAACTAGTTCTGAAAATCTATAGGTTTTTAGTATTTCTGACAGTATGATCTAAGGACAAATACAGTAACTACTCTCCTGACTTGTGCTTTGATATGAGTGACTATATGCACTCTTTTCTCTCCTGGAATGGTGTCTGAGCTCCCCACTCATGCTGGTGCTCCTAGAAACACAAAAGCATATATGGGCAATGCAGCAGAGTCTTCCCACCAGAGAAAGAAAATGACTCCCTGTCATCACGGGACAACTTGCCCAATCCCTTTACCATCTGTGGGCTGAAAATTTCAAAGCTACCTCCATTCTGTTGCCCCCTTCTCCCACTCTCATCCCAGTGAGACATATCTTTCCTGTTGACCTTCTAAGTTGTCCTGGCCTAGAAAATTGTTTCATCTCATTCTATTTAAAATTATTATTCTGTCACTTCAGATATTGTTCTTAGGTATTATTTTAATGTTTGGAGGGGAATTTAGGAGAGCTCAGATGAGTCCCTGCCTTTGTTCAATCCCTTGGCTCTAGCCACTCCATAGAAAATATCATCAAAAGAATAAGCATGTGTTATTTTACATTAGAAGCCCTGGTATTATTGCTACTACTGCTACTACCAAGAAACAGTTATATAGAGCCTACTGTTCTCCAGGAACTCTGCTATGTATGAAGAATACTGCTAGAGTGTCAAATGTGGACAGTGGGCAAGTAAGATTTGTAGTAAGGAAGTTCTGAGTTCAAGAACTGCTTCCACAGATAGTAATTGTACGACTATGGAAAAGTCACTTAAATTGTCAGTGCTTCCTTCTTACCCCACTTGTCAAAGGTTTAAAACTATATTATAATAAAATAACTAATTGCCTTTTTTCAGTGGTAGAACTTCCTCATGGGAAGTGACTAAAACCAATGAAATTGTTTGTCAAACCAAAATGAATAAAACATACTGCTATTAAAGGTTGAAAGTTACACAAAACTTTAAAGTCTCCAAAGTGTGCTTCCATATATTTGTAAAGGAAGTTGATCACAGAAAAATCCTGTACAATGGAATTATGTGTTACTCCTCTATTACTCTAGCTCCTGCCTTCTGTTATCCTAGAAAAAATAGCCTGATCTCAAATCTGTGGGGTCTAATCAGGGCCCAGATAGGGGGAAAAAGCCCAGCAATAATCAGGCATTTCTCAGTTACCTGAGTATATGCATGCAGCTCACATGTGCTTTTGTCCCAAGAGAGACTGATGAATGGGAGTACTGGGGAAGGGATTAGGGTATTATTGAATACTTATAATCTCTCCAAATGATGGTTGGAAGGGAAAAGGAATAAATAAAAAGAAAGATCTAGAGTACTTTATAAAATCTCCTTTTACTACTCAAGCTCCTCTCAGCACAAGCCATTTTTCATAAAAACAGAAGAACATATATTTTAAACTGGCAGTGATATTCGAGGCTACCCTGTCCAGCTTCCTTATGCAAGAAAATAAGGAGGTGTGTGAACTTGGATGATGTTCTCTTTGTCACAGGAGTAGGGGCAGTCCCAGGTATAGAGACTTACTTTTGTTGAGTACTGTCTTTTGTTCCTTTAACTACTTGTCATTAATCATCATTCTAAATCCTCTGTGGGGAGAAGTATAAATAATTAAAAGACCTAAACAAAGGAAATTCTTCAAATGGACTAAGGCACTCCTTCAATAAACATCCCCTTATATATTACTGTAGCTCTTTAGATTTCATAAACCTCTGTGATAAGTACTATGGATATGTTATCCAATTTTAAGGAAAGTAAGATGAAACTCAGAGAAATTAATGTGAAATTGATATGTAAAACAGAACAGCACTATGTAAATAGGAGAATAACATACACCAATATTTATACGATGTGGACAAGAAGTTTTTGCCTTATAATTATAATAAAATTGTTTTTGAGATTTCTTTTTTAGACCAATAAAATGGAGAGATATAGAAACAGAAAGACAGAAATAAAAAGAATGATCTTGAAGTCAAGAGCTGTGTTTACATTCTTTTCCCCAGTATATCCTGGCTATATGGAGGCAGAAGGAAGAAGTAATTTGCCCATTCCCCTTATCACTTTTCAGATAATTGTTGACTTTCAGGTGTAAGTACTGATAGTCATGGGTAAAAGGAATTTCTTGAGCTGAGTTCTCTAACTCAAGGAAATCACAGGCCTGGGGCAAAAAGTGAAAATTAAGAATAAAAACAAAATAACCTGAAATTAACTGGATAGTACTGCAAAAGTAGCTTGTGCCTTTCTTGTGTCATATTTCTGGGCCTAGAATTCCCCTGAAATTTGTAAAGCACTACTGATCTTGAAGAAGAGAGGATTTTTGTCCTCACCAAGGACAAGTGATCTGAAATAAATGGCTAACATCATGTTTCACAATTGGCAGGAATTATTCTCTGAATTATAGGTAGAAACTTAGTTTTTTAAAAGCAACTCTCTTAAGCACCACAACAATGGTAGAAAACATTCTAATCTCATGTGCTAAAGCACAGGATTAGGAAAAACAGTTGTTTGAAGGTTTTTAATCATTTCTATATGTGCTTTAAGTCATTAGACTTAGAAGTCTATGTGCTTAGAAGTCATTGGATGATATCTTTGTGTTACTAACAACTTGACCACTTCATAGAGGCATGCAAAAAGTCAGTTCATCAAAATTAAAAAAAAAATATGATTTAAGTCAATTGTTTGAACTGACAACTAATCAAAATGACCAAATTGTCAGCCCTATGTAGACACAACCTTCAGCTGTTTCCACTTCAAATGCAGTGCAGGATAATGCAGATTTCTCTATATTTCAGGAATTCTACATAAATTATATCTGTCAACACCCAAAATTTTATAGCCCAAAATACAAGGAGATGTTCATCTTTCAACAGGCCTTAAAGGAGGTGTGATCTATACAAAAAGAAATGTTTCATATTATGCTTTTGGAACTATGTAAAAAGTTGGCATGTATAGACATCAGAATCATGTTTCCTATTTCAATTTTCAGCTAGAAATTAAATCTGGAAGACTATAATACACATTTCCTAAAATAAAGACAGGTAACAAAAACTGACAGACATTTAACTGCATTAAGTTTTTTTTTTTAAACAATAAGGAAGAGGTTTATATTCATGGAGCTGTCCAGATATTTTCTACAGATTTCAGAGTAACTGGCATTTTGGACAGGAAAAAAACGTTAGAATGAGAATGCCAATTTAACTTGATGCACACTTTAAAAAGCAGGTAAGAATTCTCCATGTTCTAGTTTGTTCAAGAGGTTTGGTAACAGGTTCTTCATTCATCAAAACCATGACTAAAATGTTACAAAACTATATTCTTGTATGAAGTCAATCCAAAGTAATATTTCAGTTTTTAAATATATCAGCCCAACATTTTATAATTTAATAACTTTTCCTTATAGACACACTGAAAACTATGATGTGATGCTTGAAAAAGTGAAAGGTTCTTCCTATTACCAATTGTTTTCAAAAAATCTACATTACAAAGGTAAAACTATTTCAAAATTAAAAGCAAAATAAATTATACCTTGCAACTCTGCTTTGATATTGAAGATGTTTCTGTCTAGGATGCCATATGACTTATTTACTTTGCAGAGGGATCTCCTCATGCCCCTTAAAATGAAAATTTGCATTAATATGCACCTTTTCTTTCATATGATTTAAGTTCCTGAGTTTTATTTTGGGGTGCAATTTTTCTTCATAGTTTATCTCTTTATTCAGACTTCATACTAAATGTATCTCTTACGCTAGAGGTGGGTGCAATGGAACAATTTATTCCTCTCTAAATGTGGATTTCTGAATTCTTCAGAATAAGCATCATAAATTAGTATTGTTGTTAGCATTGCTATTATTTAACCCATCTTGGTTTTCTATGCCATATAATTCATTTAGGTGGATTTTTTTTTCAGTTGTATGCTCTGATATCGCTGGACCCTTCTAGCTCTAAATCCTATGAACCTTATTTTGCTAGCTTCGGTCAGGACTTTACACAAATGTTTATAGAAGTAGGATTTTTTTTGATTGATTTGGGGAGGCAGGTATAAAATTTTGCAAGTTGACTTTTTCCCTGCAAGTCTTTTGGTTTCAAGTCCCTTAATCTGATATAAAAGACATGGTATTCCGTAATCACACTCTAATCTCTATGGGGCTAAATCCAAATAATTTTCATCCACGCCCAAGTCTGTGGAGAATTAAATCCCTTATTATTCAATGATCCTATTTTTAAGCTCTGCTTGGAAAAGCAGTGGCAACTTTTGATGCTAATCCTATTCAGTCCACTGACTCTATCCCCTTCAGGGAAATGGCCAAGGATTTTTAGAGGGGTAAATATACAGCAGTAATAACAACCAATAAAAAAAGAGTTAAGTCCAAATCTACAGAACTACAGATGATATTAGAAGTACAGGTTTTATATCAACAGCTCAAATGTATTTATTCTGATGTAGCATCCATTCATTCCATTAGAAATAGCTAGTTAAATCCATCTATCTCAGTCTTTTGGTGGCTAGGAGTTTATAGCTTTTGGGTTTTAAAGTGGGCATTTGATTTCAATGTCAATGCTATAGCTGTGGCAAGTTTTCAATAAGATGAACTCAAATGAATAACATGGTAACAAAAGCAACCTGAATCTTAAGCAAATATTTTAGGAAACCAATCAACCAACGAACAAGAATTTTTAAGTGCCTATTCTGTGACAGGGACAATACTAAGTGCTAGGGGTACAAATGCAAAATGAGACTGTTCATGTCCACAAATTTTTATTCTTCTAGGGAAAATATGTTTGCAGATGGGTAGAGGATATACATAGACAATAAAGGAAAAGTTTTAGGGGTAGTTATGACTGTCCATTAGAAGGAATTTGGAAACAACTTTTGAAGATGTCAGAAATTTATCTGAGCTCTGAAAGGAACTAGGGGTTTCAAGAAGTCAACCTAAGGATGAGGAATATTTTAGACATAAGAGGCCACCTATTGGAAGGTATAGAAAAGAAAACATGGCATATCATATAAAGAGAGGAACAAGTAAGCCAATTTCACCAGAACATAGCATGTATGAATAAAAATATTCAATAAATCTCATAAAGTGACTGTAATCTGATGTGATGAAATTTAAATACCAAATTGAAGAATTTGTCTTTTAGCTTAGGGGCAATATGGAGGCAATGGGGATTCTTGATCAAGGAATGATCACATTCACAATTTTTTGCTGGACATTATATTTGGTATTTCTGATATAATCTGATTATGTTATGTAGAGGGAAACTGAAAAGAATATCAAGAATTATCATGTTGAAGGAAAAGAAGAGTGTGTTCATGATAGTACTCAGAGGTAAATGATTATCTTGTAAAGAACACTAAGAAAAATCAACCAAATAGAAGGGCTATGAGAGAGCATCGTCATGAAACCAGGGAGAAGAAAATGTCCAGAAGGGGCAATTAGAACTGTCAAACAATGAAGGAAAACCAAGAAAGAGAACTGCAAAAAAAAAGGCATACATTTCTTAATTCTTCCTTGACCCTTGGTATAAAAATTGTAATATTTGAAGGGAAACACATATAAACAAAAGCAGCACTGGACTAAGAGACGTGAAGTCAAACTTTTTTTAAAATCCAAATATTTCTGTGACCTGAGGTAAGTTATTTAGTTTCTGTGGGTCTCAGTTTCATCGTCTGTAAATAAAAGGATTGTCATGATGGATTTATGAGGAAACTAATTCAAACTTTTAAAGAATAATTAGCAATAATATAACACAAATTATTCTCAAAACTTAAGAAAACCAGCACTTAACCAGATTGTTTTTATGAGACAAAGTTCTAATCTCCAATCCAGGTAAGGATAAAGTAGAGAAATAGAATTATGGACCAAGATAATTAATAAATATTGTTTCACAAATGTTTCATAAAGTCCTGTTCATTAGATTTCAGTCATTCATCAAAGAAATCATTCTTCACCACCAAGCTGGATTTATATAAAAGAGTCAAAATGGTTGCACATTATAAAAAATAATAAACATATTTAATCATATTTTAAAAAGAAAGGGACTATTTTATTCTTGCCTTTGTATTTGAAATTCCTAGGGAAATGGCCAGGACTCTATAGAAGTTTAATAAATATTTTCTGGATGAATAAATGAATCATCTCAGGGATTCTAGGAGGCAAAAGTAAGAAAAGAGAACATTTTGGGAATGGGAGACAAATTTATAGAGGCAGGAGATGAATGGAACTTCATGGAGACAGGTTCTAACAGAATGCATGAGGAAGGATAATCAGAAATAATCCTGTGTAGACTGGAATTATATTGGGAAGACCTTTGAATGTCAAGATGAGGAGTTAATATTTCATTCTAATGGACATAAAGAGCCAATGACAGTGTGAAGGTAAGGAAATAACATCAGAATTGTACTTTTGGAATATTATTTCATCAGATATATTGGATAATGGATTTAATAAAAAAGAGAATGAAAGCCAAGGGTCTAATCTGAAGACTTACTATAATCTAGGAGAGTGGCAGTACTGAACTAAACAAAAATTGTAGTTTGTAGAATGTTGACTGTATGAGTCAAGGTTACAGATGCAATGGATGCTATAGAATTATAAGTTATATAAGACTTTATAACTGGATATGGGAAGAAATGATGGCTGGTGTGTGGGAGTTCAGAACTTTTGTTAAGTTTGTTAAGGAGTTAAGAATGACTCAGAATTTATAAACCTTGGCAACCAGAATAAAAGTTGTATCAGCTAGACTGACCAGCAGGCTATTGGAACAGTGAATAAATGAAGGTGATAAGGGCTTTCACCAGAACTGTAGCGATGTCAGAGGCAAGACGGTGACATGTGTAACAGGTATCATAAAGATAAAATCAACATTGGTAACATATGTGTGCACCAAAAATGCATAATTATTAACAGTTTTTTTAAAAACATTTTCTTAAGGATCACAAGTTAATATTTTAACATACTTTAACTTTCATTAAAATAAATCTATTATTTGCCATAGTATGTATGTGTCATATTGAAATATGCTCTATGATAGTCTTTGTTATTTATATTCAAAGACATATGCTTTCTTTGTGTTCCTGGCAGTTCAAGTTGCGTTCTGGAATGGTTATCCATTACATAGTAAGGAATTTTAACAGATTTGCTCTCTCTATACAACATCTATATTTCTTCTTACTTTCAATCTGTCACAAATACTTCCATTGGGACTACATCTTATAAATTTATGGCCCTAAGATTAAGGTGTAGAAATTTAGTTTATCCCTCAGAATAGAGGCTTCTTTTTACACAAAATCAATATCATACTGTATTCTGTGTCATATTAGCAGTTAACTAATGGGCACTTCACAATCTAACCTCCTTGAGAATGTTTCTGACTTTTTCATTCCTACTTTGCCTCATTTTAATTTTGCCTCTCTTTCTAAGGAGATTAAGTTTAATCCTCTATTATTTGTGCCTGTGTGTGCATGAAGGGAGACCCATAAACTGTTTTGCTCTGGTGTTCACGTCTCCCTTGCTACCGTTTCTGACAACTCTAGTTTTCATCTTATACTCCACTCTAATAACTTCTAAAAGCAAGGATACTAGGAATAAACTTGAATACTGAAATTTATGCTCTTGGCAACCTGGGTTCTGATATTCCCTACCAATATACTTAGACCCCATTATGAATTGTAATATAAGAAGGAGCCGAGTACACTGGGGAACCTACCATTGCTGAAATCTAAGACACAGAGGCAGAAGTTGGAAAACTCTCTCTTGTGTGCATGAGGAAGGTCAGTTTGGTTGCACACTAGATGAGTTGCTAGTCTGAATATTCATCCAATACATAGATCCTTAATAACATTTCAAAATTGAATTTGTTATTAAATAGGAGAAAAAACTTTTATACTCCTAAAGACTGATTTCTTTCTTTACTGACCACCCAATGATCAATGATTATTCCCTCTTCTGAATTTATGCTGCACCTAAACCACATCTATTGGTGTATAATATATAATTTCATATTGATGTTTATTTTTTCATGTATCTTCCTTCCAAAAATGACTTACTCTTGGAAGTAGCCCTGGATTCTGTGGATAACCTAAGAGATGACGATTTGTTTGTTTGGTTGTTATTGGTGGGAGGAAGGTCAAAGTTATCCATAAGAAAGATATCTTTTTTCATTCTTTCTTCCCCTGTTAAGATGATTGTTGAGACGGCAGAAAAGGGAATCAGGAAAAAGATCAATATATCTATTCATCAGTTAAAAAGTATTTCTCAGGTACTAGCAATGTGCCAGTCGCTCTGCTAAGTACTGGTGATAACGGAGAGAAGAAAATCCTTATATATGCTACTTTTTTTTCTTTCTTGAGACTTACTCCTTTTATTTACACAACATAGTGAATAATCATGCTCAGACTGAGAAAAGCTGTGGTTCAGGGTTTAAACAAGCCCTTTTGTCCTGAAGCATTTCTTTTGAAGGCTTGGAACAAGTATCCTTCTCCCTTAACCTCCAAAGTTCTTAACAACGTTAGTTCTGACTGCTTTAGGGATTGGCATCATTGCAGGTAGTGAACTTAGCAGCCTTGGAATCACTGAGCATGGGAGTGTGGTGGGCATTTCTTTACCTGAGTTCCTTGAGAGCCCAGAGAGAGTCTTACCCTTCATTAGGTCTATAAGACTGGCAGTCAAACAAAAAGAGCAGTCATATTGAAAGGGAAAAAATATATTAGTGCACTAAGGAAGACTTCTTGGGCTTGTAGCAGTTTTAGCTTCTTAGGGTACAGATTGGAGTATTCTAGTTTTTTAGACTTGCTTAAAGTATCCCACCAATCAGTGGTATTCTTTGCAGACAGGAATTGAAAGGACAAAGGAGGTTTACAAGAATTTATGGAAGGTCAAGGCTGTTACATTGGAAAATTAATTTCTCAGTTATTAATCTAATAAAATATGTAAGCAGTGTACATGTTCAGCCACTGGACTTGATGACCTTATGGTAACCTTAGGGTCAGTTTAGTTGACTACTAGAATCTGTGGTTCTGGCAATGCTAGGATCAGGCTCAGTAATAAATATTCAGCTCTGATTTTAAGACCTGAATAACTGTCAGTAGTCTTGAGACCAGGGTGTTGGATAGTGTAAGCTTTAAGGCCCATTAGTTAAGTGCTCTTGGGCCTACGGATTCTAGATGTGGAAACCTTGCTACTAAGGGCCTTAATGGTCTTCTCAAGCACTAATGACTGTGAAATTGCTGCTTTCATTGTAAGTTCTTCCTTGTTATGTTTCTTAGCAAAACATATGTTTCTTAGAAACGTGGGGTCTGCTCCCTTCATGAGTATCTCTGTGATTTGCACTTCTTGAGGCTATTTCTGTGCCACTTGTAACTCTGAATATGGACTAGAATTCTTAGACTTTGGCATTTTCACCTTGCTGCCAGGCATTTCAATGAGCAGCAGAGACTGATATCTAGAAACAGGTTTCATTCTAACAAGGAAGATAAAAATATATATTTGCACATACTGAAAATATGAAAGAATAGACAAATAAAAAGTAGTTGATAACAAAGTATTTTGAGAGGAAGGTTACTGGCAATGGGAGGAATCAGGAAAGGTAGAAGATAATAGTGATAGAACTTCCTCTTGAAGGAAGAGAGTGATTCTATAATGAGAAGTTAAGGGTGGAGGACATTCCAGGTCTGTGAGATGTAAAGGGCCAAGATGAGACTGAAAATGGAAGAATGTTTCTAAGAAGCAAAGATTAAACTTAGTTTGTATGTATCAGAGTGTGAAAAGTCCAATGATGCTTGAAAGATAGATTGGGGAGGTTTGTAAAGGGGTCTTAAAAGCTAAAAGTAGTTCATAATTATACTAGAGTCTGAAGGGAACCACTGGAATTTGAGCAGGGAGTGACATGGTCATATCTAAACTTAAAGAAAATCTCTTTGGAAGGCTTGCATAGTATGGAATTAGGTGAGAAGAGGCTTTAATCAGGGAAATCACTTAGGAGGCCATTACAATAATCTCAGCAAGAAGGGATAAAGGTAGATATAAGATTATATAAACTGACAGAATGGGTCAGATATGAAAGTTGTTGTTATGGTAGAAACAGAGATAGCTGACAAATGATTGAATATGTATATTGAGGGAGAAGAAAGAGAAAACAATAACAACATGACAGACTTCAGAGATGAGAAAAATGATAATATTTTTGATACTGAAAAGTTTAGAAGGATAGATTTAAATACAAAGATAACAGGTTATATTTATGTATGCATATGTTTATATATGGCCATAGGACATAGAGTTTGAAATGTCCAATAGGCAAATAGCGATGTAGGACTGAAACTCAGGGGAGAGACTATATGTATCATCTATATCTATATCTACCTTTATATTTATATATCATCTATATACACACATATATACATACGTATATGTATAAACATACATATATGCACACATGAGTGTATATATATTATTAATTGGTATAAAGAAAATAATAATCAATATGAAATATAGACAACAAGATATTGGAAGAATTGGGCCATTTTAATCTTCATGTTCTTCCTACAAATAAAATGAGAAGACAAGTAATTTGCACCAAAAAACAGGAATAATTTACAGGAACTTCAGATTTATTTTAATTTATATTTATCTCATTTTATTCATCTGGAGCTTTTTTACTTGGTTGTTTATAGCTTGTATTTATTCTTTAAATAAAAATCTCTATGTATTTTAAACATCCGTTAAAGAAGGGCTTTTATTATATATCTATGTTGGTTCTATAAATATCAACATCAGATTGTTATCTGGGAAATTTGTTGTAAGAATTTTTTGCTTTTTAACTGTTTCATTTCTGATTCTAATGACATTCACTTGGCTTCTGAAAAACCTTTATGACTTTGTGTAACTAGAATTGTCTATTTTACCTTTTATGATCATGTTGTCTCCTATTTATTTATGACTTGTTACACCAGATGTGTAATTTATTTTTGATATTACCTTTTTACATTTTGGTCATAAATCCATTTGGAAGTTATTGCAGTATGCATGTGAGATGTTGGTCCTACTAAATGACAGACTGCTTACAGTTTTTACAGGGGTATTTTATTTATTCTTTTTGGTTTGGGGTTTGTAGAATTTCATATTTGTAACTTTTTGTTGTCCTTGGATATATTCAGTATTATATGACTCTACTCAATTGTTTCTGGGGGTGATTAATATATTCCATTGATTGTTTTTCCACTTTTCAACTAACCAATAGTATTGATAAGTACCAAGTGATAATGTGGTTTGAGATCTAAAACTGATACTCCCTTTCCTCTTTTTCTTCTTCATTTCATTCCATCATCTTGACCATTCATTCCTTCAGGTAACTTTTGTTAGAATATTCCCTGGTTCTATAAAGTAACCCTATGCTTGATTTATTGACATGACACCAAATCTGAAATTAAGTAGAATCATGTTTTATATCAAGAGTTGAATGCTAGTGTATATTATATTGGTCTGTACAATCATGGGCAATTTATTTTTTTCCCAATAATTTCACTTCTTATATTTCTGTAAAGATTTTTGTAGTTATAGTTATATAAATTTCAGGTGTATTTTAGTTGTTGCATTTTTAGATATTTTAAATATTCTGTTGTTATTTTTAATGTAATCTTATTTGTATCTTTCCCTCTTGGATGTTGTTAGGTATGTACAGAAAAGTTGTTGATTATTTTAAGTTTATTTAAATCCTGATACTTTGTTGAAGTGTCTAGTTGTAAGCAATTTAATAGTTCTGACAATGGATATTGGTGCTTTAGCCTGGATTTCATTGAAAGGAATCCCAAGGTTTTTTTTTTTTGTTGTTTGTGTTTGTTTGTTCTTTTGGTTTTTTTGTTGTTGTTCTTTTGTTTTTTTTTAGTATATTAACTCCTCATTAGAAATAGATAGATACTTTTTGATTCATTAAGGGAAAGGGTAGTTTATTTCTATGTCTTTTAGTATACATCTATGTTGTCTTTTGTCTGAAGCTTTTTTTCTGTACATGTTGATATAATCACATGATTTATAATTTTCTTATTCAGTCTATTTAGTTTTTCCAGTATTAAACAACCCTAATATAAATTGAATTAAAGAATCATGTATAGTTTTAATCTTACAATAATCTTTTTTCAAAATTTTTGTATTTTGTATTAATATTAAGTACAATAGTACTTTATATTATATATTAACAATTTATCAATATATTAATTATATTTATACAATATATAATTATGATGATTAATATTAATATATCAAATGCACTGGTACTTTACATTATATATACTTTTCATTCTCTGATTTATCTCTCTTTGGCTCCTGTACCATGCATTGTCTAATGGAAATATCTGGGAATAATATCTATTTTTTTATAATTTTTGAAAAGTTTATGTAAGATTTATTAATGTTTTTCATCTGATATTAAATAATTTAAATTCTTCATTTCATGTTCGATTAAAATGAGTATTTTATAGTTTTGTAAGGAATTTATTTCATTTCAGTTATTAGTTTTCTTGGCACAAAATTGATCAAAAATAATTTCTATATGTATTTAAACATCATTTCTTTGTATTATCTTTTTCCATTTTTATTTATATAATTTATTCTCTTTTCATTATCTAATTTTGCTTATTTCATTACTTTAAAACATCTGGTATTTCTCATATCAATTCAATCTTTTTCAGTTTTTTTGTTTCTTTGATTTTCAGAGTTTCTGGTTTTGAAATTAGGGTTTTTCAATTTGTTACTAATCTACTTCTTTTAGGTTTCATGCTAAATGCATTCTTTATTTTTTTTATTGCTGAAAATATTTAGTAATATAAATTTTTCTGTAGGGTCCATTTTGACTATATCACAGAAATTTTGCAATGTTTTTGTAATTAAAAAAACTTTTTTCTCAAATTTGTTCTTTACTGTTATATTATTTAGTATTCTTTATCATTTAAATCCTTTCTTTAAAATTTTTCTGGTAATTTATTGATTATAATTTTATTGCACTTTGATAAGTAAAACATATGAATAATATTTCTGCATTTCAGAATTTGTTCATGACTTTTTGGGGCATTAGCATATGATTACTTTTTTGTGATGCCTCACAAAGCTGAGAATTAGGCATGATCCTTTTGATTCTCATTTAGTAAATGCCAGAGGAGTATAATATCATATGTTCCAAAATGTCTATTTAGTTCCTTAACTTCCTTCTTGTTCCTCTTCTTATTTTGTTTGGATTTGTTTAAGTCTAAAATGTGAATATTGAGGTACCCAAACATTGCAGCTTATTTGTCTCTATGGTTCTAACCATCTTTTGTTAAAGCATTTCAATGTCAAGAAGCAGTTTTGCATAATGGTTACAGAATTTAATTTAGTGTTAGGAAGATTCAAGTTCCACCTCTGATATACATACGTAATGTGACCCTGAACTAATCATTTAACTTCTTAGTGCCTCACTCAATTCTGTAAGAACATAAGTTGCAGAAAATTTGTCTATATCCAACGGTAAAGGGAATTGGAAGTTCCCTAGATTGGCAAAATTTTAGATCCATTAAATATAATCAAACAAAATCTTAGATGCTATGACATTTTGTACACATTTTTAATAATTGTTATTATTTCATTTTCATGGTACCTTTAAACATAATAATGCTCCCCTTCTTACCTTTTTTAATCATGGGTAATTTTGCTTTCACCTCCTTTGAGATCATTCTTGTTTTTCGTTTCTTTACCCGAGGCATTATAAATTATGCTGTAGCCCTTCATTTTAATTCTGTATGAAGCTTTAAATTTCTTATAAACCATAATGTCATCCATTTTATTGTTTAATTCACAGTTAATTATGCTTGTTGACAATATTTTTTTTTCCATGGCATCATATTAATAGTTTTTCTCTTTATCTTTACTCTTCTCTTTTCAAAGAAAAAGAAGGTAGGGAAAGAATGGGAATAGAAATTGAATAGAAATAGGAACATTCCTATTATTTTCCCCTTCCTTTCCCCTTTCAGCCTCCCCAGATCCAGAACACTTACTTATATTTCCTTTCTGCCTCCACCTATTTCTCTGTTGTGTGTAATATAATTTTTACCCCAAACTCTTTGTTTGCATCTATATCCAAACCTCTGTTTTTTTCTGACTAAGATTAGTCAGGTTCAGAAAAAGCCTATTTCCCCCATCTTCACCTCCATGTTCACTTGTTATTATTTTGATACAATCCAGTTATGGTAATTTCCTCCTTCCGTTTCCTCATATACCCTTATTAGTTATTGGCTTTGTCCTTCCCTGTCTTTCCTCTTCTGAAAACAACAGAACAAAATAAAATCCATCTGAAACCCTGTGTTTATATTTTTTGCAAACTCTGCGACCCTTGAAAATAGTGACATTTTGAAAGGTCAATTTTCTCTTCTTCCCTATTAAAATGTAAGTACTTCATCATCATTTATCCCTTTCAAATTGTTCATTTCTAGGCTCCAATTGTCTTTTTCACTCCAGCTCTCATTCTTTCATGAAGCATTCATAAAATATCACTCTTCCAATGGTCTCCCAACTCTTTTAAATTACTTATCCCAATAGTAAAATTATGTTTAACAAAGGCCTCTGATAAATATTTATTTTTGTATAATATGCTTTTGACATTAGTATACTACTGTACTAACAATTTTGTCCATTGTGAAATGAATGCACAAAACAGACAATTAGAAAGGATGAAATAAAATGAAATATTTTGAAAACTTTGAAAATACGAGTTTGTTTATAATAGAAAAATATATCCCTCCATTGAAATGTGGTTGAATATGCCTCATTGCTTAAAATTTGTTTTAATAGTTCCTGATGCATTAATTTGAAAGTTTCATTCTGAGCTCAGTTTATTTTGAGATAACTTTAGTGGTTATTAAAATTAAAAAGAATATGAATCACAAAGCTACACAGATGCTAATGGAAGAAGCACTTTAGTGACCATACCTACTAAAACACTATTTTTTCAATCTTATCTACAAACTATGCAAAGAGTTTTATTTAAATTTGCCTAGTAAATTTTTATTTTCTCTTATTTCAATCAGTTCCTCTTGCAAACTAATTGAAAAGAAGTGCATTTGATAGCTTCAACAGTAATAGCAATGTGGGGAATATTTTTGTAATCACAATAAATTGAACTGAGTTGGTAAAGGATGAGGAGAGGTCTCAAATGAGATAGCCTCCTGTTCTCCAATGCCATTCCATAGGAAGCTTGTTAAAGGGAGTTTGCGTTAGAATGCCTGCTTCATAAGTTTTATCCACTCTGGGTTCTCATTTACCTCAAGAGCATATCTGCTTTAGGCCTAGAGATTTACAAATCATGGTATGTGCTTATGAGCTGTCCTGCTAATGCAAAACTTGCTTTTGCTTAAATGTATCAAATCCTTATGGTTCATATCTTTTACACGCAGAAAACCCAAATGAGAGCAACTCATTATCTCACTTCCCATTCCCCATGATGATGATGATGAAGACGGCAGTGGTAGTGTTGGTATTAGTAAGGACAGTGATAATAAAAACTAGGTTTTACAAATACTTTGTATTTTTTAACTAATTTGATCTTTCTAACAACCTTATAAAGTACATACTATTAGTATATGCTTTTTACGGATGAGGAAACTGAGGCAAAGATAAATGACTTTCCTGTGATCACATATCTAGTAAGAATTTGAATTCAGGACTTCTTGACTCTTAAGTCTTGCTCAATATCCACTGTCTTACCTTGTTGCCCTACAATTAAATTATATGTATGATAATATTAAATATGCAATAAAGGTAATATCTTCCATAGTTTTCTTTAATAATTGCATACACACAACAAGGTTAAGGGATGGAATTATTCTCAAGAGTAGGTATAAGCACTCAGATTGTGGTCTGCCACGAAGGACTACTGACCATTTCAGAAGAGAAGAGGTTAGGAGCTTGCACAACCAGGAAAGGATTGCTGTGGAAGTATTCAATGTGGGTCAACTTTTTGCAATAATGGCTGAAGGGGACATGTAGTTGTATTTCAATATATCAGTAGTATATCATATACTGTATATCAGTAGTAGGCTGTGTGGGGACCCATCTTCTTACCCTCCAATTATTTAACCTTTAGAGTCATGCCATTGGGGATCATTCAGGATTATTCCTGGATCCCCAGGAAGGCCTGTTAGCTTTTCTGTTTTTTTCCATTATTACTTCCTGAGAATGGTACATTTTTGAAGCCATAGGTTTCAGGTTTCATGTACCAAAGAACATATTGTTTTCAAACCCCTCTGAAGGACTCACAAATTAAAATATCCACAAATTTTCATCCATCTTCTTGAGTGATCTTGACTGCATGAGAGTGCTTAATGATATTTGCCTGATTTTTAACATTTTGTTTATTTGTATTTTTTTCATTTTTTTTAAGATGTCTGTCAGTGGAACTAGACTTTCTTGGAAATTTTCACATTTTTATTTTTATAAGAAGTCTGATTCCCTTCCATGGATGACATCTTGCTGGCTGAGAGATTATGTCACTTTTTCTATGTGTGGCCATAGTTATTAACTTGTCATGCAAGGATTTGAAAATGAAGAAAATTTCTTTGTGTAGATGACATAAGAGGAATGATTCTGATCTATAGCAGTGTGAGTCAGCCAATGTATTCCCAAATAATCCACAGCAGTCCAAATTATTTAGTCTAAGTTAATTAGTGGTTGTCCTTCATACTCAAAGATGACCAAAACGATATTATTATGTTTGGGTCAAGGCACAGTTTGATCAACTGTGATGATCAGACCATTATCACATATAATTTATAACTCATTCCCAAACTCTTCATACTTCATAGAATTTCATATTGTTCAATATATACATGGTAAACATCTTATTTGAGGAGAAAGTTTGAAGTTGCCTTTTATTTATTGATTCAGATACTTTTATAAAATGTCTTATGATTTAATTTATAGAAAGAATGTCAACAGAGATGTGCTTAATGAGATATCTTTATACTCATTTAGATGCAGGTATAAATTTTTCAATAGAAGTTGCCCATTCTTCTCAATAAGGTTTTGAAAGAATGTTATCCTTCATAGCTTTCTATAAGCTAGATTTCAAACAGAAACCCTTGAGGACAAAAGATTGTGACGTAAACATGAGTATTATCATTTAACACTGATAATACCTAGCAAAGTGCTTTGAACATAGGAGTTCACTTAATGTGCTGATTGGTCAAATAGACATGCATTTTTAATTATTCCATGTTTTTTTGCTTGCTAAATTTCTTATGCATTTTTACACTGAAGATATTTTGTCCCTTCATTAACTGGGATTTGTACAATTACTTTATTGGAAAGATTAAGAATTATTCACACCTCTGTCTGTATTTTTAAAAACTCTAATACCAGGATTTGGCCCTACATTCTTAAAGTGAATCCATGACCAAGCTTTAGGATAACACAAAGATCAATTTTATCAAATACTTGTATGAAATATAAGAATATTCTTTAACATTAGATGGTATAATGTAATACAATTACGTGTAGTTCTATAATGTTTTACTTCTATGATACAATACATAAAATACTGTTTCTCAACATTGTGCATTTAGGGTGAACTCAAAAACCAATTTAAATTTCCCTGTGCATGTTTCATATTGTAGGTAAATGTGTATGTTTATACACACTATATATATATAGTTTAATATATTGTATATTTATGTATTATGTATATATTTCATATATTGTATTTTATATATA
>CM053771.1:390766514-390780949 GCA_028658325.1 Potorous gilbertii
TCAGTACCACATGGCCAGGGCAGGGCTGGTCTCTGCTCCTGTCCGTTGTGCAATGGACTTTTGGGATCAGTTTTTCAGGGCTCTCTGGAATGAAAATCTCCTTCACTGTGTTGCTGCATGGCTTTCACTGTTCCAGAATTTGTTGGGAGTTCTTTTTAGAGGAAATCCATGGGCTGTGGGTTTCGAGTTAGTATATGTGAGTCTTTCTACTCTGCCATCTTGGCTCCACTCCCCAGGATTTCTTTTAGATGGCAATATGTGGATTCTTTCCATTTCTATTTTCCCCTCTGGTTCTTAGAATATCAGGACAGTTTTCCTTGATAAATTTTTGAAAGATGAGATTATCTCTTTCTTTCTGAATATGGCTTTCAAGTAGTCTAATGGCTTTCAAGTAGTCTAATAGTCTAATAATTTTTAAATTAGCTCTCTTGGATCTATTTTTCCAGGTCAGAACAACCAAGATCTTGAAGGAGAAAAAAGATCACCACTAGGATCCTCCTATAGCTAAAGGACCAGAAACACAATGCCCTAATTGGTTAGGAGAGCTTTGATCTCTCAGCCAGAGCAGTTTTAGTCCCATGTTTTTATTGTTGTGGTTTGTTCTCTGTTCTTGAAGAGGACCATTGGCATCAGCCGGATGATGTCTTCACTTGCAAGTAAGGCAGGTCTGTACAAAGTCATCAGCCTCTCTCTCCTCCAGAGTTATTGGAATCCAGTGGCAAGACATAGGTCAGGAAACCTGGAAATGGCCCAGCATGCAGTGGGAGACCTTGGCCTTTTTAATCTAATGTCTCTCCAAGGTCTCAGTTTGTCTGAGACCATACCCATTCAGTGAATAAAAGTTAGGCAAGAATTGAAAGAAAAGATGACCTAGTTTGTCTTCACAAAATAATCATTCTGGAAAGGCAAGAAACTCAGATTTTTGGGCCAAGACAGAAGTAATTATTATTTACATTCACTCTGAGCTCATCAATATAGGTGTCGCGCAGCAAGGAACCAGAGATATATGGCAAGTGTCTCCGTCTAGAAAATTAGGAGTTACCTGCTTATCTCTACTAGGATCTCTATAAGATTTTTGATGATAGAATTTTAGCTGGAGGGATCTTTGAGATCATGTCATTCAACTCCTTCAATTTACAGATGCAGAATTGGGGCTCAGGGTGATAAAATGACTGGCTCATACCCTATAGTAAGGAGAATTAGTATGATTCAAACACAGGTTTTCTGATTTAAAATTTATTGTTCTTCATATTGTGCTAAAGCACAACTGTGCAACATTCATTTATAGAGGTCATCTTGTGGTATGCTTTAGTGAATGTGTCACTGAAAAATTAGATGAATATCTGAAAATAAAAATAAATTCCATATTTCCAGGGGCTACCATTACAAAATTGAAAAAATGTTCACACTAGAGGGTAAGGAGAGGTGAGGTAACAACTATCCCAAAGGAATGATTTGATTATTTCTTCTAAGAAAGGGATTATAATATTTCCAAATGAACATCTGTGTGAATAGTGGAGGTAGGCTGAACATGATGACTTTTCAATAGTTGTTCTCATCCAATTCATTATGTAGTCCAATCCCCAAATTTATGAAATTATAAATAACATGTGCTGAACTAATTCTTCCAAAAAGGGATTTCAAAAAATCCTGAGTCATGAGAAAAGTTTGTAAATAGCTTAGTTGATTTTTTTTAAAATCACGAATGACCACAGTTATCAAGTTTATCATTGTTATCATGTTGGGAAAGGCAAGAATTGGTAACCGGAAAAATATAATAATTTTTCTTTTCTAAGGCTTCTTTTCTGTTTCTTTTTTAAAGTGACCCTTTATAATTTAGCAAATAAGTGCTTGTGAGTTTTCTCCATCTTCACTTTATATAAATTTTCTAAATGTGTGGGGTCATACCAAGCTCTCTTATCACTTTTACTTGTCTTATTTAAGTCCAATATCCCCAGTGTGAAAGAGATTACAGGAAATTTAGACTACATTGCCACTACCAT
This sequence comes from Potorous gilbertii, assembly GCA_028658325.1. Taxonomy (NCBI): domain Eukaryota; kingdom Metazoa; phylum Chordata; class Mammalia; order Diprotodontia; family Potoroidae; genus Potorous; species Potorous gilbertii. The sequence goes on from CM053771.1 coordinate 390,768,518, forward strand.
ACTGATAACACATCTCCACTTTTCCCTTTCCTCCGAGTTTAAGATAAGGGTATGAGAGTCCCCTCCTTTCAATCCAGCTGAATGTGCATTTTTCTCACCCTTCTTGGTCTACTTTTCCCAAGAAATTTCAGTAGTTATGCACTTAGCAAGCTATCTGTTTAAAGAAGAAATTAATCTCTATGGCTTTTTATGTCCTAGTGTCCTGATAATTTAAAGGGAGATAAAAGAAGGGAAATTTTGAACCCTTTGCAACTATATATTTAATATTTAATTATCCCCTTGTGAAGTAGGAGCATCTCACTAGCTGAAGCGGAAGGAGGCAGTATGATTATCTGGGCTGAAACTTTGTTGTGCTTCTGGATCCTTCAGTGAGCACCCAACTCCATAGCAGTTTGACTGATGGGCTATTTGAGTAAGACAAAGGAAAGACCAAAAGTTAAAGAGGAGCCTCCTTCCTTACCTCTTACCTAGTGTGGATTTTCTCTCTTCTCACCCTCCAAAATTTGTGGTGTTTAGCAGCACAGCAATTTGCTCAGAATAAGGCACCCGGGCAGCAGTTTGGGATTCAATATGAGAGACATGGTTGATGGAGCAGTCATACAGTTGAGACAAAGGTGTCCACCAAGATGCAGTTACTTAAGGCCTGTAGAAACTGCAAGATGCATGACCACCAGCTGAAAAGAAGAGACACAGTTATGAACTCAAGAGAGAGCTAGGCTTGGCTGTTGAGATTTGCATTACATGTGGAGAGAAATTATTTTGGGGCCCTATCATCCTGGGATAGCATTGTGGGTGGCCTTGGTCTCATGTGCTTCTTTCATGTGTGCTTTCTAACCATTGCAGTGAAGTTTGTTCCCATTCTTCTTGGGGCACTATATGCATTTGTGCTCCAGGATTTATCTGAAGTGGGGTGGCCTCTTTTTTGTATCCACTGTGGTTGCTATGCTGGCATGTTAATGTCTTTACACATTGGCGAGGATTTGAGAGCTATGACATAGGAATAGAGTCCCCCTTGTTAAACTCTACAATTCAGCAGTAGCATTTCCACTTTGGGAACCCAAACTGGAAGTGTGAGTATAAGCTAGGAAAGCAAAACAGGGGTAGTTAAATAATTTCAGAGAAATGTTTAATATGTTACATGCACAATTTATAATTAAATACATGTACATATATGTCTAGATACAGATACATGTATGAATGCACATGTTGTGTGTAATGGGAAAATCAATAATCAATGCCTTGAGTCCCTTGCTTTGCACCTATCAGCTATAATCACTGTCATAAGATAGGAAATGATTCTGTAATTTATAGTAAGAATATAGATTCAGGTGAAAATCTGTATGTAACTAAAACTATGATGTAGTTCCAGGTAAATACTTCTGTCAGTTAATCTTATATTTATATTAAATCTTTATATTAAAATGTAGTGGGTAAAAGGTGGACCTGGCCCATTGTGTAGAGGATGGATCTGCAGGGGCAAATACATTTGTAGGTCTGTCTTTTCCATCATAGGTTAAGACATCATGACTTGCTTAAGCATGTTACATGGAGTGACCTATCCATTTGAACCATAGCTTGACCAGCTTAAGTGATACATGAATCAAGGAAACTATAAATAACTGCAAATTCTGTACCTTGGGGTCTCAGACCATTCTGGGCAGCCTGTAGACCCCCACCTTTTCTTTTCTTAACAAAAGTTGATTTCTTTGCCCAGAAAGGCTTCCCAGTTTCTTTATTTCAATGTGCATATAAATTTAGCCCCTAACCTAAATGCAAGCACATATCTATGTGTATGCACATACATGCACACAGGCATGCATACATTGCTTGGAACTCAGAATTAGTTGTTGTGACCTGGCATATCTTGGTAGCATTAGTAAATAAATTCACTACTCTAAATATCATTTCTTCAATCCCTAAATATTCTGTCATGTAGATCTTTCACCTCAACTAGATAATAGTTCACAAAGAGGATTGCAGTCATTAATAATTTGTTCCCTTACAATTGAGTTATTGATATGTAACACTTAATGCAGTTTGAATTTTGATGTTTTAACTTTTTAATAACCACAAAATGTCTAATTGAGATATTTCACTATATCTGTTTAGTCAGGTTTAGCCATTTGGGAACTTCTTTATCCTCTCAAATTTCTAATTGACTCACCCTTCTGATTGCATTCTTAGTCAAAATATAAATCTTAGCTTGCACAATGAACTATCAGATATATTGTGGTGACCTTGGATTTGATACTTAATTCTCTGGTATAAATAGCATTTAAAAAATAAAATACTTTCTCCATTAATACTACACAAGATTAAGGAGAAGTAAATTAAACCAACAGTAAAGAGATTTGTCAGTTGGAGCAGTGGATGTGAAATGAGAAGCATTCTCCAGTGAGAGCCAGTGGATGTATAAAGTAAAAACAGACTTTAATAAATATGCCTAGGTGTCGTCTTGTCACTACAGAAAACTATGAAATGTGCAGTCTCTATTTAGTGATATTCTGAACTTTCTTTTCTCCTATGTACACATGCCCAGTGCCATCTAGCAGCCCCCTAAAGGGCTTAGGGCTCCATTGAAGCATTACAAGAATCTAGAAATACCTCATGAGTACAAGGTGTTGCCTTTAATTAAAATTTCCCATTTTTGTGTCTTCGTCCTTCATTGCTTCACCCTCTAACATCTAACAGTGTTAAGAGAGAATTTAGTTCAGTTTGACTCAAGTATCTCTCTCTCTCTCTCTCTCTCTCTCTCTCTCTCTCTCTCTCTTTCTCTCTCAACACCCTCCCTCCCAAAACCCACACATACTTTCCCTCTGGGTTGGTCTGTTTTCACTACTCCACACCGTTATTACTACTACAATGGTTCTGGTAGCCAATGCCCTGCTGCTAGGTACCCCAGAAAGGGGTAGATGTCAGATGTCCTTTAAAATCTCACACAGAATTTTACCAAAAGAAAGAAGGTACAAGTAGGAAGTAGACCTATCCTAGGCAAAGGCTTACCTAGAAGGCTATGAGCTCTTGTCCTGTGGCCATGTGTTGGAAGGTGAATCCTACCCTACATTCACCTGAGCTCAGGGAGTTATGCAGGAGGAAAAAGCCATGAGGAATGAGAATGATAGCATGAGCACACCCAAGAGTTCAGAAATAGTAGTTAGTTAATAGAGCCATTATGGCCAGTAGGAAAAAGTCAGAGATAAATACACTTGCTCTGAAAGGGGTGCAATTAGGAGGGATGTGTTAAGACATCATCATCTAGGATTTTTTTCCTTACATAAATACCAAATTTTCTTCTTTGAAGTTTCTTATCATTGGTCCTGGTTCTATTATCTGGAACCAAACAGAACACATCAAATTCTTCTTCTACATGTCAATCTTTTAAATATATATTTGGAGATATCTATCATCTTACCAAGTCTTTAATACTCTGAGTTATACTAAACACCCCAGTTCCTTCAACAAATTCACACATGCAATGGCCCCTCCTCATTTTGGTTGTGCTTCTTAGGACATTTTCAATCCTCCCAATGTTAAACACCTCTGAATTCCTCAGGTCTTTGATTATTTTATGAAGACCAAAATCATATTAACATTTTTTCTGCCACATCATACTGCTGATACATATTGAGTATGCAATACACTAAACCTCACCAGATTTTTTTCCCCAAAAACATAGCTAAGTAAACTAAGTAATGCTGATGTTCATTTGTTTTAGTCATGTTCAGCTCTTCATGAAGCCATTTGGGATTTTTTCTTGGCAAAGATACTACAGTGGTTTGCCATTTCCTTCTCCAGTTCATTTTACAGGTGACAAACTGAGACAAAAAAGGTTAAGTGTTGTGCCCAGGGTCACACAGCTAATAAGTATCTGGGCCAGATTTGAATTTAGGAAGAGGAATCTTTCTGTCTCCAGGTCTAGCACTCTATCCATTGTGCATGTAGCTTCACCTAAACTAAGTAAAAGTAACTGCTTGACTAACTTACATCTATAGCTTTGTATTTATACCTATTGAATTATAGCCCAATGCTCTAGCCCGTGAAGCTCTTTTAGGATCCTGACTCTGACCTCCTTTGTGTTACCACTTCCTCCCAACTTTGTGTCATCTGCAGACTTGTTGAGAATATCTTCATCATGGATAAAAGTATTAAACCTCAGAGAGCAAAATACATACCCCTAGGGTATCCCACTGAAGATCTTCTGTCAAAGTAATATTTACCATGTCTTAAATATCCTAAATTCAATCATTCAATCAATTTTGAATATGTTTAAATGTATTACTAGTCTCTTTTCATCTTTTCCTAAAGAATAAGGGGCAGCTAGGAGGTGCAGTGCATACAGCTCCAGTGCAGGAGTCAGGAGAACCTGAGTTCAAATCTCACCTCAGACACTAGACACTCACTAGCTGTGTGACCTTGGGCATGTCACTTCACCCCCGTTGCCTGATCCTGGGTCATCTCCAGTCATTCTGATGAACATCTGGTCATTGGATTCAGATGACTCTGGAGAAGTGAAGCTGGTGACCTGCACAGCCCTCCCTCCCTCAAAACAAAGTCAAGTGCAAGTCATGTCATCATTTCTCTGATGGCATGGTCTTCCTCAGCAACGAAGGACAAACACACTAAAGAATAGTATAAACTACTTTATAAAGGGCTTTACTAAAACAGAGATGCCTATGTTGACAGCATTCCCTTGATCTAACAGTTTAGTAGTCTTGTCAACCAAGGAAATAAAGTTAGTCTAGAGTGACTTACCTTTGATAGAAGCATGTTGACTGTGGAATTATTGCTTCCTTTCCTAATCTACTCTAGAAATGTCCCAAGCATTAAAGCAGTTTTCAGATTCTGCTCTCTTCTGATTGTTAAAATTGGGAAAAATGTTTGCCCTTGTCTGGTCTTGTAATACTTCTCTCCTTTTTTCATGATCATTCAAGTATCACTAACAATGGCTTAACAAATACATCTTCCAGTTTTGTTTTTGTCATTTTTGTTTCTGTTTTTGTTTTTAGTTCCTGAGGATGGAGTTCATCTGGACCAGCTATCTTGAATTCCTCCCAGGCAGTTAGGTGCTCTCTGTCCTTACTCATCTTGTTTACCTCCCTATAAGCCCTGTCCCCCCATCCTTTGCAGGGCAAAGACAATTTTCTTTCACAGAGGGAACAAAATTGACAATGTTCAAGTTAGAGGAATAAATTTGGTGAACAGAACTTTGTCATTTTCTGTTCATGATTTAAAGAAAGGCCTACTTTCTTCTTCTTAGTTGCTGCCTTTTCTTTATTAAATCTTGCCCATTAGGCCACTTCCCTAACTCAATTATCCTAAAATCGGTAGTTACGTAGTATAGCATGGGTTTACTCTTCTCCTACTGTCTGAAGGTCAGACTTCTTTCTGTTACATTTCCCTAACCCTTGGAACTCTCCAGTAACCATAAGAAGTTGAAGAGGGTGTCTTTCTTCTCTGGCACTGGTCAAAGCAGCCACTAAATTAGTTTTCCATTTTTGGGGTCCCAGTGTTAATGCACAGCTCAGTTCCAACGAACTATTTTCATTAGGTTAATTCTCTCTCTCTCTCTCTCTCTCTCTGTGTGTGTGTGTGTGTGTGTGTTTCCAGTGCTTAGCACAGCTCCTGATACATAGTAGCAATTTAATAAATGCTTTTTGACTTGGCAACTTTTATAAAGGAATATTTACTTCAAAGTTATAACAATACAAACATTTTCCTCAATACCTAGGGGTCCTAATTAACCTTTATCTCCTGGTCCTTAGGAAACGGAGGAGGTTTAAGTTCACAGCTTAACTCAGTTCCTACAGAGCATTATACCCACCAAGTTCAGGACCAAAGCCCTACTGCTAGCATCCTGGACCCCATCTGAGCTGTCTTCAATATTCTTCCTGGAATCCTACGTTCCAAGATCCCCATGGATTGAGTTCCCAGTCCATCACAGGGACTCCTCTCACTGCATCTAGAACTGAAAAGGAAATTTAGAGCACAGCAAAAACTCAATTCTGTTTTTCCTCCCTTCTTACCACATGGTGTCACCTGCTGTGAGTAAAGTAGTAATTCACCCTTTGACATGAATGTCAGAAACCGATTGTACTTGGTCAGGTAGTTTTAAAGACACAAATAGTTCTAACTAATGGAATTGGTTAATGGAAAAAGTTACCCTTAATCATGTATTAGGCCAACACAGAATTTCACACATAACACCCCTTCTAAGAGCAGGTTTCAAATGTTTCCACAACGGTGATACAATGTTTAATAATCTAGACATTTGTCAAACCTCATTTACAGTATTACCTAGGTAAATATTCCCTAATTGTATATATTTTCCCCATTTCAGAATGTAAAACTGATTCTTATATTTCTGCCAAATAATGAGAGATATAAAGATACTTTACAACTTTACTCTTCCCTTCCTTCCCTTCACCCTAGTCAATGCAGAGAAAGTGCAGAAGAAAAGATAGAGAGGGAAGTGCTGATCACTAATTTCCACCACCTGCCTTTAGCCCCTCCCTTTCTTTCCACTATACAAGATGCAGAGAAACTTCATATAATAAGTCAGCATGGCCACCATGGCATAGCCATTAAGGAATGCTAACCACTCAAGTTATTTTTTGGGATCATAGTTTGGTTCACTCCCATTGTCCCCCATGGGCATTTTCTCTTTTAGCCTGATTGTTAACTACACATGAAAAGGAATATTCTTCCAACCGTTTTCACTAATCACTTCCTATTCTCTCACCTCATTCCATCTGCTTCATCAGTCATTCTATTGCTTGACTATTCTCTATCCCTGATCTTTTTGCTCAGCAGCTCCTACATACTGTTGGAATTCCTCTCCTAAACCTTGAGAGCAATGACTAGGGACTTGGAGCTGGAAAAACCTATGCTTACTCCCATTGCTGGGGCTGCTACATTGGAACAAGGAACACATTTTTTTCCATAGCAACAGGATTGGAAATGCCACTTGTTTTATAGTACTATGATATACTATAGTATATTACAATTTTCTACATTATGAGTTCAGGAGTTTCTCACATGCTGGTTTTTGGAAACTTATGACAATTTATAGTGCTTTTTTTATGAAAAAATGTATTCCAGATTCTCATCTTCTTTTGAACATTACTAGTTGAAAACTGGACTCTGAAACATTGACCTGGTTTGTGAAGTCTCTTATTCTCCACGTTCCTCTATGTGTAGTAACTTAGGAATATACCAGCTGCTCCTAGGCAAAGTAGTTCATCCTGATCCTAGATGTCACCGATTACAATTCTCTAGGAATGTAATCAGGCAAATCGGAAGTGACACCCTGAAAGAAAACAATGTATACACATGTGTATGTATGTGTGTATAGTTTATATATGTATGTGTGTATACATATATATGTATATATATATATATATATATATATATATATATATATATATATATATATATATATATATGGAGAGAGAGAGTTTTTGCAGTATGCTCAGAGTTAACAACAACCATAGCTAAGTATTTTATCTACCAAGTAAATATGTTTTACTTGAAGCATTAAGCATAAGTTTAAATCTTCAGCAAAATATGAAGCCATAATCCAACCTTAAGGTAACAAACTGATTATATTATGGTTCTATATTTACCATGGAATTAGAAATATGTCTAGTAAGCATGATAAAAATGTAGAGGTTTTTTTTAAAAAAAATGAGGACCTGGGTACTGGAAAGGCATTATTGCCATCAAGAGGGTGTGGGGGGGGTCATAACTTTGAAGGTTTATTATAAAGATAAAATTAGATAACACATTTAAAGTGATTTATAAACCTTAAAATCCTACATAAATATGAACTAATGTTATTATAGATACATTTGGGGAATTCCCTTTAAGTCCCATTTCCCATTTTCATTTCATGAAAAGAATAAGCAATATAAAGGAGACACATAGTATTACTGAATTTTTATTTTAGACTGACTACCTTTACACTCATTTTCTGGTGACTACAAAATCCAGATCATGCACTTATTTTCATGCATGTCTGTGTTTCTGGAATTGAGCTTATTACTTTATAGTCACACCTTATATTCAATTTGACAAACATTCATCATTTGCCTGTAGTAGATACAAGGCCCTTGGGATAGAAAGATAATAGAAGAAAAAGGTGTGACTGAGTGGTATAAAGAATAGAGCTTTAGACAGGTAATCAGAAGACATGAGTTTGTTTGTTATTCCTGACTTCGCAGCCTACTAGTCACAAAACTTTGGGCAAGTTACTTCATCCATGGATCTCAACTTCTTTATGAGAGAGACTGTTTTCAAGTAGAAAGGTACCTGACCTGGGACCACTTGTTTTACAGAACTAGAACTTGTATTAAAGTCTTCATTCTAACTCCTACAACCCTGTTTCCTTTCCTTATTTAAATGGAGATAATACTTTCACTATCTAGCCCTATGTGATGTTGCAAGAAAAAGCTTTCACAAACTTTGTACAGTGACAGCAATATTGTTTTAAGAACAATTTTGAATAATTAAGTTACTCTGACTATTATAAATACCCAAATTAACTATAAAAACATGAAGACACTATTTGCATCCAGAAAAAGAACTGATAAAGTACATATAGAATGATTTTACACATATGCCAATATCTGTCTAATGATAGCCTTTTTTGGAGGGAGAAGGAAGAAAAAAAAGAAATTTACAGGATAATTTTCTTGTACATTTGAAAAGGATAGCAAGTCAGGCATAGCAGATTTGTAGTTTCATGTGCAATCATCTTCTTTATTGAACCATATTATGGAAATGCTTGTTTTATTCCATAAATTAAAATGAAATTTAATTAAAAGACATTTCTTCAAGATTCAATCCAGATGCTACCTCCTTCATTATTTTTATTCAGTATTGCCCCATGAAAATAATCTGCCCCTCTTCAAATGTCTTACAGAATTTTGTCCCACTTTTCTGTCTTCTGCCCATTACACTCTACATTTATCATAATAATTTATGTATAAGTAGTTTTCTTTTTATATATCCTCATTAAACTGAAAGCTCTTTAAAGGAAGGAGCTGTATCATTTTCTTCTTTATATTGTGTTTGCTTAGGATTGTGTTAGTAGATGGTAAATAATAATTGAATTTTATTGAATTGATTGTTTTTGGTAAATTGCGTATTCTTATAGCATTATTAATTTAAAACTGAAGGGACCTTAGAAGTCGCCTATTCCAAATCCTTCACTTTTAAAAATGAGGAAATTGAGTCCCAAAAAGTTTAAGAAATTTTTCCTTTTGTTGTAAATTCTTTTGTATTTTAAGTTTAAATACAAAATTAGAAAAGAAAAAAAAACATTACCATGTTCACAGTAAATCATAAGAGAGACTACAATGTAAAATAACAAATTTCATTTCAAGAATACCTAATAAATATATACTACATATTGTTTTCAAAGCTTCTCAGCTTTTCTTTGCTTCCATGTTGGTTTTCTTTTGCTCTCTGCTGTAAACTTTTTACTTTATTTTTCCCTCCCTCCAATGCTAAAGAAGGCTACAACTGAGTGTGTCTGTGTGTGTGTGTATGCACCTATACATGTATACACACATACATATCTAGAAACATACATATGTAAGACCATTCTATGCTTATTTTCTCCTATCATCTGTTTCTCTGAAGTTGCATAGCAAGTCTTTCCATGGTTTTCTAAATCCATCAGCTCATCGTTTCCCACACCTCAGCAACATTACAATCCATTCACTTCCTGTCTGAGAGGTTGTCGATGAAAGTTTTCCCCCAATTTTCTGCATTACTTCTGTTCTTGGTTACATAGGTTTTATTCATAAAAGAAAATTTTAATAAAATGATTGAAATTATCTTTTTTGTACCTCAGCAATGCTCTTTCTTTATAATAAAGTTTAAGGTCTCATACTACTGAGTCTACTTCCTTTACATCTTTCCCCACCTTTATTTCTTTAAAGTTTCTGACCTTTTGTTCTCCTAAATAAACTCAGTTATTATTTTTCCTAAGTCAATAAAATCTTGTTTCTAGTCATTTAATTAGAATGACATTGAAAAGATAGATTAGTTAGGTGAAATTGTTCTTAAAAAAATATTGGCTTTACCAACCTAGGAACAATAAATATTCAGTTGCTTAAATCTGAGTTTATTTACATTAAAAAAAAAAAGTGTTTCATGGATCAAATCACCCCATTCACATTCTAAATTACAATTATTTGCATATTTTCCTCCTTCCTATTTTTCCTCACCATCCTTCTTACTCTATCCCTCCTCACTTTGCTTTGCTTCTACCCTCTACCTCTCCCTCCCATTCCTTAATGTACCCATGCCTGTAAAAGTCTCTTCCTTTTCCTCTCCCCTAACCCTATCCCCTTGCCCTCTTATTTCTTTTTGAATTTAGAAGAGTTTTATACATACATACATACATACATACATACATACATACACACACACACATATATACAGTTCCCTCTTTAACCTATTCCAGAGGAGAGTAAGATTCCAGCACTACCCACTGTCCTCCCTACTAGCTTCTTCTGTATCAGTTTTTATCCTTTTATACCTCATTTGTATGAAATGATTACTTCTTTTATGATCTTTCCCCCCTTAGTTTATTTTTTTTAGACTTCCCATCACACTCAGCTCAATCCAAATTTTTCTTTGCCACTACCCAAATCATCGTGACAATCATAAAAATACTTAATGTTTTCACATATTGTAAGTAAACAATTTGACCTTAGTTCTTTGCAATTGGTCTTTAATGTTTACCTTACCATTTCTCATTATTTCTTCTTATATGTCAAATTTTTCTTAAGTTTTCAGGTTTATCACAAAAACCTGAAAATCTTTGAGTTCCTTAAATACTCACTTCTTTTTTGTTCATAATTATACTTAACTTTGCTGGGCAAATTACCCTCGGTGTAACTTCAGCTCTTTTGCTCCGTGGAATGGAGTATTTCAAGACCTGTGATCCTTGAACCCATTAGCTCCAGGTCTTGTGTAATTGCTATTGTAGCTCCATGATATTTAATTTCTTTTCTCACTGTTTCCAATATTTTCTCCTTAACCTGGGAGCTTTGAAAGTTGGCTATGTTATCACTGTAAGTTTCCCTTCTAGGATTACTTTCAGGTGATGATTGGTGAATTTTTTTTCTATTTCTACATTTCCTTTTTGTCCTAGAATTTCAGGGCAGTGTTCCTTGGTAATTTCCTATAATGTTGCATCAAGAATTATTTTAATCATAATTTTCAGGTAGTCCAAATATTCTTATATTATTTCTCCTCAATCTTTTCTCCAGACCAGTTGTTTCTCCTATAAAATATTTCACTTTCGTTTCTCTTTTTTCCATCCTTTTGATTTTGTTTTATGATTTCCCTTTTTAAAATTAATTTGTTTGTTTTCAGTTTTCTACAATCACTTCCATAAGTCTTAGATTTTCTCCCTTTCTTTCTGTCTTTAGAATTTCATTAGGTTTCCCTTGCCCAATTGTAGTTTTCAAGGACTTATTTTTTCTTAAGTTTTTGATTCTGTATTTTTAGGTGGTTGACTTTCTTTTCATAATTTTCTTTGATTGCTCTGATTTTTTTCTAAGTTTTCCTCCATCTGACTTATTTTTTTTGAAGTACTTCTTAAATTCTGCCAAGAATTCTTTTTGGGCTTGGGACCATTTGACATTTCTCATCAAAAAAGAAGTTGATTTTTTTCTCTCCATTATCTTATTTTTAATATGAACCCAGATCTTCCCTATACCAATAGTGACTAACTATGGTTGGGTTTTTTCTCCTTTGATTACTCATTTTTAAACTTATTTTTTGTTTTATTTTGGTTTTAGCAGATATTAGTGCAATTTGGTTGTAGTTCCAAGGTATGGAGAATGATGCCCCAAACTTCAAGTCCTTCTTATGGTTATTTTCTGAGGTCTAGCTCATGACTCAACCTTGGGCTCTGTACTCCTAAGCCATGATGGCTAAGGCCCCAAGGCACACTGTCTTGCAAATACTCTTGTTCCCTGTGGTCCTGCCAGTGGCTGCAAACTATAGTTGTCCTCTCTGCCTCAGATCTGAAACCAGGGACTGTGCTCTCCTGCAAAGCCCACAGCCAATAGGGTCCCTGCTCCACAGTACTGTACTCATTAGTTGTGTGCTAGCTTCTTCTCCCTGCATCCACAGCCTACAAGGCATCTAGTCAGGACAGCTATGCTTGGCAGTAGAAAGTCCTTCAATCTTTTTCTACTCAGTCTTCAGATGCCCCCACTATCTAAAAGATGAAAGTTTCTAAAACTGAGACTGCGTTTCCTCTCAGTTATCCCCAGGACTTGTTTGATGATTCTCAGACCTGGAAGCATTTGTACTTCATTCAGCCTGAATCTCTGCTCCAGGAGGTCATATCTTTCTTGGGGTCTTCTCAAATTGTCTTAGATGGACTACTGCTTTACCTTGTGTTTATTT
>CM053771.1:390790996-390816930 GCA_028658325.1 Potorous gilbertii
CACACACACACACACACACACACACACACAAGCTAGAGAAATAGGTAGTGTGGTAATAGATAGTACTGTGCAATCTTCTTCAGGGCAGTAGTAAGGGAGATGGTAGAAAAGTACATGAGAAGAGTAGTGTGATTTCTAATATACCACATGCTTAATTAAACTACCAGAGGCATGTTCACCAATAGTGAACAGACTGGGCTTTGAGCCTTGGTGAATTACCTTTGTAGCAGAATGTAGGTATGAGTTACCATTTTCTCCTTTTCTGTTTTTTTTTTAACCCTTGCTTCCCTCTCATTCCTTTAGCTGGAACTAAAAAAATTAATTTCATATTTTTCCATCTTTCCTCCTTGCTGATGGCAATTTGAGACCAATTAATTTGCTTCTATAAATGTCTCATCTTCAGAAACATTTTTTTTTATCTGAGCATGCATCAGGGAATAACCCTGGGGATGTTCTAATACTTCTAGAAACTTCTATTTATAGCTTAAGCATAGGGTCAATAAAAATCCTCAGGAACTATTGAGATACAGTTTGGTTTTAGAAATGCTTCTATAACTCTTCAAATAAGTATAACCATAAAACTGAAATTCAGAGTCACTGGAATATCCAGAAAAATGAGCTGGTTGTCACCATATGAACAATTCTTCTGGAGGATAGAGCCCTCCTAGACCTTTTTGGATAAGTACTCAGTTCAAAGTAAAAAGATGAATCTTCAGTCAAAGAACTAACAAGCTACTGGGGAGAATACAGCATATAAATAATTAAGGTGTGTAAAAGTTCAAAACTGAACAACCATAACTTTGCCCAAGAAATACTTTTTTAAAAAATAGAAGTCCTTATCATTTTGAATATGTATTGGAGGATCTGATAGGATGAAAGGGTATGGCTTGATTGTGATTTGTGCCCATGAACAAAGCTTTATTTTGGTGTATACCATTTCCTTTGTTAATTCCAATATTGCTTGGTGATTTTTCAAAGTTCTTTCAACTCCAAAGTTGACCTCATTTTTTTTAATTAACAGAAGATTATTGTAGATTGTTTTTTTTTTAATTTTACTTAAGTCCCCTAGGAATCTCTTGATTCTTTCTTCTCTAAGTCTTAAAAAAGGTGGAGGTAATTAAGAAGACTGCATGTGATTTTTTTTTCTTACCATTAACAACAAATGTGTTTTTACTCAACTATTCAGAAAACTCAATTAATCCTAAGTAACAGACTTTTTAGCCTCTTACCTTCCATGTAAGTATAGTTTTCAACATATCCACATATATTTAAAGTATTAGTGTAGAGGCAGTGAGAAATAGTCATGTAAATTTCTACTTTGAAAATGACAACCAGAGTGGTTGCAGATTTATAGTGCAGATGAAGTTTTAGCTAAGTTAGGACTAAAACTCAGACAGTTTAATTACTATATTTCGCTATACTAGTAGTTCTTTTTCTCTCTCTCGTTTCCTTTATCATGATCCTTTTATGAACACAAAAAAGGAGCCAAAGAGGCAAATATTTTCTAAGTTGATGAGAAAATTACAATGCTTTTGATTTATTCATTTACAAAATAGTCAGCTAGCAGTAAAGAGAACATGTATTATGGTTCCTGGTCTCCATCTATGAGCAATAAAGTAAACAATAAAATATATTATAAATTTTCTTCTTTCAAGGAACTTTTACTTTTAATAGTATTTTATTTTTCCCCATTTACATGTCAAGAATATTTTTAGCATTTATTATTATAAGATTTGAAGTTCTAGATTTTTCTCCTCTCTTTTCTCTCCCCTCTTCTGAAAATGGTAGGCAGTTTGTTATAGGTTACAGATGTGCTATCATGTAAAATTTATTTTCATATTACCCAAAGTTGTGAAGGAAGAAATAGATAAAAAAAATAGCTACAAGAAAGAATAAAGTGAAAAACATGCTTTAATCTGCATCCAGAGTCCATCAGTTTTTTATTTGGATGTGGATAGCATTTTCCTTCATGAATCCTTTGTACCACTCTTGGATCATTGTGTTTCTGAGAAGAGTTGTTATTCATAGTTGATCATCGCACAATATTGTTGATACTTTGTACCTTGTTTTCTTGGTTCTGACTATTTCATGTAAGTCTTTCCAGGTTTTTCTGACATTTCTCTATTCATCATTGCTTATTGCACAATAGTATTCCATTATGTTCATATATCACAGCTTGTTCAACCATTCTCCTGTGGATGGGCATCCCCTCAATTTCCAATATTTTGTCACCACAAAAAGAGTAACTATGAATATGTTTGCATATGTCAGGTCATTTTCTCTTTTTTATGATCTCTTTGGGATATAGACCAAGTAGTGGTATTGCTGGGTATGCATAATTTGGTTGCCCTTTATGCATAGTTCCAAATTGCTCTACAAAATAGTTGTATCAGTTCACAGCTCCACCAACAGTGCTTTAATATCCCAGTTTTTTCATACCCTCTCCAAAATTTATCATTTTACTTTTTTGTCAGATTAGCCAATCTGATAGGTATGAAATGGTATCTCAGAGATGTTTTAATTTGTATTTCTCTAATCAAAAGTGATTTAGAGCACTTCTACTTATGTCTGTAGATAGCTGTGGTTTCTTCATCAGAAAACTACCTTTTCATATCCTTTGACCATTTAGCAATTGGAGAATGGCTTGTATTCTAATCTATTTGACTCAGGTCTCTATATATCTTATTGTAGGATTCTGATTTTTGATCCACTTTACTATCTTCTTCCATTTTGTGGGAGAGTTCATACCATTCACACTCACAGCTATGATTTCTACCTGTGTATTTTCCTCCATTCTATTCTTTCTCCTGCTTGTTCTCTCTGTCCTTTCACCCTTCTTTTTCTCAGCACTGCTTTGCTTCTGCCTACCACATCTTTTTGTTCTGCCTAACCTTCTATCAGTTCATTCCCCTCCTCCCCTGCCTACCTTTACTTAATCTCCTACCCTCCTGCTTCACTGTCAAGTAAGATTTCTACATTCAACTTATTGTGTATATAATTCACTCTTTGTGTCAATACAGATGAGAGTAAGATTCAAATGATGCTCATTGTCCACCCTCCCATCTTTCCCTCCACTGTAATATGTCTTTTGTGCCTCTTCATTTGAAATAATTTATCTCATTCTACTTCTCTCTTCCTTCTGCATCCAGTATATTTCTCCATCTCATACTTTATTTTTTTAATGTAATTACCTCAAATTCATCATATACTTGTGCCCTTTTTCTATGAATATTCGTTCTAGCTTTACTATTACTGATACAAGTGTAATGTAGTGATGTAAACAGTTCAGTCTATTGAATCCTTTATGTTTTCTTTTCCCTTTTGACATTTTAAGGTTTCTCTTGACTTGTTATTCAAGATCACATTTTTTGTTTAGTTATGTTCTCCTTATGGAAATTTGAAATCCTTCTCTTATGACTTAATGATATTTTTTTCCCTTTTGAAACAGTATGCTTAATTTTGCCAGGTAATGATTCTTGGTTGTAGGCCTAGGTCCTTTCCTTCTGGAATTTCAAATTCTATGATCTACAATCCTTTTATGTTGCAGCTGCCATATCCTGTGTAATCCTAACTCTGACTTCTTAATCATTGAGTTGTTTCTTTCTGGCCACTTTTGGTGTTTTATAGTGACTTGATAGTTCTGAAATTTGGCTATAAAGTTTTTATTTTGAGATCTCATTCCTGGGGTGCTTGATGGAGTCTTTCAATGACTATTTTGCCCTCCCACTGCAGGACATCAGGGTAGTTTCCCTTGATAATGTTTTGAAAGACACTGCCCAGGTCCTCCTTTTGATTCATTTTCGGTTACTCCAGTGATTCTGACATTGTCTCTCCTGGATTTATTTTTCAGGTCAGTTGTTTTTTCTATGCAATAATTTACATTTCCTTCCATTTTATCATTCTTTTGAATTTGTTTGATTGATTCTTGAAGTCTCATAGAGTCATTAACTTCTGCTTGCCCAGTTATAATTTTTAAAATGTTTTCCTCACTTTGCTTATGTACTTTCTCTTCCATTTGGCCAATTGTACATTTTAAGGAGTTTTTTTCTTCTGGGGATCTTTGTATCTCCTTTTCCATTTGACCAATACTACTTTTTAAGAAGTTTTCTTTTCCTAAGCTGCTGACTCTTTTTTTCATAATTCTCTTTGCACCACTCTCATTTTTCCCCAATTTTTCTTCTACCTCTATTATGTGATTTTTATGCTTCTTTTTGAGCTCTTTCATGAGCTCTTTCTGGGTTTGAGGCCACTTTTCATTTTTCTTTTGGGTGTTTCCCATAGGTGTTTTGACATTGGTGTCCTCTTCTTATTTTGTGTTTTGGTCTTTCCTGTCACTATTATCACTTCCTATGGTCAGATTCTTTTCTATGTGTGTACATTTGCTTTGTTTTTTTTTTTTTGCTCATCTTTTTTTTTTACTTTTTCCTTTCTTTTAAATTTAATTTATGCTCCTACTATGGAAAGGTACAGCCTCAGATTTCTTTTGTCAGGCATTGCAGGACCTGGTTGTTTACCTGAAAATGCACTGATGTTACCCTGAGGTCCAGGGTGGAAGCATCATGTCTGTTGCCCTGCTGATTGGACTGGGCCTGCTGGAGGTCTTAGGGGTCTGGCAGCTTATCTGGTGTTGAGCTAGGGTCCTAAAGATGGTGTCTGGTATATGCTTAGACCAGTAGTTTATTTCTGTGTTTCTCTGGGGCTATACTGAAGTATGACAGTGTGGCTTCTGGAGGCTGCCTGTTTGTCTTGAGGTATGCTGAAGCAACTGATAGTTTTCAGAGTTGGAGTTTCACAGTTCCCCTGAGTATGCTTAGGTGTGTGTGGGGTCTTTGTGTTGGTTTTTGCCTGATCCATTACATTAGGGCTTAGGATCTCCCACTGATTTGCTAAGGTTGCTGGGAAACTTCTTGTCCTGGAATATACTCCTCTTTTAACCAAGTGAGATGCACCTCTATTGCCAATTCTCCAAGTCTCTCAGACTAAAAGACTGTCTTTTTGCTGGTTCTGCTGTTTCAGCATTTGTTTTGGGGAGCTATTTTATGGTTATTTGGTGGCGAATATGGAAAAGTTACAACAATTTTCTAATTATTCTGCCATCTTGTCAAGGAACTATTACAACAACGATAATGAGACATCATATATTAAGTTTTCAAAAGTGCTTTATATGTAATACTTTGTTTCTCCCAATAACTCTAAAGGTAAGTACAATCTTTATCCCCATTTCACAAATGTAAAAACTGAAGTTGAGACATTAAGTGATTTACCCAGTGTCTAAGGTAGGATTAGAACTCATAATACAAAATGTCATTTTTCCCTAGGAGTTTGGGGATACATTTTCTGTGTATTTTTCTCTGTGCCTTGTGGATTTTTCCTTGTTTGTATATTACCTTTGGGTAAAAGTGAGTTTGGAACTTGATAGACTTGAAAACAGAGTGAGAAGCTGAGAAGAAAGTGCTAATAGAGAAGAGGGTTTGGAGGTGTCTCTAGTGATATAGCTTCTGGGGATGAAATAAATGCAAGTGAAAAGAAATTAACAGACTTTTGATTTAGCCCATATTGGTCTTGTGTTGATATTTAGATCACTTGAATTCTAGCATTTTCTAACTGTATAATCTCAGTCCTGTTTGTGAAACATCCTCATATACAATTTAAGGAAGAAAATCCAAAATCTGTTTATAGACATTATTTTTCATGTTATAGTGTATATTGGAAGGAAATACAGAGCTGTCAACAGACCCTGCATGAAAAGTGGTTATTCTACGTGTCTAGATCTATATATTTTTGTTCTTTTTCTTCTAATTGACGAAACCTAGTATACTTTCCATTTCAGCTATACAATACCAATTTCTTGAGAATCTAGGAGGCACTTTCTCATTTCCCTTTTTTTGATCTCTTCACAGTTCTCCCAATGACTCCAAAACAGCACGGAAAAAATTAAGAATTGGACCAATATATGCCAAATATTAGAAATAACCAGTCTTGCTTCCTGGGGAAATCAACTTTTCTATGAATCCTCAGTTCAGTAATTGGAAAGGTGATTGTTATTCATAAATATAAAAAAAATACACATCTCCATGAATTCTGAGGTATGAAGCTTTTTGTGAGCCTGATATTGTATAATAAGTTTCTCACATAAATGTCTACTGATAGTGTAACCGCCAAGATCTGTTTGATTTATTAAACTATAACTGCACAGAAAACCCATGCACTGATATGTCATATGCTTAAAGTAATATAATTGCACCTAGTTAAATTATACTGCTAAGTAGAATTAGAAGTTGATTGCTGGTCTATAATAGCTTCTCTCTAATAGAACTATTTCTTATTCCCCATTTTTTTGCTAATCAAAGGTGATATTTCTGTAGATTGTGAATGTTTCTCAAAAAGAAAAAAAAATCCCTAAATAGAGTAAAGCAGAATTAAATTTTTATGCTTTACTATTTACTGGAGAAATTTGTTGTACTTGATATTAAACTAGTTTATTTTATTTTAAGAATATTTATAATCCTAAAAAGACAAAAGAATGAAACTGAAGTTTTTGTTTTTCCAGCAAATATACTGTTTCTTTAACATTCTTGTATCTATGTAGCTACCCATATCAGTGAGACAAATTGCTTCATGTTTTTGCATCTCATGCAATTCTTTTCCAGGTCTTTCCATAAATACCTCAAAGAAGATTCATTCTCTACAATGAAGGCCTTCAAATAACAGATTTAATGCTGAATGGGATCTTATAGTTCATCTGGACCACTCCCTTCATTTGACATATGGGGAACCTGAGTCCCAGAGAGGTTTAATGTTTTGATTTATGTGATACAGTTACTAAATGACAGAGCTGGTATTTCAAACTCCAGGTCTTCTAATTGCAAATCCAGAACTTTCTCCATTATTTTACTCTATCTTCTTATGACTCCATCATTTTCATGGATAACATAGCAGCCTTTCATTCCCATACATCACTGGATACTTTTGTTTCCTTCTGGTGCATATTCCTAATGCTGAACTTTCTGCCCATGAACATCTTGCTATTCTGATTCTTCTGAGATTAAAGTGTTCTGTGACTTGGAGTCATTTAACATTGCCAAAATGATAACATTTTTTTAAAAAAAAGGTAATATACGTAGACAGCGTCTAGGTAGGACTGAAACTCAGGTCTTCTGATTCCCAGAGTGAGGTGTCTTTCTATTTCATTTATTTTTATATTTTATTTCATTTGCAAAATTATTTCTTTATGCTGAATTATCCTGGATCTTTAGCAACAAGAGATTTCAGGGGCCATATATTCCAAATCTTTATTTGACAGATAATGAAAGTGAGGCCCAGATGACATGTGTAAGGTCACATGGATAGAGAATATCCCAGGTAAAATCAGAACCTAGATCTTCTGACTTCAGAGTCAGGGCTCTTTCTACTGCATTTACTTATTACTGTATTTTATTTTCCATTTTGTTTTGCTTAGTAATTTATTAATGCACATTATATTGTATAATCACAGATCTAGAACTTGGTGAATCAGTTACAGTGAACAGTTTTTAATCACTGAAAATATTGTGAAGTTTGCTAATTTTTTCCTATTTATCTGACATTTAGCCTGACATACCTATATGTATATATCTATGTGTATTTCAATATATATTTGTTTATGTATATATAATACACATACAAAAAATAACTGATCAACTTCCCAGAATTAAACAGGAGCCAGAAATAATCAATCAATCAGTAAACATATATTTATCACTTGCTATATATCAGGTACTGTTCTGAGAACTGAGGATACAAAAAGAAGGAAAAAAATGGTCCATATCATCAAGGGGCTTATAATCTAGAGTGGGAGACAACATGCATGCAAATATACACATACGTACATACATACACATATACATACATACATACAGAATATATACATATATTCCAGAGTTGAGGGCTGTGGCAACCTCATTATATGGAAAATTCACATAAATTATTTTGGCCCTCCCTTTATAACAAAGGAGTCTGATTTTTTTCTTTTTCCTTTATGAGGTGTTTACAGTACCTTATCGTAAAATTTGCGTTAAATATTTGGTCATAGATTACATATAGGTCAATGTTAAATAAAAATATTGACCTTTCTGTATCATCTGCTGTCTTTCATGTCCTTTTCACACTTTAATTTTTTTGCTTATTTTAATTTTAAAAAAGAAGTTGTGCATATTTATGGTATTAAATGATAAAATGTACTTACATTATATAATACTGTACTTATGTTTTATGCATTTCTGAGTTTCTGTTTTTTTCTCTGTGTTTTCTGCCCTTCCTGTGTCATCTACAGCTTCTACAAAATTCCCAGATAATTCCCATTTACTTTCATATGTCAACTCATGATATATTGAAACTACAATGGGGAAAGTCTCAATGTGGAAGAGATCATTGTGTGTATGTATATGAATATATATGTATATATGCATATGTACCACATGCATATACACGTTATATGTAAATTTATGTATATTTACCTATATGCATGTTTATGCACATATAAACTGTATATATGTGTATATATATCTGTATATATGCTTACAATCTAATTGAGAGACAACATGCATACATATATGTGCACATACATTATATTGCATATATACACTTGCATTCATATGTGTATATGTATACACATAGAGGTGTATATACACAGATATACATACACATATATAATCTTTTCCATTATATTGTAAGCTCCTTGCAGGTAAGAACTGTCTTTTGAGCTTTTTTGGTACCTTGAGTACTTAGTACCTGAAACATAGTAGGGACTTAATCTATGTTCATTGAGCAATTTGTTATCTCGGTCTCCCATCTAAATCTGGAAAGTAAGGTAATCATTTAGAAAGCCATGAAGGTAAAACATTAATAAAAAGATTGACCCCCTGCCTCACTGATAGGCAAATAATGTCAAAAGATCTAGAGAAAAATCCCCATCATGATGGTCCCATATAGAGTATTTACAGGAGGATCTGGGCAGAGTTGCATGGAATGAGAAGAAAGAATGAAGATAAGGGTTGTCTGAATTGCTGGAAAAAAATCCTGTACTTATTTTAATGAGATTTCAAATCTATCCAGTTATTAAAATGTGTGCCTTTGGGACTTCATGTTGTTCAACTGAATTGAATTATTTTGTGAAATCATCAAACAAAGACTACAGTGGGCTCTCATAATGTTGGTATATTTCAGTAATTTGTGAGACTGAATATTTGGTTGGAGACAGAAAATGGTCCATCAAAACTTACATATTTCCAACTCATACTTGTATTAAGATTACTATTAATGGAGACCATTCTCATAACAGTCATATAGAGATGTTCAGGAGGGTACATGAGTTGGTAATTGTTGATATCATTTGAGTTCTTTT
This sequence comes from Potorous gilbertii, assembly GCA_028658325.1. NCBI lineage: Eukaryota > Metazoa > Chordata > Mammalia > Diprotodontia > Potoroidae > Potorous > Potorous gilbertii. The sequence goes on from CM053771.1 coordinate 390,800,379, forward strand.
TCACAGTTAATTATTTTTATTTTCTAAATTTTTTCTTGATGACATATCCCAACACACATCTAAAAATGATACCCTATCCTGTGCATTTCCCCAAAGTAGTTAAGCAAAAGAGTCTGATCATCTTTTCAACTAAAAACATATGTTCATTTTCAACATCATAATGCATTATGAAAGGAAAAGATATGTTTTAAATTTAATAATTGAATACCAACCTTATTTTTTGTTTATTTACTTGAGGTTTGTTGTTTTTAATGTTTTCTCAAATTATGCTATTTGACTCTGCTTTCTTTTTATAGTGTATCACTTCATATATCTTCCAATGTTTCTCTGAATTCTTCATATTTATCATTCCTTAAGGTATAATATTATACCTTACTATAATATTATTCTGTCATACTTAATGCAACCATTCCTCAATTGTTGAACATGTAGTTTGGTTTCAGAATCTTGCTTCTACAAATAATGAGCTATGAATTGTTTAAAATATAGTCCCCTTTTTAAAATCACTGACCTCCTTAGGATTTAAATGCTTGTTGATTAATTAGATTGAATTGGAGAAAGAAGACATCTCTTCAGTCTTCCCCCTTTAGGGGGAATTAAGATAACAACAAGATTTCAGAAATGGGAGAAAAATTTTTGCAGTAAGTTCCTCATAAAGGTCTCATTTTGAAGCTATATAAAGCACTGATCCAAATGTGTAAAAATAAGAATCATTACCTAATTAATAAATGAATACTTTTCTAAGAAAGAAAAAAATCTAAATTACTAATAATTAGGGAAATGCTAATTAGAGCAAATGAGAGATTTCACCTCCTTTCTATCATACTTGCAAAGTTTTTATTTTTTTTTAAAGGAAAATGACAAATATAGGAGGGTCTTTGATAAAACTAGAGCCTTCATACACTGTTTGTTGGCAAAGATATGAATTGATCAAGATATTCTGGAAATTAATTTGGAACTATAGGAAAAAAATCATTAAACTGTGAAATATACTTTGATCCTTTGATTCTATCCCTACACTTATATACCTTGAAGAGATCAAAAAAGAGTTAAAGAAATCATGTACAAAAATATTTATAGCAGTTCACTTTGTAATAATTCTTTTATATGATGTAACAATTCTTTTTCACATATTTGCCAGGTAGGGATGTAAGCAGGTACTGTTGCAGCCCTCCAGCCAGAGACCTGCAACACTTCTTCCTACTCACTAGAAAGCTGCTAGGAAGGAGATACTGAGATTGTCCAACTCCCTTGTTAATGCACAATCAGTCATAGCTCAAGAGAAAATTAAAGGGCTTTTTTGTCTCTACATATTAAACCCACAGGAAACAGAGACACTTTATACTATGAAATGGAAATCAGGGTTCCCCTTTAAACCAGCCAAAAAGTAGACTTACTAAATCTCCACATGAATTGGAACCAGGCAGTATCTATTGCATGTGTTCTAAGAGCTGAGCCCTCATAGGCCAGTAGTTCAAACACATAGAAAATAATAGCTAACAGTTATTTGAAGGAAGGAGGTATAGTGGAAAGATCACTGGAGTTGAAATCAGAATGGAAATCTTCTAAGGAGAAAGGTGTTATATGATTTATGTTCATAAATCATAAAACTATATATAGTTTTCCATCATAAGAGATTCATTGTGAAATATGGTTAGGGAATAATTTCAGCATTTATACACAAATACTGTGTAATATTTTCTATGTATGCACATTGTATATTAGTTATAAATCCTTGTCAATTTATGTTACAATTAAGTAATCTGTAAGAAGCTTAACTGTGTATGGCAAGAGAAAGCATTATTCAGATGCTTGACAAAAATATTCTTTGCCAACATATATACTAGCTAACAGATTAGGTTGACATATTAGGGTAAATCACCATCCTGTGGAGATGGTGATTTGAATTGATAATTTTAAAAAATACCATTTCTTTCTTATCTATAAGGAAATGAGACATTGTTGCTCCACTCAATATGTTGAAAGAAAATTGGTGAAATTCTTAGTATAGTATCTTGTTGGCATGATCCTACTGAAAACACAAAAAATAAAAATAAAACTTATTATTATACTTTCTGAAAAAATAATAGACCTAAATCTTGAATTCTTACAAGTACTAAAAGGTCAGTATCACAAAGCTACCAGCAATTCTTTTATATTTTAAAGAAGCATACCTAAATATTTCTCCTTTTGACTTCCTTTAGTTTTTCTTAGTAATCTTTATTTTGTCTTGTCTTGAAAGGCTTTCTGTTTCCCCCAGTATAATTAAAACTAACTCCCCCCCCAAACAAGTTATAATAATGTTTTTCTATTTAAGTTTTGTGAGAATTTCAAAGTGCTGGTTTTAGTTTCTGACCATTGTATTATTCAGAAGACAGTAATAATGTATACATTACTGTCTTAGAGACTTTAAAGAGTTAAAGTTTCTCTGAAGGTGCCTACCTTCATATCAGGAAATACTTTACTGGCTGGCAGCATTTTACTTATGATTTCTTAAGTAGAATCATAAATGAAAGTTTTAGGTATCTTTAAAAGTTATCTTTATCATAACACACCACAATTTTTTTTCAAGAAGACAGGAGTAATACATAGTTGTGTATTTTCCCAAATGGTGTTATTTTGAAAAAATACCATTTGAAAATATATTATCATGTATTGATAAATAGCATATAACTCCAATTATCCCTTAGCTATCCTTTTTTACTACTCTTCTTTTAAGTTTTTCTACTATTCCCCTATTTTACACCAATTTTTTGCTCAATTTTTTGCATCATGGCACTTTAAAAATGACAAGTAATATATGGTAATCAATTTGTAATTGTCTCTTACTAAGATAGCACCTAGATATAACTCCCTCAAAGGAGTTAAATGGTTACAGTGAATTGATGTTTCCCAGAGTAGGAAGAATAGTCTTCTAATTTTCAGGACTTTGTATGTTTTGTTTTTGAAGGTAAGAGTTGAGAGTTTGAAATGGAGTATGATGAAGAAGAGATAGCCTAGATCTGTTGAGAGAGAGGATAGAGTAAATATGGGAGGGAGAATGGAATGAGAAGAGCAGGAGAGAAAAAGAGAGAAATAAATGTAATTTTTATTTCAAGGTTCCATAATAAGTGAGTGTTATAGCCTAGAACTGTGGCTATAACTGGAAGCCACTTCACCAAGATATAGAGGATATTGCTTTGTATAGAGGAATTACTATTGCATTTATATAGAGGAATAACTATTGAAATTCAAGAAGAATTTTTAAAATAATATTTAATTTTCCTCAATTACATGTCAAGACAATTCTTAGCATTTTTCTTCATTTTGATTTTCAACATTCACTGTTATAAGATTTTGAGTTTCAAATCCCGTTACCCTCCATTTTCCCCAAGACAGCAAGCAATCTGATATGAGCTATACATGTACATTCATATACTAAACATATTTCACCTTAGTCATGTTGCAAAAGAAGAATAATCAGAATACAAGAGAAAAACCATGAGAAAGAAAAAAAGGAGAAAAAAGGTTTCAATTTGCATTCAGATTCCAGAGTTCTTTCTCTGGATGTGGATGGCATTTTCCATCATGAGTCATTTGCAATTGGCTTAGATCATTGTATTGCTCAGAAAAGCTAAGTCTATCAAAGTTAGTTATTGCACAATGTTTCTGTTACTATACACAATGCTTTGGTTCTGCTCACTTTACTCAGCATCAGTTCATGTAGGTCTTTCCAAGTTTGTTTTTTGTTTGTTTTTTTTTTTCTGAAATTTGACTGCTCATCATTTCTTATGGAACAATAGTATTCCATTACATTCATATACCACAACTTGTTCAGCCATTCCTCAATTGATGGGTATTCCCTCATATTCTAGTTTCCAATTCCAATTCCACAAAAGAGAATATATATAACTTTTTTAAAGATTTTTTATTTTTTATTTTTTTTTTAAAAATATAACTATTTTTGTTTATGATCTCTCTGGGATGCAAACCTAGTAGTGCTATTGCTGGATCAAAAGTTATGCACAGTTTTATAGAGCTTTGGGTACAATTCCAAATCATTCTTCAGAATGACTGGATCAGTTCTCAACTCCACCAGCAATGTATTAGTGTCAAAATTTTCCTACATCTTCAATATTTGCCATTTTCCTTTTTTATCACATTAACCAATCTGATAAGTGTTGGTAACTCAGAGTTGTTTTAATTTGCATTTCTCTGATCTATAATTATTTAGAGCATTTTCTTCATATGACTAATGATAGCTTTGATTTCTTACTTTGAAAACTCCCTGTTTATATCCTTTGACATCCTTTATATCAATTGGGGAATGACTTATATTCTTACACATTTAGTTCTCTATTTTTGATAAATGAAACCTTTGTCAGAGGCACTTGCTATATTGTTTCCCAACTTTGTCCTTTCCTTCTAATTTTGATTGCATTATTTTTTTGTGCAAAAACTTTTTAATTTAATATAAAATTCATTTCATAATGCTCTCTATTTGTTGTTTGGTCTTGAACTTGTAACTAAGTTAACTTCCTCTTTTAGAATTTGGATACCAATGCTTGTTTTGGCAGCACACATACTAAAAAAGAATTTGAATGCTATACCACTTGGTGCATATATATTTAGTATTGATATTACTTCATTGTGTATGGTACCTTAGAGCAAGATGTATTTTTCTTTCTTATCTATTTAAAATACATCTATTTTTCCTTTTTTTTGAGATCAGGATTGTGACTCCCTGATATTTGAATTGTTTCTTTCTGGATACTTGCAGTATTTTTTCCTTGACCAGTTAATTCTGAAATTTTGCTATAATATTTCTTGGACTTTTTATTTCGGAATCTCTTTCCTGAGGTGATCAGTGGCTGTTTTTGCAATGCCTATTTTACCTTCTGATTCCAAGATATCAAGGCAGTTTTCTTTAATCATTTCTTGAAGGATGCCCTCCAGATCTTCCTTTTGATTATGACTTTTGGGTAGTTGAATGATTCTGACATTGTCTCTCCTGGATCTATCTCCTAGGTCCATTGTTTTTCCAATGAAGTATTTTACATTTCTTCTATTTTTTCATTCTTTTGAATTTATGTGATTGATTCTTGAAATCTCATAGAGTCATTAGCTTCCACTTGCCCAATTCTACCTTTTAAGGAGGAGTTTTTCTCATTTAGCTTTTGTACTTATTTTCCATTTGGCCAATTCTACTTTTAAAGGAATTGTTTCCTTTTTCCAAACTGTTGACTCTTTTTTTTCATAATTCTCTTAGGTCACTCATTTCTTTTCTCAATTTTCCTTCTACTTCTCCTGTGAGTTTAAGCTCCTTTTTTAGCTCTTTCATGACTTCTTTTTGAGCTTGAGAACATTTTTCCATTTTTCTTTGGAGTTTTTCACAGAGGTGTTTTGACACTGTTCCTCTTCTGAGTTTGTGTCTTGATCTTTGTCATTGCCATAATTTTCTATGGTCAGACTCTTTGTTGGTGTTGTTTGCCATTCTACTCATCTTTTTTCACCTTTTTATTTCTCTTAAATTTGAGCTCTGCTCCCAGGATGGAAGGGGCACTATCTTGGGCTTCTTGTGCCAGGGACTATAGACCCCACTGATTTACTTGGTGCTGCATGGGTTCAGGGGGGACCCCTGTGTCTGTTGCTGTGTTGAGGGATTCAGTTAGGGAATGGTTGATGCTTTGGGAAGCCATAGGTATCTGGAATCTCACTTGGTGCTGTGTTGGTATTTGGTATGTACTGAGGCTGTTGAGGTGTTTCTGCATTTCTCCAGGGCTACACTGAAGCATGTGGAGGTCTGGTTGTTGGAGATTCCATGTTTGCCTGGGTCTACACTGAAGTATGTGGTGGTTCTTTGCGTTGCCCATTCCCTTTGCTATGCTGAGGCACACGAGAGGTCTTGATGTTAGGTTTTGCCTGCTTTACCACTCTGTTGCTCAGAATCTCCCAGTGTTTGCTGAGATGGGACTTGCTGGTGACTTGATGGGACATTTCCTCTCAAGAAGCATTTATTGACCAGCTGCTTTGTGTAGACTTTGTGTAGTAAGCCAAAGACCTAACACAAAACAATTCTTGCTCCCAAGGATCTCATATCCTATGGGGCACAAGGGGAGACAACATGAAAATGAATAAATAAACAATAAACAACAATCAAACAAATAAATATATAATATAGATACAAATTAATTTTAGGTAGGGTACTCACAACTGGGATGGAGGGAAAGGTAAAAATTCTGTATTTAAAATGTGGGACTTGAGCAAACCTTTTAATGAAGCTGTAGATTCCAAGAAGTGGACACAAATAAAGAGAACATTTCATGCTTGGGAGATAGCTGAGGCAAAGGCATAAAAGTACAAAATGGAAGGTCATATACATGAAGTTGTAAGTATTCTAGTTTGGCTTGAGAGTAGCATGTATGAGGGAATATAAAATGACATCAATATTGAAAGAGATTGGAGTCAGATTGGAAAGATGTTTAAATGTGATTAATCCTGTTTTGTGGTGGGCTTAAAATGCTTGAGCTTCCCATATGAAAAGCAACTACAATATCTCTGATAGTCATTGAAGCATGCTCTCTGAGCTGCAATTTATGCATGTTTACTTGGAGTGATATTGATTTTCTAAAACCATATCATTAAAAATAAAACAAGAAAAAGCAAGGAAATATGCATGTATGGCACAAAATCCTGCACTTATCTGACAGGGAATTGAATAAAAATGAATAAAAATTATTTCCCATGTCAATAAATTGCAAAGTAATGTATTTTTTTCTGAATAAAACTTATATATACTTTGCTTTTTAAGTATGAGATTTGGAAGAGCTTAACTTCAGACATTGCATACTCTTCTATTTTTTTTAAAGTTTTCTGAAGGAAGAGATGAAAAGAAACTTTTATTTAGACATTTCTAACTCTTTGTGACCCTATTTGTTTTTTTGGTTGTGGTTTTGGTTTTTTTTAGGCAAATATATCAGGTGGTTTGCCATTTTCTTCTCCAGCTCATTTTATGATGAAGACATTGAGACAAACAGGGTGAAATTACTTGCCCATGGTCACACAGTTCCTAAGTGTCTATAACTGGATTTGAACTCATGGAGATGAGCCTTCTTGATTTCCAGCCCAGTTGTCCATCCACTGTGCCACAAACCTGCTATATTGTCCCAAAAGTCCAGCATAGAAAGTGGCTTAGAAACACATGGGGAAGTACAATTGAACAAGATTCAAGGGGAAAAGTTTTCGGTGATGAGCTTTGGGAAATGGTGCATACTAATATATTGTTGATGGAACTGCAAACTGGTCTTAATTATCAGGAAAACAATTTTGTATTGTGTGAAAAGTTACTCAATTACAAAATCATTAGTAGACATGTATTCAAAGGAAGTTAAAAAAATTTTCCTATTCATACCAAAATACTCATAGCAGAATTTTTTATGTTAGTAAAGATTGTAAACCCAAATGACAGAAAACAGATATATGAATGTGATTGAATCTCATTGATCAATCATAATTGACTAATATGAAGAACATTAGAGAAGTAAGGGAAGATATAAATGATTTTGTATAGTCAAGTATAAAGGACTGAAGGAAGAGAAATGAGGAGGGAGGGGTAGACCATAAGCTAAGACAAACCTTAGTGAACAAATCTTTGCACAACCCAAGTGTAAATTTGAAACCTATTTTAAATTTGTTAGATTTCTAAATAGGAGTAATTAAGAAGTCAAATCCACTGGGACAGAGATTATCCTAGTGAAGCATTTTATTTTGTCTTTACTTTAGGGAATAATGTAGGGCCAATTCTGAATACATCTCATCTCTCTCCCTAATTTTATTGACCTTAGATAGTTTTATGGACTTGACTTTGCTTGAAATTTGCATTGAACAGGTTAATTTGTGAGAAGCAGGTCAATTTGGTGAAATTTTGCTCAAATATAAAAATTAAAGATTTTTTGTGATAAAACTATCAACAGGATTTTTTTTTTAAAAATGGAGGTAAGTAAAAATTTAGAGGCCTAAAGTGAAGAAAAGCCTTTCTTGAAATTAAGAAATGGACTGTTGATTTGAAGCATATTTAGAAATGTCATTGGAGATATTAGAAATCAGGTGTTTTTTTTTTTAAGCTTAAGTTATGTTTCCCAATTGTAAAGTGGGAGTTAGGGCTGGAGATGATCATAGTGCTTAGTCTTTGAAGTTCTAGAGAATGATTTTCCTGACTCTCTCCATTATTTTTCTAATGGAATTCTAAAAACAAAACAAAACCAGTTTTCCTACTGAGAAGGGAGATTGCATTGAGTTTAATGTCTCCCTGAAAAAAAAAGTGAAACTAATAATCTATTCTGTTTTATATGGACTTTCTCTTCATATTTAAATATGTTTGTATAGATCCTCTGTTTTTACATTCCCTACATTTCCATATATATATATATATATTTCTCCCACCCCCTCTCAAGGAATCATCCCCTAAAAATAAATATTTTTTTAAAAAGAAAGAAAAAAATCACCAAACCTAAACAATACATTAAAAATATCTGACTTTAAATGCAGAATTCAGCACCCTTGCACCCACCTCTGTAAAGAAGGAAGGGAGATGATGTTATATTTTTTTTTGAGATAAAAATATCCATTATAATTTCTGACCAATCAATTTCAATTATTTGTTCTTCATTGTTCTAATTCCACTATGGTAATAATTTCACATAGTTTTCCTGCTTCTGTTTGATTCAATTTATACCAGTTTGTATGCTTTCCCACACTTATCTGTTTTCATTATATCACTTCTAACAAAACAATATTATATTACATTCATATAATTTATTTTGAATTCAAATCTGGACTCAGACACTTACTAGTCAAGTGACTCTGGGCAAGTCACTTAACTCTGCTTCACTTTTCTCATTTGTCAAATGAGCTGGAGAAGGAATTGACAAATCCCTCCTTTGTCAAGAAAACCCCAAATGAGGTCTCAAAGAATTGGATGGAATTGAAAAATAACTGAACAACAATAAGTCTTCAAATCGATAGGCATGTACTTAACTCTTTGCTATTACAAAATGTGTTGCGATAAATATTTTGATATATTGGGGGCTTTTCTTATTACCATTCTCCTTCTTTGGAGGTATATCTCTAGCCATGCAATCTCCAGGTCAAAATATACATTTTATTTACTTTCTTTGTGTAAATCCAAATTCTTTTCCAGAGAGGTTGGACCAATTACCACATTAACACTCTTCCTTACTTTTGTCATTGGCAATTTTCTGTAGAAGGAAGGAAGGAAGGAAAGAAGGAGGGAAGGAAAGAAGGAAGGAAAGAAGGAAGGAAGGAAGGAAGAAAGGAAGGAGGGAAGGAAGGAAGGAAGGAAGGGAGTGAGGGAGACATATATGGAAGAACATCTTCAGTGTATACTCTTTTTTTCTTTATGATATATGTACAGATATACATTAATGCAATCAATCACACTTCTCAATCTCCTGTCTCCTTCTCTTTGCATTGGTTGTCCCCTATACCTGAAATGCATACCTTTCTCATCTCCACGTTTTGGAATGTTTTCTAACTTCTTTGAAGTCTCAATTCATATCACTGATAACATTAAGCCTTTCTTGATCCCTGCTCCCCAATGCTTAATGGTCTCCTTTCTCAAACTATCTTGCATTTACTTCTCTGTTTATATGTTGCATGTCTTACAGACAGTTAGCTCCTTCCTTTCTCTTCGTAATAGTAGGGCAATAGGTGCACATTGTAACCATTTAATAAAAATACTTGTTGAATTTAATTGAATTCAATTTCAGAGAAAATTTGAGAATAGCTAGAAATGTAAGTACCTATATTTGGAGTGAGATCTCCTCTTCATGTATCAAATGGAGCTATATCTCTAACTAACCCAATATAATTATGTCCTTGCATTTATATTGCTTGACTCCATATTTTACATATTTCTTACTTATACAAAGCACATAGGACTTTGCGGCTTGCTGTGAAACATCCACAGTGTTGAGATAATTGTAATCATATAAATGATTAAAATACCATGCTTGATATGCACATATAGATTTATCTACATAACTTTAAATGCTGAACACTTTTAAATTCTTTGTTCTATATTTTAAAATTTTCATAATTTCTGAAAGTTTGGAGGACAAGAAGTGTTTTCCATTGTTTTTTAAATAATTGCTGTTGTTTATTTCTATGCATAGGACAGTGATTAAATTTATGATTGATATCATTCAAAGTAGTTGAATTATGTTGAGAATCTAGTAGTTGATTATCAAAGTTTTGACTTTGTTTTCAATTGTAAAAAGTGTTTTTGAGATTTTATTTCTCTTTCACTTGTGTAAAAGTTTATTAGCAACTCCCATGCATTATGCAATTTAGGAAGGAGGTTAACAAGTTTTTAGAAAAAAAATATTTTTAGATCTGACTTTAGATTGGAATTATGTAAATTATTTATTAACATCTTAAACCAACCAAAACCATTTAATTAACAGTGACTCAATCGTTATTGGAATAACTTTCATATTGGGGAGGGGACAAAATTAAACCCAATGCTTTTCTCCTCCACACACAAAAAAAATGATGTTCAATGACCAAGACTTTTCCTGCAAATATTCTGCACATAGCAGTTTTCTTTTATGACCAAGCTCTGAACCCTTGATAGACCCTTAGCTAGCCTGGCACAAAAGGTGTCACTTTAATGAAGTTTTAAACAAGGTCATGCCAATGACTCTCTTTTCAAATGTTGCAAGTGTATGCAGAGTCTTTGAATTAAGAAGGATAATTTTTACCTTTTTCTTACAATGTCTTGATAATATTCCCAGGATATGCTAATTCTCATAGCAAAAGCACTATTTTCAGCTAAAGTTCATTGTGAAAGGTTTCATCGATGCTGCACTCTGTCCTTATGATGTGCCTACCCTTCCTGGCACTACCACAAATCATCTGTTAATGAGGTGTCTGGCTGCTTGTGTCACATACGGTGAGTACATATTCCACCTCAAAGATGTATGCAAAGGTAGATGTGACACTAGTTCTAGAAAACCTGTGCTGTCAAAAACAATGCAAGCATATTACCAGTGCTGGATTGTTCTGGGCTGTGCTCACCACCACCACCCTCTCCTCAACCTTCACAACACTGAAAACATAGCAAGCCAGATCTTGGCTCTATATTGCCAGTTTCATAGATGTATTCATTCTTTCAGGAGAGTTGATACCTGGTTCTCACCATGGCATAATTGTTATGCTCCTCTAGCACTTCTCAACACTATCAACACACTCAGTTTCCTTCTCACCATTGTCCTTCCTGTGCTCCTCTTGCTCCCAAAATATCACCCCATTCCATCCATCTATCTTCTGATGTCTAATTACCTTAGAGCACTGCTCAGTTAATAATCTAATCATTTATAGTCAAATGAATGGAAAAAAGGAAAATAAGTTAACATAGTTTTCCCTTTCCTTTATCTCTTGCCTTGAAATGCTGTACCTCCACTCTAAAAAGGGGGTAGTAAAAATCTTAACAACTCATTTCTAGAGCAGATTAAAGTTTCAAAGTGCTTTCCCAAAAACACCTTTTTGAGGTAAGTCATATGGTGTTATTTCCATTTTCCAGACAAAGAAACTGAGGATCATAGAAGTGAGGTGATTGTTGAGGAAGGGAACAAGGCATGTGGTAAAATACCCATTAGACTAGGAAGTGAAAGTTTTGGGATCTAGTCTAGTGCTGTCATGTACTACCCATGTGACCTTGAATAAATCATTGGATCCTCCTGAAACCATTTCTTTATTTCAAACTAGAGAATGTCTGAGCCATGTCTATCTCCATGTGCCACCCAAAACAAAAGGCAATTGTCATAGATCAAGGAAATTAAGATTCAGTTTCTTAGAATGAAAAATAAAATTAGAACTGTTTTGCTATATCATTAAAATAATTTTAGATGGGAGACTTGGAAGGCAAACTATACAAATATCTGAAAAAAGTCTGTAGGATTTTTGTTGTGTTCCATCATCCCTTCCCCACCATCCTGCATTCATCACTTTTTAGTGTGTATGTGCTGTTCTTCTACATGAAAGAAAAAAAGTGTTTTAAAGAAAAATCAACTCACTTCATGGATAGCATACTCCCAGTAGGTATATATCTTTACTACAAAGCAAACTGAACAAAGAAAACATTATAGCCAAGAGAATAAAAGTTCAAAACCCTTGAAACAAATATATTACATCAAGTCAGATGGAAAAATGAATATTGGGACAAAAAGGTCAAGAGTCCAGTGAAACAATGGAGAATCATAACAACAAACACTTCATTTTGGGTCAATATCAAGGAGAGTAAGTGGACATGGAGAAAGCAACAGAGAATCTAATATTCAGTACTAAGTGAAAATAAAAAGAGAGATGAACCTTTTTTCTGAGGGGTTATAAGTAATGTAGTCTCTTTAAAAAAGAATTTTAAGAAACAATGTGGAAAGTTTGGATATTTTAGCTTAAATATTGTTTTGTAGAGCTATATGACTTTGCTTTGTGAGTTTCTACCCCCAGGTCAAAAAATCATGGAAGGTCTGGATATCATCCATTAATAAAAGTAAATTAGATATGAATAACTTCTCATTTGATTTGACAAGATTGTATATGCTTTGGGGTTATTAGGTAAAATCAGATGACACAAACTTGGAATTAGTTGAATCTATGTATAAAAACAATAAGTTGACTGTTGAGTGGTGCTCTTTAGGGGAGGATAAGTTCTCTTTCTCTCCCTTCCTCTGTCTCCAATAGATAATGACCTCACAAGCTTCAAATAGTCAGATCTGTCATACTCATTGTGATCAGTATCTCTTTCCACCACAATCTTTAACTGGATCCCTGGAAAAAACATTTGGGACGAAGCAACATAATGCAGTGTATCACCCAGGCAATATTCACAGTACTGAGTGCAACTATGAATATACCAGCATAGTTCAGAATCTCAAAATATAACAGACTCTCCATACAGAAGGCAGAAGAAAAACATTTATTCAGACATTAGAAAGTCAAATCCCAAAATCAGAAAGCCAAATCTCAAAATCAGAAAGCCAAATCCCAAAATCAGAAAGCCAAATTCATCATAGCAGCCAAGAAGTCAATATACATTATCACTGAAGGTCGCAAAGGTATTCCCAAGCCTTCCCTCCCCCCCAGCCTTCCCACAAACAAACACTCAAGAGCCCAGCTTGCCTGTGTGATCTCTTTCCCTCCATCCTAACTGCTCTCAATAACTTCCCTTCCACCCATTCAGCAAGGTCCTCCCACACATGGGACTTAGGTTTCCATGTGGTTTAAGCAGGTCACATGGCCAATTAATGAATGGGAAAGATCTTTCCATTTAAAATACAACTATTACAATTATATTCAACCACAAGATCTTTCATATTCATTACATAGGTAGATGGGACAACTGCTATCAACAGAATTATAAGAGAGATAACAGAAAATAAGCATATAAAACAATATCTTAGGCAACTGGTGCCAACACAACTTTACAGCAACACAACAGGGATCACACAAAATAAGGACTTGAACACAAGCACCCTTTGAATAACTGGGACCTAAAATCTAGGGGTAAAGGGCAAAGGTCTCTTCTTCCATAGTTATTTCCTGATGAAATTGGATGTGAACTTATCCCTGCCCCAAGAGGGGTCACTTCTTTAGCTGGCATCCAGAGCTTGCTCAACATCAGGTCCCATCATGGACAAGGGGTGACCTCTGGCTTAATCTATCAAACATCTGCAAATAGGAGGGGGAGAACTAAACCTGCAGAAACCAAATCTAGCAAATAACAGACAAAAAACTAGAAAGAAAAAAGGAGACAATAACCAGAAGCAGGGTAGTATAGGGTCATCCATGCTTCTGGAGTCCATTAACCCACTATCATAGCCTTATACCTGGTAGAATATGTGAGTTAAGATACAATTTGATAATCTTCTTATGAATAAACAATAGTTATGGTACCATCCTTCCCGTGTGCTATAATTTCTGCAGCCTTTGAAATACTGTCTGGCTTCCATTTTACCCATACTCTAGCTCCCAATCATATTCTATCACTAGAACCTAAACCATCAATTCATCTGCTAGTTATTTCTGAAGGAGTGTCAGTTTCCACAAGGAATATTGTTTCACAAGAAATTATAATCACTTGAACTATTCTATCATTTTTACAAAACTGTATGGGTTATTCACCTAAATTTTGCAATATTACAATAACTTCTCCTTGATAATTAGAAATGATCACTTCAGTTAATACATGTATTCCTTGAGCTCCTAAACACAATATAGGTAATATCCATCCAAAATATTTAGGGATTCTAATACATATTCTAGGAGAGATTTTTATTTCATTTCAATCCAAGCTAAAATTCTGTAAACAATGTAAATCATATCTTGCAGAAGCAGTTGACCCTGAATATGATACTAGGACATCTGATCTCACAGTCCAATATGCAATATCTGGAATCATATGTGTTTGTTTTCTAATTTGCAGATTTGGGGGTCATCATTCTGGGTAAAGGGTTGCCTCCTCCCAATAGTCTATTATTCAAATGTGCAAAACAGTGAAAATAATTGTCTTTCCAACATTGATAAGAATTATTAGAACTTAACTTCCTTAACTATTCTTTCAATAATGCATTCATTCTTTCAATTAATCCAGATGCTTGTGGACAATACAGAATATTGTATTATATCCATTCTATGTTGTTTAATATACCATTTCATTACCTTCAAAATGTGACTTTGACTAGAAATGTTAGCTGTAGCAATAAGAGAAGAAAAAGAAATTGAAGGAATTATAATGGGCAAAGAAGAAATTAAGTTATCACTCTTTGTAGATGATATGATGATATCCTAGAGAATCAAGTTAAAAACTACTTGAAATAATAAACAACTTTAGCAAAGCTATAGGTTACAAAATAAACCCACACAAATATTCTGCATTTCTATATTTTACTAACAAAGTCTAGCAGCAAGAGATAAGAAGAGAAATCCCATTCAAAGCTATGGCAGACACTATGAAATATTTGGGAGTCTTCCTGCTAAAATAAACCCAGGGACTACATGAACAAAAGTACAAAACACTTTTTGCACAAATAAAGTCAGATCTAAGTAAGTGGGAAAACATCATTTGTTTGGGCATAGGCCATGCCAATATAATAAAAATGACAATTCTACCTAAATTAATTTATTTCTTTAGTGCCATACCAATCTATCAGATAATTATTTTCTAGAGCTAGAAAAAAATATCAAAATTCATGTGGAACAACAAAAGGTCCAGAATACCAAGGGAACTAAGGAAAAAAAATACCAGGGAAGGTGGACTAGGTCTACCAGATCTCAAATTGTATTATAAAGCATCAATTATTAAAACCACTTGGTACTGACTAAGAAATAGAAGGGTAGACCAATGGAACAGGTCAGATACTTAAGACATAGTAGTCAATGAATACAACAATCTACTGTTTGATAAACCCAAGGACCCCAACTTCTGGTATAAGAACTTTTTGTTCGACAAATGTTGCTGGGAAAACTGAATAACAGTGTGGCAGAAACTAGGCATAGACTAATGCCTTACATGGTACACAAGAATAAAATCCAAGTGGGTACACCACTTAGGTATAAAAATCCATACTATGGATACATTGGTGGAGCAAGGAATGGTGTATTTATCAGATTTATGCAGAAGGGAAGATTTTTTGACTAAAGAAGAGATAGAGAGCATTATGAAGTGCAAGACATAATTTTGATTACATTAAACTGAAAAGTTTTTACACAACAAAACCCAATGCAACCAAGATTCGGAGGAATGCAGGAAACTGGGAAAGAATTTTTGAAGCTAGTATCTGTGATAAAGGCTTCATTTCTAGACTACATAGAGAACTGAGTCAAATGTACAAAAAGACAAGCCATTCTCCAATTGATAAATAGTCAAAGACACGAACAGACAGTTTTCAGAGGAAGAAATTAAAGATATCTATAGTCATATGGAAAAATGTTCTAAATCACTATTGATTAAAGAGATTGAAGTTAAGTTAGAGAATGGCATGAAAGAGGCAGCTATTTGCTAGAGAAGATGTGATGGAATGAGATCACTCATGTATGTAGTAGAGTTTTATTGACAAGGAGAAGATATGAGACAGAGTTGAAGGAAAAGCATTTGTAGAATATATCAGAGTGTCATGAGATGAAGAAGAGGGTTAATAAGGAGTTCTTAGAAAATTACCTGATCTTTTGCAGAAAATATAAGGCAACATCCTTTGCTGAGAGGCCAGGAAGAGAGGAAACCATTAGATGTTTGAAGAGGGATGAAAATATGAAAAGATGTTATGTTGAATGACAGTGAATGAATTAGGAGGTATAAAGGTATTGTCTTGTTTTACTGATGGTACAGTTGAGATTAAAAAACAAGTTTATAGGGGTGGAGCCAAGATGGCGGAGTAGAAAGACTCACCTATGCTAGGTCCGAACCCACAGCCCATAGATTTCCTGTAAAAAGAACTCCTGACAAATTCTGGAACAGTGGAGGCCGCGCAGCAACACAGTGAAGGAGATTTGCGTT
>CM053771.1:390817430-390853477 GCA_028658325.1 Potorous gilbertii
AATTGCCCTGATATTCTAGAACCAGAGGGCAAAATAAGTATTCAAGGAGTCTGTCGATCACCGCCTGAAAGAGATCCAAAAAGAGAAACTCCTAGGAACATTGTGGCCAAATTCCAGAGTTCCCAGGTCAAGGAGAAAAAAAAACAAGTTTATAGTGAATCCACTTAGCACATTTTTGTGATTTTTCTATTGCTTCATTTGGCAGTATATACATACGGTCAAATGTAGCGAATGGCAACAGTAATCTAAAATTGAAGTTTGGCAGGGCAAGATCTTTGATAGGATAATGTGTCAAGTGACTCACTCAAAATCTACAGTATAGACTTCCACTGATTCATCAGGGATTGAAGGTGGGGAAGGGAGTAGAGTATAGCTAGCATAAGAGCATTGGACTGGGGAAAGACTAAAGGATGTGGGAATTAGAGGTTATGGTGAGGACAAAAACATAATTAAGGGATATAAGGTAGAGGAAGAGGTAGAATGGCAATAGAATAGAATAGTTAAAGGGATTTCAAACTTCTCAACCATAGAAGTGGATCTCTTGAATAATGGAAGATACATATGTAGCTTGAATGAGATAGAATATGCTGTTGGAAATAAGTTGAGTACCTTGAGAGGTTAAAAGCACCAATATATATGTTAAAAGTCAATTAATATGAGGATAGGAGCTAGGGACAAGAGAAAGACTGTGAGTTAGGCAGAAATTTGTTGAAGAAGGAAGAATTGTATTCTGAGGGACAGTAGACAACAGTCTCTAGAATAATGCTTGAGTTGCGATATATGGATTGAAAAGGAGAGGTTACTGAGTGATGGTCAAGAAGGAGGTCTGGAAATTACAATGAGGCCAAAGGAGCATTCCAAGTCCCCAGTCATGACCAGTGAACCTGGGTATATAAGCAAATGAAAAGAATCATCAATAAAATTAACATCAGGAGAAATGCAAAAAAATGAAGGGAAAGAAGAAAGGGGAAAAAAGTTTGAAATGAAAGCTACTTTGTCACCTGTGGAACAAGTATTTCAGAGAGTAGCGGAAGGAGCAGGTAGCCTCAGACTAGTACTTTGCTGAGTTGGGTTGGGGTAAGTGGATAATAAAGGAGAGGTCAATGAGGAATGGAGAACAGGATTTATGCAATAACAGGCAGGTTTCAGAATCACTATGGTGGTAAGAATAAATATGTTCACTATTGATGAATGAGTTCAGGTAGGTTATATTTTTCCATAAGAGATCAGTCTTTGCATGGAATATTCTCAGGGCATCAGAAAGCTGTGTGTAGCTTAAAGTCTTGGTAGGGAATTCTTATACAGGGGCAAGAAAATGGCTACCGTGTTGTAGGAAGCAGGAAAGTATTAGTGGAACACAATGGAATGTTTATCCACGATGGCTAGAAAGCTCCCTTTTAGCTTTAGAATCTATAAATCTCTTTTTGGATCACATGACTAAGACCTCCATCAGGAGTACAAGACATTTTCTCTCCTCCTCTTAAATGTATTCAAAATAGGAGCTGTAAGAGATGAAACAATTTCAATTTTCTTCATGCTCTGGGACACCAAGAAGCCAAATAATGTAACAAATTAATCAGTTTACAGTAGAGAAGACTAATCCATAACCCATACTTTGCTCACTCAGCTTCCTTTCTGTGCCTTTCTGTCATTGGAGCAGAGATGGAAGAGCTTACCCATAGGCTTGAAACATAACACAATTGTTCTATTTATTCCCTCTCCCCAGTTCTAGGGAAAATCTATAGGCAGAACTTGGCTTTGGATGAGATTGGAGCATAACAGTGCTCTGTGTC
Organism: Potorous gilbertii; assembly: GCA_028658325.1. Classification (NCBI taxonomy): domain Eukaryota; kingdom Metazoa; phylum Chordata; class Mammalia; order Diprotodontia; family Potoroidae; genus Potorous; species Potorous gilbertii. The sequence continues at coordinate 390,819,224 of CM053771.1, forward strand.
GCAGGAATGCTCAGTCAAAGAACTGAGGAACAAAGAGACCTGCAGAATGGTGTGTGTGTGTGTGTGTGTGTGTGTGTGTGTGTGTGTGTGTGTGTGTGTATGTGTGTGATGCAGCTAAACCTTAGAGAAGGGGCCCAGCATCTAGCCGAGGCCAGTTCAGTTCCTTCAGAAGTAAATTGTGATAGAGACTGAGATTGGTAAAAAGTGATTTACCCAATACAGGAGGAGACTAAATGGTTTGGGGTCCAACCTCTACCCCTCAAGGAAACTACAATTAAAAGGGAAGGAATCAAAAGGTGAGCAACAGGGGGAAAGAAAGGGAGAACTGAATCTACAAGCCCTGAAGAGAGCTACACAAAATGTAAATTTCATGAATAGTCCTTGCAGGAAGACCTTTTTGTAACCTTGAGGTAAGAGTTTATTCTTTGGCCACATGAGATCTCAAATTTGGTGTTACCTTTCCCTAGGGACATTATATGCTCAAGAGGAGAGTATATTCTGATTTGCTGGAATGTTTTTGCAACAACTGTCTTTGCAATTCCTTCTTAGAAAATTCCTTTTTATTAAAAAAACAAACCTTCCCCCCAACAAATTAATTATGTCTGACTAATATGTCAATGAAAACACACTTGTGTGGCTCAGGAGTAGCAGTATTAGAAATTCCTCCCCTTAGGGTTAGCTCCATAGTGTGGAGAGTAGTAGTAAACCACTGACTGGTCACCCATTTATTCCAAGAGGAATTTGCTCTGATGGGAGTTCTATACCATAACAGGTAAGGAGACTGAATTTTTGTCAGGTGTTTTATTTTACTTTTTAAATTTTTTTAATAACTGATGGGATGACTCCTGAGAGCTAAATTAATTTAGAGAATAAAATTGTAAGCAACCAATTTTTTTGCAAGATTAGAAATATGAAAATAAAGAATTACTATTTTGTTATATCTGATGACTTTTTATAAGTTAATTTTTTAAAAAAATCAAATTCAGTTACTATTCTGTCTCCCATATATAATGCTTCCTGTCTGAATATGACAATATAAAGAAAAAGTAAGCTTAAAGAACAACAAAGAATTATTAATAATTTCCTGAAAATCTGATGAACATATAAAAAAAGTTGTCCCTTCATTCTATTATTCTGTTTGAAACATCTTAGCTATACTCATGTGAATGAAAAGATTCTGGGATGGGGGAGAGGGGAGAGACTTGCAGAACGAGCTGAAGATGAACATCTTGCTAATAAGGACATTTATTCACCTTTTTATGGTAGGAGATTTAAGCAAAATTACAAAGCTTGGCCAAAGATGGAAAGGTATAAAAATACCCAGAGAATTTAACAAAAATATTGATTGCCTATTACAAAGGGGTCAGACCTAGTATTAATTTAAATGAAAAATGTCTTCTATTTCTACCTAATATCTGTCTGTTGTTATCAAACCAATTGCACTGCTTTGCTGACATCTCAAATTGTACATATCACATAGAAAAACAGCATTTTTAGAGTAGAATATTACATCAAGAATAAAATAGGTTACTTTCAACAAGAAAAGAAAATAGAAGCTGAAAAATATTGACTTGAAGATTTGAAAAAAAAAAAGAGACATTTTTCTTTCCTGAACAACTTTTTAAATGTGCGCAGAAAGTTACTTAAAAGCTTGATGTGGCTTCATCTTGTTAGATGAGTACTATCTAATCTTGGACAAAATTTAATCCTAATTTTCAAAGTGCTTTGTAAATGTTAAGAAACTATATAAATGCTTGCAATTAATATAATTAATTATTATTGCTGCTATTTTTCTTCCATTCTCCTTCATGTGTGCTTTCAGTATTTCTAAAGCAGGTGTCTATGGTCCTTTGTTCTGGCATTGAAGTCTCATTAAGAGAGTATAAATTTTTGTTTTCCTGTGTCTTTCTTATGTTACAAATGGGATAATCATTGTAGTATTCATGATTTTTCCTTGATAAGGCATAAACTTCACTTGCCTTGAGTATTTGTCACCTATTCTTGCTACAATCATGACGTTTAATAATTGCTAATTCATGGGTAGATACTAAACTTGAACTATTTTCTGGCTTTTAGATTGCAGACTAGAGAAAAATTGGTCAGAATTCAATAATTCAATCCAACAAATGTTTATTGAGTACCAGGCACTATACACAAAGAGGCAAAAGACAGTCTTTGACTTCAAGGAGTTTACAATCCAATGGAAAGAGAGAAGGGCTATAGACAGATAGGGATTGGCTTCTCTAGAGGAGACTTACATTTCTGAGGAATCATACTACCTTCTGGATAAGATACCTTCATAGGATCCTACCAGAGCGCCATGTTGGAAACATGAAGGAAACAGCACCAGACAAAGAGAACCAAGGAGAAGAATCTAAGGAGCAGCAGAGGATAGTTTAGCAAACTTGGACTTTGTTCCTCATGGATACTTTGACATACAGAGACTGGGCAGATCTGGGTGGAGAAGGACCATTGTTTACATAAAATAAGATGGTTTATTATCTCCAGAAAATACCCCTATTTACCCTCATAGAGGAGAGCTGAGCAGGGGCCATTGAACCTATAAGTATACAAAAGAAGGACATGTTAGAAGTTTCTTGAAAGCTTACAAGAAAGGGAAGGAGGGGGTATATTTTTTATATTTTATGGTTTCAGACAGGAATTATTTGTATTTGCATGTTTTTTGTTGTAATCAAAGTTCATCCTTTTTTAAATCATCTTATTAGTCAGAATCTTTCCATGTGCTCATGTTTTCTTGGTATAGAATTTGCACAATTCTGATGTTCACAACCAAGGTGTCATCCTATGTTGGACACTGAATCAAAGACAGTATTGGTTATTCAGAAGCCTACACAGATAGTATCAGGTCTGCATAAATCTGGAGCTTTGATTTAAGGCCGTAGGTTACAGGCTCTATCCCAGGTTACTACAAACTACAAACACGCAATGATCTTTCTTTAAAATTCCAAAGAAACATATTTTCTTTTCAATCTTCTATATTTAAATTATAGTGTTAGAACTTAAGAAGCACTAGAAAATACTCAACTCCTTGTTTTCAATAACTGGAAATGAAGGAAATGAGGTGAGCTCAGTTGTGGCAGACCTAGATGATGACAGCCTGGGTCTTCTTCCTTTTCATACAATGCTCCTTCCATTACACCACACTGGCACTGCTTCTCATCCCTCTTTATTACATTCCAAAAATAATGACTATGAACGTAGACCCTTATAAATATTTTAGGCAGTTGTAACTTAGGAGAGCAATAGGTGACCTGAGAGGTTATGTAGCACCAACATTTCATTTTCCATACGTGGAAGATATTGAGGCTGACACAAATTGACTTGTCCAAACCAAAAGGTGGTAAGCAGGAAATTTCGAATTTGAACCCATGACCCCTGTCCTTTACTTTCCCTACACCGTGATGAACTTAAGCACCCTCAAGTACATAAAATCATTTTCAATCTATCATTTTTAATGGGATAATGTTACCAGAGAGGTATTATATCATCCCTTCCACAAGAGAAAAAAGAAATCTTAGTTACGATTATAGATGCAAGAGTAATTTTTATTTTTGTCCTATTATTGATTTGACACATTTCCAATCATCTTCCACCAAGCATTTGGTAAAGTTTATGAGTTTGACATGTCTACCTTCTAGTCTGCAGTTAAGATTTTTTCATGGTATCCATCCCTTACATAGCTTAATGGAGCCATAGGGTTCTAAGAAGCAAAGTTTAAGGAACACTGATGTAGACAAAAGTATTTTTTCCTGATTCAGCATCTGTTTTGATTTTAATTTGGTTGGAGACCATTCAATCTTCAGCATCATGATTATTTAAGAACCTTATTTCTAGCTGAACTAAAGAAAAACAGAAATGATGTGTGAATATTTCAATCCATATTAAACTGGATTTGACTAACGATGATGCTACATTTCAGCTACAACTTAGAGAAACCTCAGCTTCTAACAATATCTTCACTGGACCACACTTAAGAGCAAATAAAAGATCAACTAAAAATGCTTGTAAAGTAATAGCAATATTATTGTTTCTTTATGGGATCATAATCTAGTTCTCTCATAAGGAACAAGATTATTGCCTCATAAAATAGCACAGGGAAGCCACACGGTATTATCACTGTAGTTGCCCAATTGTGATATTACTATATGACTTTGTGAAAAAAAATGCATGCAATAACTATGAACATAAAAATAAAAATGTATTGGATTTTTAGCTTTTGCCACGTCAAACAAAGAAACATGAAAACAAGAGAAAAGACAAAAACCTGGGGAAAATAAAGGAAGCATAACAATGAAAAAGACTCAGAACCATAAATCATAGCATTGTCAAATATGGCTATCTTAATGGACACACATACCTGTGCCTATAATATATTTACAAGGTAATGGTCCAAAAAGTTGAACTGCCAGATTGACAAGAAGGAGATATTCTAGAGAAATCAATAAATAATATACACAGTATAGTATGACGTAAATTACTCAACAGAGACTCAGAACAACTGGATAGTAAACCCAGTAAAGTCATTAACCTGCTATGTAGCTCTAAACAAGACATCTTATCTTATTAGTTCTCAATTTCTATGTTTGTAAAATGGAAGTAATAGACATGTTTCTTTTTTGTGGGGGATGGGGGGTGGAAGGGTCAGGCTTAAATTGGATTAGAGACCTATACACGTTAAATATTACTGCTATTATAATGGTTACCGAAATAACTTAGTGTCAATATATTTTCAAGTTGAATTTAACCAAAGACAAACACCTTGATTAAAAATAGTGCACAAATTCCTTATTGATGGATTTCAGAAAGTGAAACTATTGTTAATATGACATATTTTGAAAAAGTCATCACAAGCAGGTGTTAGCAAGTCCAAAATGATCAAGACATAATAGATAGGTAAATATATAGGTAGATACATAAGCTAGATAGTTTTACACTGATTTCTAGTCATTTAGATGTTATCCATTATAAAAAGCAATTACATCTTATTAGATTCAGATTACCCAAGTATAAACAAAAGTAGAATGACATTTTTAGGAGAGAACAGTGTTGCCTAGTAGAGAGAAGTCTGATCTTAAACCAAAATATTTAGGCTCAAGTTTTGCCAAAGACTTATGCTGGCTAGGTGACCTTGGGCTAGTCAGTTAGTGCTCCTGTGCCCTAGAAGGTGCAAACATAAATTTGTAGAGGGATTTTCCCTATCCAGGACTTCCCTATATCAATGGAATAGCATGTCTAGTCTTAACTCTATGTAAACAAAAAACACATGAAATAACCTTTGGCCTCAAGGATATTGCAGTTTACTAGAGGATGTGCCCACTTACATCTAACTTAGAACATAATAAATGTATAGACGATATGGAAGTGAATATGAGAGATTCCAGGTAGAAGGATCACCTGTAGCTTGAAGAATCAATGAATTCTTCTTAGAGGTGGTAATTGAACTAGGCAAAAAGAGAAATGAAAGAGAACAGTTTTAACACAAAAAGATGTAGTGCATGGAATAGCATAAGTGCATGAAGACAGAGAAAGATCTCAGTAACCTTTTTCAGGCAAGTAATAGAGTTTTGCTGAAACATAGAGAGTCTAAAGACAGAAGATTGAAAAGACAAGTGAGAATCCCATTGTGAAGTGTGTTGAATGCCAAGTTAAGGAGTCTGATGGATTATGATACCATAATTTGACAAGTAAAAAATTATTTTCAACATCCTACTGAATGTGCTTTAATACGTGCATTTATGTGTGGCCTAAAATCTATTCCTTTTATATAGGTTGTAATTAGCAAATTCATGGATGCAAATTATTTTCCATCAAACAAGTCTTTTAAAAATGTATTTACCATCAGTTCCATGACTTGATTGCCCCATATGAGTAGGGGCCATCTTATATTTATATTTGTCTAACCTCTGGTTCTAATACAGATGCTTACCATGCATTTCTAAGTTTTAAACAGAAGTTGCATAACTGAAGGAAACATCCCAAATTTTACAGACATATCTCAGTTTCACAAGTCATGATACTGAGCCCTGTATTTGGTGTCAGGTAGACTGTCTACAAATTCTTTTTAGCTACCTACTCCTTCTGACTTTGGGCAAGTCACTTCCCTTTGGGATTCCAGTTTTCTTTTCCATAACTGTTTGGAGAAAGATCTTTTGGGCTTTCCAAGACAGGGTTAAACTTTAAGTGTGAGCATTTGTACCTCAGAAATCAGTAAATGCTACACATGAGGTCTTAATTTCATGTTTTGTTGACTATCAAGACATTAGAAAGTGATAGAAAATATGTCAATAATTCTTAAACTAAAAGTGATTATTTTTCTCTTTCAGAATGTCAGTTGTTAAATCATCTACCAACATATCACTGAAAATGCAAGTCCTCTACTAATGTTCTGTAAGTTCCCATAGAATATTAAATCCTGTGATCCTCTCTGACCTTGCTTTAAGTTTGTATTATACTACTTATTATTATTTAATCTTGGAGAAATCACAATCTCTTTGGACCTGATTCCTCACTGGGAAATTTAGAATAATAATATTTGTACCAACTGCTTCATAGTGTTGAAGAGAATAAATGAAATGTTACACACATTTCATTCCACAAATCTCTTATAGCACTTTCTAAGTCATTAAGATCTATATAAATACCAACCATTTTCATTATTATTTACTAACATAATAGCAGTCAGCACTTTCATATAAAGATTTCCTTTGAGCAACACACAAAATCTAACTTCAATTAAATTCATCAAGAATTTATTGAATATCTATGAGTTTAAAAAATACCAAAAATAGAGAAAAATAAAATGCTCCCTGCCCTCAAATTAAGCTAACTAACATTTTGATTTTGTAATTAAAATATAAACTGGACAATTAATTTTTAATGAATTTTTCTCTTCTGCAAGTGGAGTCACTAATCTGTACACTGAATATAACAGAGAAAGGAAAATTAAATAAATCGTAAATATTTCATCAAATAATTAAACTTATAGGTCAGTCTCTTGACTAAAAATGGTACCTGGCTAATTGCATCAGCTAAATGATTGTGTAGTTTCCATACATTGTACGTGTCCATCTTAGCATGGGAAATTTTCACATGGGAAAGATGTGAAAAATTCATAGCTACAGACAGCTTTGAAAATCAAAGTGGACATAATGTGTTTATTCTTCAGGTCCCAATGAGGTTTAGACCTGCTTCCATTCTGGCCATGATGCTGATTAAATGCAAGTCTTGGCTATGTCAGCTTCAAAAACTGCTGTGGTTTCTAGCATTAAGTTTGCAGACTCTCAGGCTTAGTAACTAAAGAGTTCCAAAGCTGGAGCTACATACAGTGTTTTTACTAATGGGTTGATAGTCCTCTGTGAAATGACAAAATGATGCTTCAAACTCACAAATATTGATCTATAAATTCTGGGGGCACAACAAAATGTAAAAGATCACTTCTACTGTCAAGTATCTCATGGTCTAATGGAGACTATAATACACAAACAACTATTTACAAATAAGCTATATACAGAATTAATTGGATTTTTAAAACCTTTCCAAAGCATGCTTAGATCTTCATTCAGACTTCATCAGTTCTTTCTCTGAAAGTGTATATCATTTTTCATTAAAAATCCCTCAGAATTGTCTTGGATCATTGTATTGCTGAGACTAAGTCAATGCAAATTAATTATTGTACAATATTACTGTTATTATGTACAATGTTCTCCTGGTTCTGCTCGCTTCACTTTGCATCTGTTCATGTAAGCCTTTCCAGGTTCTTCTGATAGTATCCTGCTTGTCACTTCTTATAGTACAAAAGTATAAACCACAAGTTGTTTAGCCATTCTGCAACTGACGGATATCACCTCAATTTCCAATTCTTTGTCACTACAAAAAGAACTGCTACAAATATTTTTGGACATACAAGTTATCTCCCTCCCCTCATCCCATTTTAAATCTCTCTGGTATACATAGTAGTGGGATTATTAGGCCAAATGGTATGCAAAAGGCTCTATAACCCTTTTGGCAAAGTTACAAATTCCTCTCTAGAATTATTTCATCACTTCACAACTCCAACAGTGCACGTGTCCCAATTTTCACACATCCTCTCCAATATTTGACATTTTTCTTTTCTGTCATATTAGCAAATCTGATAGGCATAAGGTGGTATCTCAGAGTTGTTTTAATTTACATTTCTCTAGTCAATAGTGGACTATGACAATGACTATGGATAACTGCTTTGTTTTGTTTTTTTACAGAGGTAGGATTTGAATCAAAGTTTTCTAACTCCAAAAGGAACACTCATTCCATTGCATAGCACTATTTGTATAGGAAGACATTTTAAATCTCCCAATTTAGAGCATTTTGATTCTTTCTGAGAACAGAATTATTACTCAGAACCCATTAGCTTTTATATCTGTCTTTCAAATTCTTAGAAAACTTTAGCTTAGTCTTTGAAAGGGAAAGAACAGGCAAATGAATGTATAGAATGAGCTCTCCCAAGTAGCAGAAGTTCTAGTCATAGTAGGCTGCTTAGCAAAATCAGAAAAAAATTCCTTAATGTCAAAAATTAATCTATAATTTATTTGAAACTCTCAACAAGACTGAGTACACTGTATGCAACCAACCTTCAGCTATATTTAAGTGCATAATATGAAAAATTTTTCCTAATCTTGTGGCAGAGCACTCATGACAATTTGGGCAGGGTTTAAAATAGGGCAGAGTGAATTGGCAATGGTGTTTTTATTTAGACTCAACATGTAAATCCTTAAATGTGATAAAAGGTCATTGAAAGTTGATAACCAAGCTTTTAATCAAGCTCCTTATTTAAATATTTTACTTTTTAAAATACTCACATATATCACTCTGAATCACAATTTTTAATGACTTGTACTTTTGCTTACATAATTCTCCTTCAAACAAGAGTGAATCTAATACTAAAAACACAATTTTGAATTTGGTTGTGTGGTTTCTAAACAAAGATATAGTGAATTTTAAAAAGAAACTTTTAAGATGTCCAAGTTAACATGTGAAGAAAATGAGAAATCCTTGCCTTCATGGAGTTGGGGGTATATATTTATAAGAGAAGAAGAAAGTAAAAATCACTGTGAAATATTTTAAAGAGAAAGTCAGTGAATCCCATGTTGCTACAAATTATTTTTTAATAATATGGAATGATAACAACCACCTCTTTCTGTTTGTATGTGATTCATAAAATTTTCAGGATTTAAAGAAATAAAGTTTCACTTAAGTACTGCATTGGTTGCATCCCATAAATGAAATTCTCTTTTATGAAATTATTTAATGTTTTGAGATTTGTTCTTTGACCCACTTATAGGATTAGATTATTTAGTTTTCACATAACTTTTAATCTATCTTTTCATTGCCTAAAATGTAATTTTTATTGCATTATGATCCAATAATAATACCTTTAATATTTTTGCATTCCTATGTTTGATTTTGAGATTTTAATGCCCTAATATAGGGTCAGTTTTTGCATAGATGCCATGTGCTGTTGAAAACATAAAAAAGGTATATACCTTTCTGTTCTCATTAAGTTTTCTACAAAGGTCTGTCATGTCTAACTTTTCTAATATTCTACTCACCTCCTTAGTTTCTTGGATTTATCAAGTTCTGAGAGGCTAGATTTGAGCTCTCCCACTAGTACAGTTTTTTTTCAATTTTTTTCTATCTCTTTTTTGTATCTCACTTAACTTCTCTTTCAAGAATTTGGATGCTATACCACTTGGAGCATATATGTTTAGTACTGATATTACTTCATTGTCTCTGGAACCTTTTAGCAAAATGTAGTTTTCTTCCTTATCTCTTTAAATTAGGTCTATTTTTGCTTTTGTTTTGTTGGAGATCAGGATTGCAATCCTTACTTTTTTTTTTTTACTTCTGCTGAAGAATAATAGATTCTGCTCCAGCTCCTTACATTTACTCAGTGTTTCTCTCTGTAACAAGTGTTACTTGTAAACAACATATTGTAGGATTCTGGTTTTTGATCTACTCTATTCATTTCTGTTTTATGGAAACATTTCTTTGTCCATGCTGTTGATTTTTTTTCATAATTCTCTTTTCTTTTCCCAATTTTTTTTACTACATCTCATGATTTTAAGCTCCTTTGGAAGCTCTTCCATGAGTTCTTTCTGGGTTTGAGACCATTTCCTGTTTTTCTTTGGGGTTTGTCCATAGGTGTTTTGATGTTGTTCTCTCCTGAGTTTGTGTTTTGATCTTCCCTGTTACCATAATAACTTTCAATGGTCAGATTCCTTTTTGTTATTTTCTCTTCATCTCTCTTTTTGTTCATTTTTTTTTAAATTTGAACTCTGTTCCCAGGGTGGAAGGATCACTGTCTCAAACCTCTTCTGCCAGGGTCTACTGGCCCTAGCTGTCTATCTGGTGCTGTATTGATGTTGTCCTGGGGATCCTAGGAGATCCTTGTGTCTGGTGCTGTGTTGAATACTTTGGGTGAGGAGTGACTGCTGCTGCTGGAGGTCATAGGGGTCTGGCAACTTAACTGGCACTGAACCTGGGTGCTAGGGCTGGTGTCTGTCATGTTCTGAGGCTGGTGAAGTGTTTCTGCTTTTCCCAGGAGCTACATAGATGCACATGGACGTCTGACTGAAGTTGATTATTTGCCCAGGATTACGCTGAAGTATGTGGTAGTTCTCAGAGCTGGGGTCTGTCTGTTTCACTGTCTATGATGAAGCACATGGGGGATCCTGGTATTGGCATTTGCATGCTCCAACACACTGGGGCTCAGGATCTCTCATTGGTTTGCTAAAGAGGGGCTTGTTTCTGGCCTACTGAGATGCTTCCTGTCCTGAACTACATTCCCCTTTTACCTAAGTGAGACAAACTTTTCCTGCTGATTTTCTAAGTTTCTTGGGCTAAAAGACTTTTTCATCCCATCTTTTTGTCAGTTCTGTTGTTATAGGTTTTGGGGTACTATTTTGTGGCTGTTTAGAGGTAAATATGCTTACTCAGCAATCTTGGTTCTCAGAAGTCCAATTTAGTGAATTTCAAAAGGAAATTTTCAAGGTGTTTAAGTTAAAATGAGAAGAAAATAAACAATCCCTTCCCACTTAGAGCTGTGGGTATATACCTACAAAAGAGATGAAAATAAAAATAATTGTGAAGTATTTCGAAGAGAAAGCCAGTGAATCCACTCTTGTTCCTAAATATTTTTAAATGTTATTGAATAACAGCAAACAACCACATCTTTATGTTTGTGTGTGATTTGTAAGATTTTCAGAAAATAAAACCACTAACATCTCATTTTAAAGCTCTATTACTACAGGCAGAAGTAGTTTGGCATGGTATATAGGGAAAAGGTCTTGGATTCAGGAAGATCATGGGATTCTGGCCAAGTCACTTATTCTCCCAATGGCTGAGAAAACTTCCTAATACTATAAATTGTAGAGTAATTAAGAGTAAATATGTCTCCTTTTTCTCCATTAGGAGGGAGAGTTTCTTCACAGACGATGCTCAATTTTTTGGTCTCAGAACCCCTTTATACTTTAAAAAATTATTTTTATGTCACTTACATCTATTAATGTTTACCATAATATAAATTAAAAATTATAAAATATAAAAATATGTATTAATTCATTTAAAATAACAATGACAATTATATATTAATATAAATAGAATATTTTATAACATATACATATATATAAAGGTTTCATCCCTGCAAAATTCAGAGAATAATAAAATCATAAAATCTAAAATTTATGCAAATATTTTTCTAAAATAAAAGTGGGGTACACAGGCATGCCTACATGTAACTTCTTGAGAAACTGTAGTGCAAATCAAAGGGAAGGAAAGGATATATCTTTAGGTCTTAGGTTTCCTCTGTTACTTTTTTCCCCACTTTAGTAACTATTTATTCCTTTTTAAAATTTATTTATTTTTAGTTTTCAACATTCATTTCCACAAGATTTTGAGCTCCAAATTTTTGTCCCATCCCTCCCCTCCCCCCACCCTGAGATACGGTGCCTTCTGATTACTTACCCTTTCCTCTAATCTGCTCTCTCTTCTATCACACTCCTCACTTCCCTTATCCCCATCTCTTTTTTCTTGCAGGGCAAGATAAATTTCTATACCCCATTACCTGTATTTCTTATTTCCTAGTTGCATGCAAAAACAATTTTCAACATTGGTTCCTAAATATTTGAGTTCCAACTTCTTTCCCTTCCTCCCTCCCCACACATCCCCACTGTGAAGACAAGCAATTCAATATAGGTCATACATGTGAGACTTCCAGAGTCATGTTGTGAAAGACTAATTATATTTCTCTCTATCCTATCCTGTTCCCCCTTTATTCTATTCTCTCTTTTGATCTTGTCCCTCCCCAAAAGTGTTTACTTCTAATTACTCCCTCCTCCCATTTGCCCTCCCTTTTATCATTCTCCCCACACCCCATCTATCTCCTGCTCCCCTACTTTTCCATACCAAATTGAGTGTGCATGTTATTCCCTCCTTAAGCCAAATATGATGAGAGTAAACTTCATTTTTTTCCCTCTCACTTTCCTCCTTTTCACCTCCACTGGAAAAGCTTTCTCTTACCTCTTTTATGGGAGATAATTTGCCTCATTCCATTTCTCCCCTTTTCCTCCTAATATATTCCTCTCTCACCCTTTAATTTTAATTTTTTGGATAACCTTCCTTCCTCTGTCTACATGTATATAATCCCTCCAACTACCCAAATACTGAGAAAAGTCTCAAAACTTACAAATATTATCTTTCCAGGTAGGAATGTAAACAGTTCATCTTTCGTAAGTCCCTTAGGATTTCTCCTTCCTGTTTACCTTTTCATGATATTCTTGATTCTTGTGTTTGAAAGTCAAATTTTCTATTCACCTGTATTCTTTTCATCAAGAATGCTTGAAAGTCCTCTATTTCATTGAATAACCATTTTTTCCCATGAAGTATTATACTCATTTCTGCTGGGTAGGTGATCCTTGGTTTTAATCCTAGTTCCTTTGATGTCTGAAATAAATTCAAGTACTGTGAAATAAATCAGGATAATATCCTGATTTATTTCACAGTACTTGAATTGTTTCTTTCTGGCTCCTTACAATACTTTCTCCTTGATCTGCAAAGTCTGAAATCTGGCTACAATATCCCTAGGAGTTTTTGTTTTCAGATCTCTTTCAGGAGGTGATCAGTGGATTCTTTCAATATTTATTTTACCCTCTGGTTCTAAAATATGAGGGCAGTTTTCCTTCAACATTTCATGAAAGATGATGCCTAGGCTCCTTTTTTGATCATGGTTTTCAGTTAGTCTCATAATTTTAAAATTGTCTCTCCTGAATCTATTTTTCAGGTCATTTGTTTTTCCAATGAGATATTTCCCATTGTCTTCTACTTTTTCTTTCTTTTGGTTTTGTTTTGTAATTTCTTTGTTTCTTATAAAGTCATTAGCTTCCATCTGCTCCATTCTAATTTTAAAAGAACTATTTTCTTCTGTGAGCTTTTGAACTTCCTTTTCCATTTGGCTAATTCTGCTTTTGAAGGCATTTTGCTCCTCACTGCTTTTTGGACCTCTTTTACAATTTGGGTTAGTCCATTTTTAAAGGTGTTATTTTTCTCAGCATTTTGGGGGTCTCTCACTTTTCATGATTTTCTTACATAGCTCTCATTTCTGTTCCCAATTTTTACTCCACTTCTCTTATCTGATTTTCAAAATCTCTTTTGAACTTCTCCATGACCTGAGGCCATTGCAAACTTATTTTGAAGGTTTTGGATGAAGAAGATTTGACGTGGATGTCTTCCTCTAATGGTATGCTTTGTCCTTCCTCATGCAAAAGGATGGAAGAAAATACCTGTTCACCAAAAAATAACCTTCTATAGTCTTATTTTATACCTTTTTTGGGGGCATTTTCCCAGTCAGTTACTGGATTTTTGAGTCCTTTGTCAATTGGAGGGTATACTCTAGGGACCTGTAAGTTCTCAGTTCCTCCAAAGTGGCACAATCAAGGGAGAGGAGTTCACTTTTCTCCTGGCCTGCACTCTCATCTGGGAGCAACCACAAGCTTTTCTGCCCAGGATCTGTGGATAGGGTTCCCCCTCCACAACTATCTCCAGCTCCACCATGCCAGTGCTCTTCCTCACCCCAGGACCATCACTCAGGACTGAGATTCAGATTAGCAGCTTGACTCTCCCAGGGTCTTTAGACAAAGGGCTCAAAAAATGGAAGCTATAGCCACCAAGGGGTGGGGCTAGGGCAAGACCCTACTCCCTTGTCACCCTTGTGAAAGAGCTTTCTTACTGACCTCGGAAGCTGTCTTTGGCATTTGTGGGTTGAAGAATCTGGGAATTGCAGCTGCTACACAAGATTCCATGCCCTGAAGCCTGTTTCAGTCCTGTCTGTACTGTGTGGAGCCACCAAGGCTGGACTGCATGATAGACCTTTCCTGTCAGCCTTCCAGGCTGCCTTGGGCTGGAAATCTCCACTCTGTGATTTTGTATCTTCTGCTGCTCTAGAATTTGTTTAGAGTTATATTTTACAGATATTTTATTGGCTTTGGGGAGAGAGCTACAGTAGTTTCATCCTTTTACTCCACCATCTTGGCTCTTAGTCCCCTATTTGTTTGTTTTTTTTATTATAAATATTAAGAAGGAATTATACCTTTTAATTACCCTTCCCATTCCCATACATATCTGTCTGCTTCAAGAGGAAACACACACACACATACACACACACACACAAAAAACTGAGCAGGAGAACAATTGTCATATATGTTATTTTTTTAATTTTCAATCTATAACTGAATTTTTATTTGATTAGGGATCATTAAGGCAATAAAAAATCCTAATGTCTACCGTTTTCCATCACTGGAATATAGGTCGTTCAGTTCTTTTAGAATCTGAGGTAGTACATCTATATTTGCTTCAAATTCAACTTGTTCTCTCTGCATAATTAAATCAACCTCCAAGCATTAGTCAAAATACACTGAATGCCTCCTTTCACATGACCTCTTTGGTTTATTAGTATTCTACAGCCTTCCTTAGTGGCAAAGTTTTGTCTCTTAACTACTCTCCCATTTTTCCTTTTATCTGACCTGCTTCTCTGTAAATTTACTCAGTGAAAAGCTACTAAGTGGCCCCACACTGCAACAAAATTGGGAAATATGTGATGTTTGTCTTCAGCAATCTCTCCTTTCACCAAGTAGGTATGTTCACCTTCTAGTGTTCTTATGGCTGGAGATTCCTATTTGGCTACCCCTTTCCAAATCACCAATATAAACCTGGGTTTTGAAACTACTACAACATCTTAACATTTGCAAAGCAACTTGCAAAACTTAAAGTACTCTAACAATACTAGTATTTATTATCACTAATATTTTTACTATTCTAACCAGAACCCTAAAATACAATGGGATGGGATTTTCTCCTTATTAGTGGAGATCAATATCCCATGCCTGCATGAGGGGCAGGGAAGAGATTGGGAAATAAAAGGTCTGTTCTTGAAACCCTTCCAACTCTTTTGGCTTCCAGTTTTGAGACAGAAGATGAGCAATACCAATCTCTCCTCAACTCAGTAAAGGGAAGGGGAAAAAGACTTTGTGAAGAAGTCAATATGTAGAACTTTGATCATGTCTTCGTTCTGATCTTACATACTAGAGAATGCAGGGGATTTTCCTTTGGGTGAAATCTGGGGCTATCTCTTATTTGAGCTCAGTTATTTGGATCTCAATGGAAAAGGCCTTTCAGTTTGTATTTTCTGGTATATGTTCTAATATCTATACTTTCTATGATTTCTGTTTTACTCATAAGTTGATTATATGAGTTTATTTGTTATTTGCTATTGCAAAATTCATATTTATTGCAAAGAGACATGCCTTAAACATAATGATGGGATCTTTCTTTCCCCATTAGAAAATAGTGATTAGGAGTTCAACTCAAACCTTAAAATTGCATTCCCTAGACTAGTAACTAAGGGATCAGATAGATATAATTTAGACCAGTACTCCTTCTTTCTGAGGAGAACAGAATTGTCAACTTCTACATCCTACTTCTCCTCATGGTAGAAGGATGGGGGAGAAGGAAAAGCTAAAATGTCTATTAATGCCCCTTTGCAAGCCATACACAACAAGCCATGCTACATGAGGTGGTATCATTGCTATACTGTACTTACCAAATTTTTCTTCTGCTAAATGAGCTTTCATTGTGATGTATTTAATTTTAGAATAATACAACATAATCTTTATATTCAAATCAATCACTCAATTAGTTAGCATGAATAAAGCACCTACTTTGTGTTAACCATTATGCTAGAAGCAGGGGACTCACAGATGAAAAGATCCTTCTTCTTAGAAAGTTTTTTTTTCCATTTGGGAGAGACAACATGAGCACATTCACACACACACAAATGCACATATATACACAAGGAAATTTCAGGAATGGAAGACTTAACAGCACTAAGGAGGAGATGGTGGTTAAGTCAAACTTTGAAGGAAACAAGGAGTGCATTCTAGGCAACAGTGATGGCCTGTGCAAAGACTCAGAGATGGAAAATGGAATGTTGCATATAAGAAACAGCAAGAAGACTGGTTTGGTTGAATTTTCCAGTAATAATGGAGAATAATGTATAAACTCAAGAAAGAAACTGATTGTGAAGGCAAATAGCTATTTGGATTTGATGCTTGAAGTAGTAAGGGTTCCCACCTCACTCCTATCAGATTGACTAACATGATAGAAAAGGAAATGATAAATGTTGGAGGACATAAGAAAAACTAGGAGCATTTTTGGTGGAATTGTGAACTTGTCCAATAATTTGGGAGAACAATTTGAAACTATCGTCAAAAGTCTGTAAAACTGTACATACATTTTGACCCATAATACCGCTATTAGGTCTGTATTTCAAAGAGATCAAAGAAAAAGGAAAAGGACCTATATGTACAAAAATATTTATAGCAAGTCCTCATGTTAGCCAAGAATTAGAAACTGAGGGGATATCCATCAGTTGGGGAATGGCTGAATAGGTTGTGGTATAAAATTATGATGGAATACTATGGTGTAAGAAATATTTCATTAGAAATTATAAGCAGGATGGTTTTAGAAGAACCTGAGACAATCTATACGAACTAATGCAAAATGAAGTGAGCAGAACAAGGAGAATGCATAGTAACAGCAATATTCTAAGAATGAATAACTATTAAAGAGCCACCTACTCTAATATAATAATTCAAGACAATTCTGAAGGGCTCACGATAAAAATCCTATCCATCTCAAGAGAGAACTGCTGAACTCTATGTAAAGTTTGGATTATAAATTTTCCACTTTATTTTATTTCTGCTATTTTTGCAACGTGGTAATATATTGTGCATGATTTCACATATATAACTGATATATTGCTTGCCTTGTCAATGGGTAAGGGAGGGACCAGAGGTAGGTTGAGAATTTTGAACTCAAAAAAATTTTTTTAAATAAATGATAAAAATAAAATCATTAGAAAAGAGGTAGTGTACCATTCATTAAAGTTTATTGATCAAGGTAGTTACGTTGTCAGACCAGTGCATCATTAATATTGCTTTGATAGCTATATGGAAAATGGACTAGAAATGGAAAAGACTCAAAGCAAGGGAAGACCAATTAGGAGACCATGATAGTCCTGATGACAAGTCAGGAAGACTTGAATTTGAATGATGGCCATATACCTGGAAAATTAGGGAATAGATTTGCTGGTTGTGGAGTTCCATATGGTCAACATTACTTAACAACTCATTGTAATGTGTGAGATGAGTAGTCAGCCCTTGAAGACTACATTTTTTTCCATGTTGTATTAGATTTTTAGAAACAATATAAAGTCCTTGGAGACACACTTGGTAAATAAATTTTGTAGTCAAGCTAAATAATAACACTTGCAATCAAAAGATACATTATTCCTTTAGGGTAATGAGATGTATTTTGTTTTACTGGATAGAGAGAATGAAGAAATTTGTATAAGAGTAACATCTTGAGCAATGACATTTAAATAAGTATTGATCTCTCATGGTAAATGTATTGAGGAGTACTTTATTGTGATCAAAAAAAAATAATTACACTTGCTTGTAAATGCTGCTACAATTATATATCTGTCTTTGTAACATCCCTTATTCTTAATTCTTTTCCTTCCCCTTTTCAATACTAAACACCTCATCTGTCAATGAAGTGGTTACTTGCCCCTTTTTGGAAATAACTATGAATCTGCAGATGTGGAGTCTTTCACTTTAATGACTACCAGTGCTGTGAATCAAAGCTCTTCTTTGCCATTAAAAACATCTTCCCTTGCCACAATCACCTTCAATTTTTCACTGCATAATTTCAATCTAAGCCCAGTCTTAAAATATTATACAACCCATCAGCACATTGCTTCAATTGATCTTGTCACTCTGTCTTTTGTAAAAACCTCTGGCAAATGCCTGGTTTTTGCTCATAGCAATCTGAAATACGGTTATTCATTTTCAACAAGTGTCAGATTTCACACTGTTTTGTGAGAAGATATTTCCTAGAAAGAACACATCACAAATTCTGCTTTCATCCCTTTATCATGGACTGTTTTAATATGCCCTATAGTAAATCTCCTCTGTGATAGAATGTTTTGGAGAATAAGTGCTGGGGAGTATGACTTTATTTCTTTAAGATATAGTTCTTTTCCTTCCATTTCAAGTCAGTCATTCATAAAGCAGGTGTATCTTATTCTGAAATTTATCGTGAAAAGTACTTATCAGATGTTTATTTTGCTAAATTGTTTTAATTCAGATTTCCATCATCTCTCTCTCCACACATATTGAAAACGAGATTGCTACAAAAGTTGTATTTCTCTGAATTATTTCTAAGTAAGACACAAAGCATTAAATCCCTGCCCAAATCTTATATTTTGTCATTATTTTGCTATTTTCTTCACATATTTAGCTTTTCATATGATTTTTGAAATGCTTAATAGCTAAGAGCTCTGGCACTTAATTTATTTTTTAACTACATTTGTATTACTTAAAATGATAAAACAGGATAGAATTGTTAGAAATAAAAAAAATTGGTGGAGGAACACTATGAAATTAAGACAAAATATGGAGTTGCATATACTCAGATTATCTAATTTTTTTAATTTGTTATTTTAAATTTATTAATTTATTCAAATTTTAAATCCAGGATTGTTTTTTGAGAGCAAATTGGAGGGTAGTCATGAAATTCAAAGTAGATTAATATTAGCCAATAAAATGTAGCTAGGATAAATTTACTGTCGCATGTTTGTACATGTGCACATGTGTATGTATATATGTGGGTGGGTATGTCTTAAAATTAACCAGTTAGAATTACTTTCTCATGGATTACCTATACTATTTCAGTGTTCCATGGATAATTAAATATCTGCTGTGTAATTTATTTTCCATCTCATGTGATCCCACCTCTGTTGGAGTGGGAGGAATCTAAAATAAAATTTAATCATCATTTTTTATTGTTTTCTATTGAATGTTTAATATTTCATTGAATTAGACTTTAATGAATGCCAAGGGAAGAAGGCAAGAAGAGTCAGTGGTAAACACTTTTTTTAATTGACAGCATTTACTGAAATTTATAAAGCATCTACTATTCCTTTAAATAATAACTCTTTTTGTAGTACTGGCCACTAATTTATCAATTTCTAGACTTCTCTTCCAGGCCATGTAAGGAAACTGATGACTGCTCTGATTCTAATGTATCTCTAAAGATATTTTTCAGGATACTGGAGTCTGATTTTTGACCCAATCAAAACTTTGCAACAGCATTTCCTCATCAAGTTGAGAGATTTCTTTTCTCAGTTATGATCACAGACAGCTCTGCTTTGGTCTTTGTTATCATAGATCACAGAACACTTGGAGTACCTCAAGAATACTTGAGAGTTTTGTTTTCATTTGCACTGTATTCTCATTATGAAAGCTACAAGAATCTCAGTATGAAACTATAACATTTTTGTACTGTATTTTCATTCCTTAAAGTGTTCTTTTGATAAACAAAATTTTTTAAATATTATTTTACACCAAATATTTTTCTAAAAGGAGTAGTGATCAGTATAACCTCCATTATAAGTGAAAGTAATAGGATAGAATTCTGCCGTCACTGACACAACATATAAATGTTACAATTTTTGTTTGAAACATAGCTTTTTCAACTTCCTTAGGATCTGTCATTTCCCTAGGGCAGATACTTTGTTCACTGACATTCATTGTGACTATCTATACCTTAGTAGTTGGTTTTGCAAGTTTTTAACATCTCCAAATATTTTCCTTTACTGTCATCCTGATAATAAACCTATTGACATAGCTGAGTTGGTCCTCATACGAGCCTTTTATATTTCATAGGGACAATACTTGGAGGTTTTCTTTCTACCTCGGTAGGTAATTCCATGAAAGCTCATGCCCCAGTGACAATAACATTAAAAATGTTGGTAGGGCAGCTAGGAGGCACTGTTCTCTGAGTTCAAATTCAACCTCAGACTAGACACTTGACACTTACTGGTTGTGATATCCTGGGCAAGTCACTTAACCTCAATCACCCCCCTCCACATGCACATGCAACTAAACAAATGAAAATCCTTTAGCTCACTTTCTTAGTACTTTGAGTCCTGGGAGAAGGTCTCATGGTGAAAGTAGTTTGAACATAAATTATTGAGCTTAGGTAAAGTGTCTTTCAGTTGTTCTGTGGAGGCTAATCACATATCTTTCCTTGGTAAAAAGCCCTGAAGTAAAATATTTGCTTTGTAATTTATGTAGCCACAAATTGAAAAGTATGACAGATATTTTAAGAACCTCAATAGGATTAAACTCCTTTTAGGTACATAGGATTTATTACTGGAAAGGACCTTAGAGTTCACCTATTCTAACTTTTTCATTTTGTATCTAATATATTTATCAACTGCAAGTAAATGGGAGGGAGGGCTGAAGGATATACCACAGTTCAACCCTTGCTGTAGGAACAGGAAGAAGCTGAGACTGTAAGAGGTTAAATAACTGGCCTTAGGTCACATAAGTAGCAGGAAGTAATTGAACAATAGATATAAATCCATTGCTAGTCACATTCAAGGGTATAGAAAGACTTGGGGAAGGGAAATGACTTGCTAACTTTAAGGGTCCGGTAGTGTTCATATAAATGTTTAATAATTTGTTCTCCTGAAAAAAAGTACGTAAGACACACTTTTTAATAATCTTTAATATTAACATTTTCTTCATTGTATTATTAAATCTAGACAACCAGCAAAAATAAACAAACAAAAACAAATGAAAACATAACAAAACCAAGCCCTGATTTGTAGCCTTTGGCAATTTCCAGGGAGCAAACGCTCACACTGAAAACTGAACAATCACTCCTATGAGCCTATTTAGTCTGATTCTCCCTCACTTCTGGGGATATCCCTTTGACTTTCACAATCCTAAATTGGATTAGAGAAGTGGTTTGTGGGTAGGATATAGAAGCAATATAAGGGAGAATAGTAGAACATAAGTATTGTGCTCCCTTTGGGCTCATTGCCCTAACTAGTCCTGGCATTGGAGCAGGGTGATCTCCAGTTATCCTGATCTATATCTTTCCATTGGATCCAGATGACTCCAAGAGAAAGTGAAGTTGGTGACTTTGAACAGCTCTCCCAGCTTAAATCCAATTCACTTGCAAATCATGGCATCACCTCCCATGGTCTTTTGTGATAGTGAAGGACATACCACAACCTGTGAGTAGTCTGAGCTGCCCCACTGAGGACCCAACTGGCCAGTTCCATTGGTGCAATGAAGCTCCTTCCTTTCTCCCCTCTCCTGCTTTACCCTCTCCCTCTGTCCATGATATAGTATCATACCCTTATCTGTGAATGTTCTGCCCAAAGGAATATAAATTGTGAAGGCTGAAACCTAGCAATATATCTTGGAGTTTACAGGCTATATTTCTTTCTTAAAGACCATGCCTAAAACCCAATTCACTCTGGCTCTCATTGATTGGTCAAAAATAGGTCTCAGTCCAAGCTCCTCTTAGTGGTCATTGCTTGGATTCTGATAGCTCAGAGTGAATATAGATTAGTAATTGTTTCTATTTTAGCCAGAAACCCTGAGGATCTTCCCCTCCCAGATTGATTTTTTTTAGGTAAAAGGGGCCATTCTTTGGCTCATTTATTATGTAGCCTTAATCACTGAATGGATTTTGCCTCAGTTAAAGTGAGAACTTGGAAAGACTTTAGTTTAAAAAGGCCAAGGTCTTCCACTGCATCCATCTGACCTGTGTCTTACTTCTGGACTGAGATGGCTCTTGAGGAGAAAGTGAGGATGCTGACTTTGCACAGTCCTCCCTCACTTAAACCCAATTTACTTGCAAGTCACGGAATCACATCCCTGATATATTGGTCCTATTATAGAATGTCAAATGATATGCCATCGGTATAAGATGGTTGGGTTGTCAGGTAGGCAAATGCTGTTACTCTCAGGATTCTAGGGGCAATCATTTAGACAATTGTACTATTAATGTGTAGCTCATAAGTCCCCAATGGTAAACATCCCTTTAACAATTAGCCAGTAGATTTAGTTCATTAGCAAAACTATTTATTAAAAAGGGTAGAAAAGAAGTACTTACAAAACAAATGTTCTACCATAAATCTGAGTTGTCTTCTCCCATAAACACATAGATTTCTGTGAGGTAGCAGAGAAAGCATGAAAAGAAAGTTATATTGTCATGGGTCACATGTGTGAAGAATAAATTAGAGTATAATGGTAGTGAGCCACATGTGTAAGGAAGATATGTGGCCAAGACAACACATGAACCTGGAATGGGAAGGCATGGGTATCTTTTATCTTTCTGAAGACAATCTTAATGAAGTTCTCTGCAGGATAAATATTGTTAGCAATAAATAAAACTCCATTGCTCTATAGAGCAAGTAATCTTCCCTTGATAGGTGGTTCAATAAGATTTACTCACTCTAAGGAACAGTCTCACAGCTGTATGGGTCAAACTGCCATGCTGGCACAAGCCAGTCATTCTTCTCTTGGTTTTCTGTGTGATCTAGTCTGGGTTGGACAGATCACTTAGACAAATGAGCTCTTCATAGGAAATGGCATCTCTGCTGGACAGGTCTTAACTTCTTGGACTCCCTAGATTCACATTTAATGAGCATCAGGGGGACATGCTGTCTTCAACTCCATCTTCTCAGGTGGAGTGCTATTTTCCTTTTCTAGCTAGGTTTCTAGACTAAGACTTAAGAAATCCCTTCTTCCTTTAGGGTTTCAGCTTTATTTTGTTACTTGTAGACAGAAAATAATTTATCTTCTACCATTTGGTAATTCTACAAGGACAAAAACAAATTTCCTCAATAAGAAGCTCTACCTTTCCTTATGGAGGTCAGGCTTGACTCGTTCATTCATCTTTTTAGACTCCTGGTGGTATTTTACGCAAATGAATGAATGGCTAGATATGAGTGCAATCTGCTGATTGCTTCTGGACGATCAAGCCTCAGACTATTCTAGGCATAGGATTTTTCTTCAGTATATACAACAGATTCTTCCTTACTTTTGGATGCCTGCTTTTGCCTGGCCTAATTTACTATTTCTCCTAGTCTTCATTTGTCAGAAAATAAAGAAGAGGTTTGAGGTGAGAGGCACTGAAATGAGGAGGTTGAGGTCAGGCTAAGTCAAGCAACTGCAATGAGTCTTTAGCCAGGGCAGTGAGAATAACACAAGCATGATCCATATCCTGAGGAAAATCTGGACTGCTGGTTTATCTCAGCCTGAGAAAAGTACCAGTCATCACCTTTCAGTCAAAAGTGAGCAAATAACTTACCAAGACATTTGGCTATCTCCCCAGGGAAAGGGAGGAGGAAAAGAGTCATCAACTCCTAGACTGGCATGCTCAATCAGTAGTGAAGGTTTTACTTAGGACATTTGTTTCCTCATTGGCTTGGCTTTTCCCTAAGACCTAGAATTTTCAATGGAATCAATCAATCCAAGGTAGACGTTTGGTGAGAAACAAGTACCTAAACCATTTTGGAATGAAGTGCTTCAATCATTGGATGAAGATAAATGATCCCTGTAAGATATATCTTGTGTTTGGCTCAATCAGATAACCTCCGAGTCTGTGAACAACACAGCCTGTTTAGCATCAAATATTTCAGTAGCAGTTCAGTCAAGGTATGGAGATCAGATAGAAAGGTGAAGGGCTTTTGAGATAGAATTGTCTTTCATGGAGGAGGGTATTAGATTTATCCCTTTCACCCCAAAGACTAGCTGATGGCCTTGTGAATTTAAAAGATCGGTAGATCTCAGTTTCCCACCAGCACTCCTACTATGTCCCCTAGAAGATCAGTGAGTGAAGGCAGGTCTGAACTAATGGCAGTTAAGGGAAATACCATGAAAAAAATGTCTATCATGACACCAACCCTTGAAACCAAGGGAACTCCATGAAGATTCTATGAAGGGAGAAAAAGACTTCCAAAAAGCTATGAGCTTTGAGTTAACCTTTGATCCCATGTGATTTTTAGGTTTGATTTGATTCTCTCCAAGGACTTCTGTTTACAAGGGAAAACTGCATCCCTGATTTAGAGGGATGTTTCTGTAATAACTCTTTTTGTTATATGTGTTTAGTAGATACCCTTTGTTAAAAAAATAGGAAAAATAATCTTAAAAAGATGAAGTTTTATGGCTTTGTATCAAGAATCTGATCTGTGATTTTATTCTAATAAGGAACCCAAAGATTGGCAACTCTATTGACACTTAGCAGTCTTACATTTTCCTAGATAATTATGAGATAAAGCAACTTGTCCAGATTCAAATAGCCATGTCTCTGAGGTAGAAAACTGATTCCGTGTCTTTCCAACTCAGAGACTGGCTCTATATCCACCATGCAACATTTTCTGCTTCATCATTATCTTCCCCAATTTGTCATAATGAATTAAAAGGCATTAAAATGAGAAGAAATACTTACAAATATCAGATTGCATCACAACCGTTTAAGTCTTCAAATCCTACCCTAGAGTTTGCACATTTAGGGATACTGTGGATTGGGATAGAATAAATTTTATCAGCAGCATCACTAGCAGTGAAAATGGTGTTTCATGTAACCTGACTGCTTTTGGCAGAATTTCAAAGTGCTTTTGTCACATCTAATTCCACTGTGGGTGTTGACCTGGTTTTGGCCAATAGTGGTTTGCTCTAAGTTGAAATAAGAGGAGAGAAAGTCTGTGAGAAAGGCCAAGTACATGTAGAATCTCACAGAACCAGGTGCTTTGCATTTATTTCTCCTGTCAGGCTTGTAGTTCTGACCTGCTTGAAGAGGCAGAAAACTGAAAAAGAAAGGTCTGAAGACTCAAAAAACCCTCAGTGAGAAAATGCCACTGCCAAGAGAGAAATGACCTTTATGAATTTTGCTTTTCCTTCACGCTATTGTAACTGCTTAAGGAGTTAAATTTTGAGAAGAGTAACAATACTTATCTGTAGTCTGGTGAAAGGGCATTTTAGCTTAGTAACTTTAATGCTAAGGTTAATTAGGAAATAAAGGGGAACCCATTTTTGTTGTTGAAAGTGAATTGCTACATGCCAAAGGATATTTGTAACAGAAAAGAAACTGACTTTCCCTGCAAGTATTTCAGACTCTCAAGGTCCATCCAGTTATTACTTTATATCCTGTTTTATATTTTCTAGATCTTTAAGGAACTCATTTTTTTCAGAAATCATTTGAAAGGAAATGTCTCTATCTGAAAGGGAGTAGAACACTCTGGATTTTTATCTGATAGCCTCTATTTCTTTGTGATAGTGCTTATGTAGACAGTATATGAGCCCAGTTCATTGTCCATCCACAGCTACTCTATAGGATGATGATAGACTAACTCAATGCCTGAACGGCAGCCCCACTGCCCCTCCTGGCCCCTTTCCTTCACTCAATATCCTAACTTTTTCGTATATGCCTCATTGCTCACTAGAACAACAGGTGTGTCCATGAACTCATATTTCCCAAAGAAACAGTAGGCATATCTATGTGATGGGATCCCAATTGCTGCCTGCTGAACTTCATATTTTCCACAGAAACAGTAGGTGTGTCCATGAACTCAACTACAATCAT
Organism: Potorous gilbertii; assembly: GCA_028658325.1. Classification (NCBI taxonomy): domain Eukaryota; kingdom Metazoa; phylum Chordata; class Mammalia; order Diprotodontia; family Potoroidae; genus Potorous; species Potorous gilbertii. Next base: position 390,845,279 of record CM053771.1, read on the forward strand.
ATCCATCTAGTGTCAGAAAGGACCACAATACTCAGTCAGTCAGAAAGCAGCCCCTCCAGGATGCCCAAGTAGGATATCCCAAGTAGGACCCCATAACAGTAGAAGGAACTTTCCCTAAGTAGACACCTGTGCAGGAATAGCAGAATTTGTTCTTTAGGTGAAATATGATGTATAAAGGCTTATCATAATATCATTATTATACATACATACATACCCCTCCCAATGGATTTTTCTATATGCATTATGGGTAATCACATGTATAGTTCCTCTGCAGCTGGGACCCCTCCCCTATTACTTTATCCCTTAAGAAATCTCTACTGCATTTTTAATATTTTCATAATTTCTGTTATGTAATTGCATCTTTTCCCTCTAAAAATCCCTCTTGCATTCTCTGAAGTTGCTGGTTCCTCTTGGAACCTAGCCCACTGCTGAGGAACATCCATCTTCAGTGTCTATACTTGGATTAGAGGTAGTCTGACTCTGAATTCTTTATGATAGTGCTTCTGTAGCACACCATGAAACCACAATAATTATGTGGCCAAAATATTTAAGCTTTGGCTTCAATATTTCTCCTTCCATTGGATCTGAATTAATTAATGGGTCTTGTTGTATGGCTTAGTTAAGTTACATGTGATTCTTTTTTATGGCCAATTCAAAGAATTAGAGAATATAATTTTTGAAAAGGACCTCAAAGGCCATCTAATCCAACTAATTTCTAAACATAAATCCCCACAATAATAGTCTCTCCAAGATGGTCACCCAGTCTTCAGTTTTTGATAGTGTGGGAAATCATGCTTTCTCCTGTAGGGGGGTATTCAATTTTTGGGTAACTAATTAATTATCCAGAAGTTTTATTACTTTGAGCCAATTTCTGTCTCTCTGCAACCACCATTTTCAGATTTCATCCGTTTGCTCTCTCTCATCATTTCAATCACTGATAAAAATGTCAAAAAATGTAAGGCCTACATAATAAATAGAATTGTTTGACACAAATATCCCTCCAGTAGACTCCAAGGATGCTTTCAATTCAGTCTAAATGCACATATTGGTGCTAAAGTCTAGTTCACATGCCCACATCTTGTTTACAAGGGTACAGAACAAGAGACAAAAAGGTTTGCTGGTATCTAGATGTACTATGGCTCCAGGATTGCCTCTATTTGCCAGTCAAGACACCCTGTTCAAGAAAATACAAGGAAGTTTGTACTTGATAAAGTTATGCTGGTTCTTAGTGATTGTACAATAGTAAATGGCAATTATATGTTTTCCTTTGGTTATTAGCCCTTTTACTATTGGGGCATTTCTTTTCACCTCAAATTCAGAAAACCTATTGATTCATAGACAATTGGACATGGCGAGACAAAAATTATTATAACTCTATGCATGACAGGAAGAAGTATGTAGAGATTGTCTGTTTGCGCATTCTTGGTGATATCATAATTAACAACCAATATTAAGTTACTTTATAAATTCATCAAGGTAGGGAAGGCACAAATTGTTTAATTTTGGTCAACTGGCCAATAAATACTTATTAAGTATCTATTATATACTAGGCACTATGCTAAACAGTGGAGAAGTAAAGAGAGAAAGGGAGGAAGGAAGGAGGGAGGGAAGGAGGGAAGGGAGAAAGGGAAAGAAGGAAGGAAGGAAGGAAAGAAGAAAGGAGGGAAGGAGAGAGGGAGAGAAGGAAGGAATGAAGGAAGATACTCCCTGCTTTCAAGGAATTCAGTCTAATAGAGGAACTCAAGGTCCTTCACTAAGACAGTGTTTCCGGAAAGAGTGGGTCCTAACGGATTATGGATTAAAAGGATTTTTTTTAAACCATGACTTAGACACAGAATCCTTGTTTCAGAACTAACCTCTTCATTGGAAAAGGGGAATATCCAGGATAAGGTTTTAAACTTTCACCTTTCAGGAGGGTAGAGTTGAATATCTCTGAATCCTAGCAAGAACTGGGATTAGAAACAAGTGAACTGAATTTATCAGAATTAGAAAGCAGGGGTTTAAGACACAAAACTTCAGGTCTATTTCCCTTGAGAGACAGCAAAGTAATAGTAGATAGTGTATTCACCAAAAAGGTATGAAGACCTGTATTCAAATCCTGCCTTAGACACTTACTTGCAGTGTGACTGAGGAAATCTACTCCACTCTTTCAATTGTTTCATGTGTAAAACAGAGAAGGTTGAACTTCCAGACCAATAAATCTATAACCCAGTTTTCTCCTTCCTGGCAAATAAAGGGCAAAGAAATGGAAACAGTGTCAGATTTTATATTTTTGGGCTCAAAGATCACTGTAGATGGCAACTGCAGTTATGAAATTAAAAGACATTTGCTCCATGGAAGGAAAGGTATGGCATACAAAAAAAACCACACACACAGAGACATCATCTTGACAGCAAAGTTCTACATAATAAAGCTAGGTTGTTTTTTCTTTTTTCAGTAGGAATATATGACTGTGAGAGTTGGAAAGCTGGATGTTTTTTGAGTTGTGGTGCTGGAGAAGATTTTTGAAAGTCCGTTGGATAGCATGAAGGTCAAATCAGTCAATACTATTCTTTTCTTTTTATTACATAAATTTTATTTTTGTTTTCAGCATTGATTTTTATAAGATTTTGAATTTTAACTTTCTCCCCTCCCTTTCCTTCTCCTTTCCCAAGATGACATGCAAACTTATATAGGCCATATATGTACAATCACATCAAACATATTTCCACATGAGTCATGTTGTGAAGAAGAATTAGAACCAAAGGGAGAAAGCACTATTTCTCCATTTTTGTTTTTGATTTTTTTCTATGTCATGGTTGATCATCCAAGTTGATCATCACACAACACTGCTGTTACCATGTACAATGTTTTCCTGGTTTTACTTACCTCACTCAGCGTACAAGTATTTCCACATTTTTCTGATGTGTCTGCTCATCATTTCTTATGGAACAATACTATTGCGTTAAGTTCATAACCACAATTTGTTCAGCGATTCTCCAATTGATGGGCATCCCCTAAATCTCCATTTCATCATCATCACAAAAAAGAGCTGCTATAAATATATTGTACATGTGAATTCTTTTCCCATTTTTATGATCCTTTTGGGATACAGACCTACCAGGGGTATTGTTGGATGAAAGGGTATGCACAGTTTTATAGCCATTTGGGCATAATTCCAAATTGCTCTCTAGAAAGGTTGGATCAAGTCACACTTCCACCAACAATGAATTAGCATCCCAATTTTCCCATATCTTATCTAGCATTTATCATTTTCCTGTTTTGTCATGTTAGCCAATCTGATTAGGTGGGATATTGTATATCAAAGTTGGTTTAATTTGAATTTTGCTAATCAAAAATAATTTAGAACATTTTTACGTGCCTATACATGGTTTTAATTTCTTTATCTGAAAAATGCCTGTTAATAAGCTTTGATCATTTATCAATTGGAGAGTGACTTTTAATCTTTTAAATTAATCCATACTTTAAAAAAAATTAGACTGTTTATCAGAAGGTCAAATACTAAAGTTGAATCTTAAATACTTTGGCCACATAATAGGAAGATGGGACTCATCAGAAAAGACTGATGTTGAAAAATATCAAAGGTGAAAGGAAGGGGGAACAGAAGAGGATGGGACATATAAGTAGTGTCATGGAAACAATAAATTATGAAAGATTTCAAGCAATATTGGATTATAGAAAGCCTCATGTGCTGTGGTTCTTGAAGTCAATGAAGAGACAGACATGACTGAACTACAATACCAGGAGAACAATACTTTAGGAATAAATGAGCCCCTTTTATATTAATGATTCTTTTCAAGGATTCCATTTTCAATATGTGAGTGACTTTAGACAGATTTGTACATTTTTACTGATATAGAATTTTCCTCTGATAGTTCATATTTTAATTTTATTGAATTTATGCTAGATTTATACATTTGTTATTGAGCTAACAAAATCCCATGCAATCTATGTACTTGATAATTTTCTTAAAATACTTCACTCCCAAGTAAAATTGTTTCCTTAGTTAGTGGGATCCTCCCAAAAAGTCTTACTCAGGTGTTTCATTTTTGTGTGGAGGCATCTTGGTTTCTCAGAGGCTACATCCATAAGGCATCATGTTCTTGAAATTTATATCAACCTAGAATGGCTTTACGTATAGTTGGAGTAATTAATAAACTCTTTTCTAAGAACTAAAAAGAAGTTTGTCATCAGTAAGATGAGAACTATATGATGATTTCTTTGGCCATAGAAAGTAAAAAACAAATTGACTAGCTCTTTCCATTGTGGCACTAACAGTGACAGTGAGATATAAAAGGTGACAGCAGACTTGGTCCTCTTAATGTAAGATTCCTATCCAGTAGCCAGGAAGTAGAACAAACTACTAGAAAAAACTCACACCAATTTCAATATTCTGTCGGTAAATGAAACCAGAAGACAAAAGAAATCCAACTGAACAGAAGTTTAGTTCACAGGTTTTCTTTGGAGAGGCAAATAAAAGAGATGGTGGAGTTGGTTTTTATCATGTGTCCAAGATATATAATGTCATTGGGATAGTTGGTTTTCTGGTACTGTAGTGATCATGGTAAGCATTTGAAAAAGAGTACACCAAAGATACTAATTGCAACTCACACATGAAACATCATTAGCAGAAAATGGAGAGAAAAAAAAGGAAGTATTTAAGTTGTTGTTCTAAGCTGTTTCTAAGATCCTTCCCAGCTAAAATCTTCAACTATATACTTCGTTAGCTCATTCCAAAAGTTCTCATGGGGAGGATATTGAATCACATTTTGTAAAAATAGTTTTTCAAGAGTAGTATATGAAAAAGACCATGTTTGTTATAGATAGTACAGAAATCTCATAGTTCTATATCATGAAGATTCTTTTTAAGAAGGTGAAGCGCATATATTGAGTATCAAATAATGTCACCAAAGATGAAGCTAATAGTATTCTTGCAGAAAGTGACCAATTACTGATGAGAGGATCATTTCTGAATCGGTTGTCTCCATGTAACAAGGTGTATTGACTTAAGTGTTAGAAAAAGATGAAAATCAATATTAAATTAGAAGAATAAAAATAAAGCTATTGAAGCAAATCCAAACTGATATTTTTAAAAGCTGTTAACACTGAAAAATTATAGTATATGGCTGAAAGAATGGATATTAACATAAACTATCATCATTTCCTTTGAAATTTTAGTTGATACAGATTAATTTCTACAAGGGCCTTCTAGGTAGTACAATGGATGGAGTGCCAGTCCTGGAGTCAGGAAGACTCCTATTCCTGAGTTCAAACCTGACCTCAGACCCTTATTAGCTGTGTGACTCTGGGCAAGTCACCTAACCCTGTTTGCTTCAGTTTCCTTATCTGTAAAATGAGCTGGAGAAGAAAATGGTAAGCAACTATAGTATCTTTACCAAGAAAACCTCAAATAGTGTTAAGAAGAGTTGAACCTGACTGAACCACAAACATTTCTACAAAGCAGTGACTAAATGAACTTAGAAGCATTGTTAGCAAGCCAAAGTTTTGCCTAGGTCTTCTCTGATAAAACTAAGTTAAAAGGACAGTCAACAAAAGTTACTAGGCATGCAGTCTGGGAATTTTGAAGCTAAAAAGGTACTTACCTAAAGTAGCAGAAAGAAAATTAGAGGAGAGCAAAGCTTCACTGAATAGTAGCATTGGAAGTAGGGACTCATCATCCCCCATGACTTTGGGAAAGAGCAACAGCTGTGAAAACAGTTAGGTAAGATTGATGATGGCCAAGGCAGAAACAGCTGACAGTGATTGATAGTGAATGACACAGTGTCTTGTTCAGTGATAGATTAGGAGACAAAGGACTGTCCAGAGAGTTGGTTGAAAAGGTATTCAGGGCAGCCTTCCCTTGAATTGCCATGGAAGGATGAGTTAGGAGATATGAAGTTGTTCTAGTAATAGATCAAGACAGTATCTTCTTTTAGTGACTTGGAGCATTACTCCATTTCTTCCTAGATATTTGTTTCCTTTTCTCTTCTGCCACAAACATCTTTCAGGGAATTGTTTGCCATTGCTTCATGAGGGGGAAAAGAACAATTATATCACGTGGGATTTGTTATTAATTGCCTTTGTTAATATGATTTGCTTTTTTTTTGTTTTATTCAGGCATAAGGTAAAATAATCCCCCCTCACTTATATTGATTCCTGTGGGTGTTCATCTTGGATAGTATTGTCAAGGTCAAGGTAAATCTACACATACTAGCACTCATTGACTAAAGCTTTTTTTCCTCTCAAAGTCTAGGCAGTCTATTAGCAGGAAGATTTTTAGGGTTTTGTGGTTTGTTTTTGTATGAGGGCCAATTCTATAAGCCATCCAAGCAACTTGAATTAAGAACAAGCATATAACAGTGTTGCATTATAGCTTATTTGTGAATGGCCACCATGGGTACCCAATTATTAGAGAGCTAGTGCTTTGTTGCAAGACTTGACCCACATTGAGGTCTATTTGTTTTGTGAATGCCTAGTGACTGTGATAATGATATTATCAAAGGAACTATGCACCACCCCATGGAATCTTGGAGGTGATGCAAAATAGTGAACTAGTAAACAGAAAAGAATATGACACCGTTATTGTATTGTATGAGCTGCCATAAATTGCGTGAAGCATTCCCAGATACCCAAAGCGATAATTGGCTAGTATGGTATGTGGAGAATGTCCCCTGAATCTGCTACTGTTAAACCAAGGACTGGGGAATGAAAATAATGCTCTCATAATGATAGCTGAGTGGACTGAGAATGTTGTAAAAATCCCACTGAGGGAAAACATCCCCTCCTCAGCATCCAAGTGATCCAGGACAAAGAGCAGTTTCCTTATCAGCTGGTGTCCCCACAGCAACACTGGAAGGTATTAGACAGGCTTTCATCTTACATATATATTTACTGGGGACTCAAGACACAAAAGTCATGGTCATGGGGATATCCTCAATAACTAGAAAAGGAACACTTCAGTCTTGGTTATGACAGATTTCCCAAGTAAAGACAGATTGGAACCATACTTATGCAGAACAATAGAGAATCTCAGGGCACTGTTTTTCACTTCATGTATGCTTTGAAAATTCAGCAAGTGAGTTTATGGTTCTGTAGTAACAGCAGATTCTTTAAAGCAAGTTTGGTGGCCCTGAGAGTATACAGGGCAGCTATAGCAAGTATCCAATATAGTGCAACATGAAGGAGAAAGAGCTTCTAACTTTGTACTTCAGTTGAAAAAGTTTCCTTTCAAAGAGAGTTGTACCTGTTGTGCAAATAATCATTGCTAGAGTGACTCAAATGACCATGGATTGGTATATATTACAAATGTAAGACTGACCCAATCTGCCAATCTTTGTTTCCCATTTACCTAAAATTGATAGGACAGGTCAAGAAAATTAAAGTGATGTTACGTAATAGCCTCAGAAGCAACAGCCAGACCTGAGGTCTTCCAAGTCATCTCCTGAGGTATAGGTTATAGGGACTAAGAGAGATATGAGTTCAGTTAAAACAGCTACAGTAATATAGTAAAGTTTCTATATAGTACTTGAAGTTTTGTAAAACATTTTACAAACATACATTTTTGCATTCGATTCCACAATAAGCCTGAAAGGGAGGGGCTCTTACTATTTTCATTTTAGAGAGAAGATTGTTGTTCCTTGACCTTTGTTCTTGAAGAAGACCAATGACATCACGTGGATGATGTCTTGATTTTCTCATGAATTGGATGTAGGTGAGGCAGAGCTGCACAGAGTTATGAGAAACTGAAGCTGACAGATTTTAAGTGACTTGTCCAGGGTCAAACATCTCGCAAGTACCGGTGTCTGAATTTGAATTTAAATTTTCCTGGCTCCAAATCCAGTAAGGTCAAGCCTTCTGGAAGCCAACTGCAATAGGAGACAAAGGGATCTGACAGTAGAGAACAAGGTAACCTACTTCAACAACAATAACAACATGGAAAAACAACAACTACAGCCTTAAAGAGCTTGTGTTACTGTTTGTTAAAACTGTTGGCAAGATGGACATATGTATCCTTGCTGTCCTTTTGAACATAAATCAGAGCCGAGGACCATCAAACCACTATTAGGAAACAAAGACAGATCCAGGTTAACGGAATTGCCTGAGGGTCTTGTGACCATAGCTGCATTTGCTACAACCATTTCTGTGAGGGGCCGCTCCCAGGTCCCCCGGGAGGAGAAGAGGCCACCGGGAGTCTGTACC
>CM053771.1:390853977-390878496 GCA_028658325.1 Potorous gilbertii
TTTTTCCGTGCTTCTTCCTCATCACTTGTGTGTTGAAAATCAACTGCCAAGAGCACTGCCAGGATTGCTTGGTGAGGTCTACTTTTTCTTGATTTTAACACTGAATTCAAAGGAGGGGGAGAAGGAAAAGAAACTTAACATAGAATCTAATTAGGAACTTACTAGGTGGTTTAAAACTTCATAGAATGCTTTGCATGAATTCTAGTGTGGTTTTTGTCTTCATGTTAGCATAATGAAGTGCAAGAATTCCTGAGAGGGTGAGTGTCTCCTAGTCTCATAGGTAACAACCAGAAATTTTCCTTATTAATATTTTCTAGATGTGTCCAATTCCCAAATAATCTTTGTGTTCCTCCAAGTAATTTTCTGCTGTTTTGTCTTTGTTTTATTTACATGGAATGTAATTACATTCAACTTACTTTTTCAACAATGCCCAAACATCAATATGAATTGACTACCCATTGTTTTAACAAGAATTTTTTTTTCTTCCAAGGACATTTTTTAATTAATTCTAAAACTAGCAATTAGTGTTTTGGGGGAATCCACAAAAAAAAAATTTGGGAAATGGATTTTTTTTCCTCTCATGGGTTGAACTCCTTTAATTAGCTTCCAAATATTCTTTTCTGTTTCAGTATGAGATGCTTCTTTTTGTTTACAAGTCCTGCCTGGAATTTTATTATAACCATGCTTCTTAGGAATTATGCAAAAGAACAAGAATAATATTCTTTGAAAACATCTTTGATTTTTTTATTTTAAAAGATTAGAATTATGTTTTTTTTAAAACATTTTTTAAAGATTGAATTAAGCCATAATATTGAAGTTGCTTTGGTATCCAGAGAATAAGGGAATAGGTTAAATATAGTGGGCTGATTTAATAATTGAATTTATTTCCTTTCCTTGAAACAAAGCATTGTTCTGAAAATTTAGCAAAATGACAATGTGTAAAATAATTAAAAGCCATTATTACATTTGCAAATACAGTTTATCTGTCAATAGCCACTGGAAGGGTGTATGATTTGTTCAACTAGTAGTAAGGTTACTTAGCAGCAGGATGTTTATTCTGTAGACATAAATAACTCCTTTGTTCATTTGGATGCAATTAAAGATTGGAATGCAGTGAAATTATTGAGGGAAAGTGGCTCATACCACACTTATTAAGGAGCTGCAGGAGAGTTTTGATTTCCAAGCCAAACTTAATTCTTTATACCATTTAATTTTGAATAACTGAAAACTGAGTAATTGGATTCTTAAATTTCCCCACCAGACATGAACTCCTCCCACCAAAAAAGCACAACATTCAACAAGAAATTCATCTTTCTTTTATGACAGGAAAAAGTCATCATGACAATTTGTGGTATATAACATTTTTTTTTTTGCTATATGCACTGAAGGGAGCTTTCATGTAGACAGGTAAATTTGAAAGTCTTATTTTACTGTTAAAAGATTAATATTTAACTTTTCAAAAACTAAGCATATAGATTTAGTAGAACATAGTTGTGCACAATTCCAACAAATATTATTCTGACTCCTCAAGAACAGTAATTTTTTTAAATATTGGGGCCTGAATTTAATGAATTCCTTTTATTAGCCTACTACAATATGAGATAACCATTGGGTGTTTGGCTTCATTAATTTTTCTTCACTGATCTGTAAATACTTTTTTGTGAGATGCATTAAGTTTGTCAATAACCTTTGTCTGCCCAATTCCCTTTTGCTCAGCCTCCAAACAGTACGTAATAGTGTTCAAAGACCACTGATTTTGGGGTTAGAAGTAGGTTCAACTCTTAGAACAGCTGGTTATCCCTTGTATGATTTTGGTTTGGTTCCTTATTCTCTTTGGGCCTGTTTCTTAACATGACAAAAAGGACTTTGTAAAGGCCCTTTCTTATCTATATCCTGTCTACAACTTTATAGCTGAAGAAAATTTGGTGTAGAGATTCTTGACTGCTCAGATATCACTTCTATGCTTCTTAGATTTTGTTTCTGGAAAGTAGAAATGTCTTGGTGTCATCTGTCTTCAATATGTCCAGAACTTACCCATCCTGACAAACTTTTACTTAATCTTTTAATTATTTCATGCTACGATCCTGTATCTCCTCTTGCTTTCACTGTCAATTCCCAAAAAAGCTCTCTAAACAAATCACTTCCATTTTCTCATCTTTCGTTCACTTCTCATTTCCACTGCTATCTGAATTCCAACCTTACCACATAAAATGACTGTTTCCAGGAATACCAATGAAGAATTAAATCCATGTATAGTGCCTTTTTCTCAGTCTCTATCTTTATTGACCTCAACAAATGGTAAGTAACTTTATTAGTCACTCCCCTTTTCTGGATACTACCTTATAGTTTTCATCCTATGTATCTGGACACTTCTCTCTCTCCTTTGAAGGATCACCATCATTTTCCTACATTAGTGTATAGATCTTTTTATTAATGAAGTTAACCCCCAAATTATGTAAGCTTCAGTTTGCATATATGGTGAAAAAAACATAAAATAGTTTCCAGAAGAGAGTATACCTCAGAGTCAAGAAGTCCTAGATTCCAGGCTCTCACACAACCTGGGTGAGTAGCCATGGACTCATTTCTTAACTATTCATTAGTTAAAGTAGAGTTGCCATCTGCATTAAGAAAAAGAAACCATAGGCTTGATATGTGAAAAATGAATCTCTCTCTCATTACTGATTATTGTATTAGGACCAAGATTTTTCCCCTTTTCTACTTCCTCATCCCACCAGTATGGGAAATTTCTTTTAGAGATTTATCCAGGCCAAAAATCTAATCAGACAGTAAAATTCATTCAAGTTTAGGCTAATAGGTGTGTTCCTGTCCACTGTGTTTGCTCGGACAAGTCTGGGGAAAATGTTGATTCTCCCTATTATCAAGGCAGGTGATATGGAAATTGATGTCTCTTTGACCATTATCTGAGTGACCTAAATCACCCCAAAATAGCCTACCTCCTATTTGATTAACCAATCAGAGATGATTAGGCAGCCCTCAAGAGCACCTTCTCTTCTAAGGGTGTATAAACTGTGACCCCACTTTCATTAGGGTTCTTTGGCCTAAGAGACATAGCCAAAATGACCATCCTTTTATTAATAATCTACTAGTCTTACTAATTAATTAAATTACCCAGAAACTGTGCTCTCAAACCTTTTTAAATGTCACAGATATGCATATGCATATGTGTATCTATATATGTTTACATATAGATACATATATATTTTGTGTATGTATAAGCATATTTTTATATATGCATGTATATATGTATATCTGCCAAAGTAATTTCTATTTATTTCCATACACCTGTAAATTTTACATATAGATATGCATCTGCATATGTGTTTAAGTGGAAATGTTTTATACAAATATACAAAATATGTTCATATATAACTGTATAAATATATTGGAAGCACAGTAGTCACTGACAGTCCCAGTCTAAATGTTAATAAGCATAGAAGCTTTAACATTCTCTGGGAAAGTTCATATTTTTCTAGAGCACCTGGAGGTGCACATTATTGGTGCTATACTTGGTATGGACACTCAAAAGACTTTAGCTCTACTGGAGCTCAGAAATGGACTTGGAAGTACCTGTTTACAATTCTTATTGCTGGGAAAGTGAAGCTGATGGAGGACAACTTGAACTTGGGAATACGTACACAAATCTATGCATGTAAATATGGTCATGTTTATGTATATATGTTTCTATATAGACATTCGTCCATATGTATACACATACGTGTGTGTGTGTGTGTGTGTGTGTGTGTGTACAAAAAGTTGTAGGGCGGCTAGGTGGCACAGTGGGTAGAGCTCCAGCTCGAATATGACCTCATTTAATAGCTGTGTGACCCTGGGCATTTCTTTTAATCTTGTTTATGTCAGTTTTCTAACCGGTAAAAGGAGTTGGAGAAAGAAACTGAAACTTATTTCAGTATAGAGTCAGATATGAGAGAAATGACTGAACAAAAAATAACAAATATACAGTTGTACATATTTGAGCACATACATATGTGTGTGAATAGGTAATATATGTACATTTATGTGTATGTATATAGATATTTGTATATAAATACATGTTGATATACATATTTATGCACATGCATGTAAAAATACATATATCTATACATTTCTACAACAGAATATAAACTCATTGAAGGTAGTATTTATTTATTTATATATATGTATATTTCCAACACATTGTATGATGCCTGACATGTATCAGGAACTTAACAAATGGGGGGGGTGGAATGGGGAGAGAGGAAGGAATAAGATATAGATTATATTCAGGATAGATCTGGATATGGGGTTGCTTCCTGGACATTACACAATATAAATTAAAGGACTTTGAAAGCTGGCAAAGTGACTTTTTATCTTAAAATGACTTCCCCCTGGCCTACAACCACAGTGTTGCCCAGTGCTGGGCACAACTACTTACTTTGAGTTAAATATTTCATTCAAAAGAATATGAATGCTAATATTGTAGGAGAGAGAAAACATGTCTTCAATTTTCACAAGTGTATGGTAGACCAACTGTGAGTACCTGATCAGCACAGGCTTCTAGTTTTCCATAATCCATAATGTATAATGTGTCAAAATTAACAATTAATAGTATCTTGTGATTGTTGAGATAGTCTGCTTACCCATAGGAAAGATTTCCAAAGGATGAGGACTAGTTGTCTGTATCCTCACATATTCATTTCCTTTTAAATTACTGTGACTTTTACAATTCCAGATAGTTCCCAAGCATCCTGTGAGTAAAAATTGCTCTCAGAAGGCATATCCCACAGATTACTTCTATTCCTGGATTCTCTACAACAGAAACTGCAAAATTTCCATGTGGTTTCCAGGAATGAAAAATACCATCCCAGTAGCTGAAGAAATGTTGATAAACTTTTGATTATGACTCAAGAGTTTGTATCATGAATAGAAAATGAAGATTAGGAAGAGGGAATATATATATATATATAAATCACCAACTTTCCTTGGGAGTTTTGAAATGAAGCAGCCAGTTAAAAATATATTTGATGATTAAAACGTAATTGCTAAAACATCCTGGGAACACTCTTTGTTGGTTAGTAAAGGCAATAAATCTTTAACTGTTGGAACTGATCTCTGCAAAGTCCCTGTTAATTTGTTCACCTTGACAAACATTTTATAAAGCAATAGTTGAATATAAAATGTGTCTGATGATAAACCTTTATTTTTTGGCAAAAGAAGAGGAATACATTCTTTTCAAATGCATCTCCTTTTTATTTCTCTCTTTTCTAATTAAAAGTTGTTTATTTTAACTTATCCTTCTCTTTTAATAATGACAGCCTTCTGTATCATTGATATTCAGTGGTAATTTGGATGTTGACAGTCATCATGGTACTGTCAGCAGTTGAATTGGTACTATAAAGCCAGTAACACATGAAGCTAGTGATCTAAAAAAAAAAAATGAATAATTCACAATTACTGGAATAATGTGGAAATAGACCTCAGTTTTTAATCCTTACTCCTTAATTGTAAAATTAGAATCTCAAAATAGAAATTAATATTTCCTGTGAGCCACAGAAGTCATCCCAGTTCTGGTGGCTGTTTTTAGATTATAATTTAGCCCTATATTTTATAAAATGTAAAGCTTAATAGAATTGTAAATTGTGAGGACAGAGTCTATGGTAGAAATAGTATTAGAAATGGAACTGTAAGACACAAATTTAAGCCCTAAGTGCTGCCTTAGCTATTCATACTTAAACACATCACTTAGCCTAGCTGTCCCTTGATATCTTCATTTGTTAAATGTGGATACCAGCTTTACCTGTCTCCTGGAGTTCTTATGAGGATCTAGCAATCAATCAGAAAATATTTATTAATCATCTATGATATGTTTGAAGCATTGTTACATACCAAATATAAATACAAAATCATCTAAACATTTAAAGCACTTACAGTCTTTTAATGAGCTAATATATTTGAAAGAGTTTTATAAAATAATTTAAAAATAGGGAAAAGGCCTTTATTTTCACTGGTATTGGTATAGAAAACTCTTAGTTAATGAAATATCTCTATCAATGCTGATTGTAATTCTATCTTAAATTTAGAGTCTTAGAGATTTGCCTAGAGGGCTAACACGTTGAGTGAGTTGCCCATATTTACACAGCCAGTATGTAACAGAGGAGATACTCAAAGCCAGGTTCTAGTTTTGAGAATAACTCTATCAACCACTTCACACTGCCTCCTATATGGATTAACAACTACGTAAGTGTGTGCCAGAGAAGAGAATGTGTTGGCCCCAATGGACAAGGAGATGAAAACTTGTTCATTGTGCTTTGCTTCTGGCTTCCTTTTCAGCTTACTTTTAAAAAGTCAAAACTTCTATATCTAAGCGGGAAGCACACTGTGGCTTTTGTAAAGTAATTTTTGATACTTAGATGAAAGGTCCTTTGTAAGGATAGAGTAATTTCTGTAATTAATAAATAAAGATAATAGAAGTTGAATTCATGCTATTTTAGTTTTAGTTTTAAAACAATTGTGGCTATATTATTTTAGATTGGAATGAGTTAAAATTGCTGTTACTATTATGCATATTAATATATGGGATTCCATATATGTTTAGATATTTATCATTTATATATGTGTTTGTATATATGTATATATTATATATGTAATGGAAATTCTAGATATTTGGAAATTTAAAAAATGCTATCTTCTCTTAGGTTGAGACCTTTGCAAATTTTATATTATTCATTAAATAAATACTTGTTAAGGATTTATAATGTGGTAGTTTGAGATCCTTGCTATGTGCAAAGCACTTTTTATTTTTTCTATCATTAGAAAAGTTCAAGAAAGATGGTTTCTACTCTTATGGAACTTCTGTAGGATATAGGGCCTATACAATATACAACAATGGGTTTATTAGGGAGTCATAAAACAAAGTGTTACATGAGATCTAAGAGTGAAAAGACAATTTTTAACTAGGGAGATTGTGAATCGCTTTGTGAAGAAAGTGACATTTGAACTAGACTTTAAAGCTGAGATAAGAATTCAAGGGGAGCAACTTCCACATATAGTTTTGTGAGAATTACAAGCATAAGAAAGTGTGGATTATGTTCAAAGGATAAAAGAAGTTCAATTCAAGGGTTCAAAATTTATAGAGATGAATATGAGATGACACTAGAAAGACTGGGTGAATAATAGGTTGCGTGTAGCTTGGAACACTAGGCAATAAGTAGGCAAGAGATTTGTCAAGGAAGATCTCTGAACAGAGGTATGATTTACTCAAATTAAAAAAGTCAAATAAAATGTAAATATCCTTGTAATAGTAGGATGGTTTAGAGTGGGGAATGAGGAGACTGGAAGGTTCATTAGGATGCTCTTTCAACAGTCTATGTGGGTAATAATATACTATACTAAGTTGGTAGAAATGGAAATGAAAAGGAAGGGATGAATATGAGAGATATGCAAAGTTAGAATCCACAAAATTTGACAATATAACAGAAGTGAGAGCTGATAGAGAAGGAAAAGTCCCAAACCAGGGAAATTACATGATTAGTGATGTCACTTGGGAAAAGATAATAAGCTCAGTGGAACTTTGGGTGCTGGTGATACATCTAGGTAGGGAAAACCTGAAGATGGGAAAGCATTCAGGATTGCGGGGAAGTGGAATAGATTTGGTAAGTAGTCATCAGCCGCTATCAGTATCTCATAAAATTGTTTTACTTGACAGGCAATCAATTCAGTTAACACTTTGGGAGGATGTAATGTGCAGCGAAAGATGTCAGCAGTAAGTTTGCCATGTTGGGGAAAGAACAGATTATGTTGCCAGCCATTTTAGGACATTCCTTAGATTTCCAATTATAATTTAAAAAAATTCTGAGTTATAGCTAAATCATTTTGAGAAGTTTTCATTTTTCAATTTAACATTGAAATGTATACCACTGTATATGCCAATAGTTTTAAATTTCTCTCCCAAGAAGTTTTCTTAGATTAAAAAAGTATTTTTTTCTAGAAGAAAAATAAAATTCTTCAGGAGACTTTATTGTGATTTTCTACAGCAAAATGATGCATATCAACAATTTAGAAGTAAGTTCTTTTCTGTGGAAATTACTTTAATTTCTATTGATTTTGTTGCTGCTGTGTTTCCAGAGGAAACGTAATACAGAATACAATGAAGTTAGCCATTGTCCATTCACATTGGTACAATGAAGGTCTTTTCTTTTTTTAATATTCTTAATACCTGTATGATTTACTGTCACCATCTTTATCAGATCATCTTGAGGATTCTGCTTCTCTTACTCTCTACAGTTCACATACTTATCTTCTCTGCCTTGAGTATCTTTTACTACTTGAACATTCATTAACTGTGGAAAAGAAAAAAATAATATATATTAAATGAAAAAATGGTTGTTTTATTTAGTGTTTTGTACTCACTGGGGCTATTCCTCAAATGTACATTTTAAGACAAGGAGTCATTCTTGTCAAAGTGGTCATTAATATGATAAGACAGTGATGGGAATTGTCACAAGGTTCTTGAAGTATAATTACAGATAATTCTTTAATCACTCATTGCATCATTCAATATTTTTATGCACTCTACCACTGTACTATATACTACAGTGTAAGGAAGATGACACATCTTTGATACAAGGCAGCATGTGGTAAGACTCTTGAGATCTTTTCCATGATGGTGGTTGTCCTTTGTTCTCAAAGAGGACCAAAATGACATCACTATGTTGGAGTTAAGGTAAATGTGTCCGCCTTTGGTTTATCAGACCAATACAAATCAGAAGGCTTTGTCATAGGCTGGGCACAAAGAGTCCACATGAACATTTGGAGTAGAGGTCTTATCTCACATTTCCTTTGAGCTCCTGCCATTCTGCTTTGCTCATAGAGCACAGTGTTTTCTTTGATGGAGGCACACCATACCGGGCAGTCCTTTACCAATGTCTCCCATGTCATACAATCAATTCTGAAGTTCTTCACAGATGCCTTGAGAGTTGCATCACTTCTTCTGATTTCTGTGTGGGCACTTGCTTTATATGAGTTCTCAATTAAGTACTCCAAATGTATGTTTGGCATTTGAACGGAGTGGTGAGTCCCTTGGAGTTGTGCTCTCTCCAGTAGAGTTTGAATGCCTGGCAATTTAGCTAGAGAAAGGACCTAGTACTTTTATCTAACTAGATGATCTTCAGAATCATCCTAAGACAATTCAAATGGAAGCGAATCAATTTCCTGGCATGGCTCTGGAATACACTCCAGGTTTCACAGGCATGTAACAATGAGGACTCTGTAGATCTTTACTTTGGCAGGCAGTCTCATCCCTTTTTTTTCTCACATTTTGCTTTAGAGCCTCCCCAACACTCAGTTAGCTCTGGCAATGCATGTCTTAACTCCATTTTCTATGTGTACATCCCTGGAAAGTATGATGACAAAATAAGTGAATTTATTAACACTATCTGATATTTTTCCATTTGCTATAATCAGTGGTTCGACACATTGTATCCTGCTGGGTAGTGAAAAACCTGTGTGCGTGTGTGTGTGTGTGTGTGTGTGTGTGTGTGTGTGTGTGTGTGTTTGTTAATTGCTAAACCAAAATTAGCACAAGCAGCAGAGAATTGATCCATACTTTGTTGCATACCCCTTGCATTCTTACAGGGTGCATTGAGTGTGAACAAAACATCATGCACCAACTTTTTTCTTTATTTTAATCTTGGCATATAGTCTTTTCAAGTCAAATAATTTACCATCAGTGCTATAGCTGACCTTGATGCCCTTTTGGTCATCACTGAAGGCATGTGACAACATTGTTGAAAATATCTTGCTAAAAAGCAAGTGCATAACTTCACTTCACTTCATTGGTGACTGAGAAAGTGCAAGAGAATTTTCCATTACATAGAACCTCTGCAAGCATGCCTTCATGAAGCTGATATACAATACTTACAAACTTCTCTTGGCAACCAAATTTTCCAGAAGTTCTCATGACTAATAGTATCAAAATCTTTCTTCTGATTGATGAATATTGGATTCAATTCTCTGTTCTGTCCTGGCATTTCTTTTGGGTTTGTCAGGCATCAAACACAACAACTCCTCAATCCTTTCTGAAGCCACACTGGCTCTCAGGTAGATGACCATCTTCCAGGTGAAGAATGACTCTGGCAAGATTCTAACTAGCAGTGACTAAGAGAGAGATCCCCCTGTGATTGTCTCACTTTTCATAGACAAAGTTGGATAATGGCATTCTAGGTAGAGAGAATGGAAAGGATATGTAAGTGAAGAGAAAAGATTTTCTAGAGCTAGAGGAAGCTAGGTGGCTCCATAAGCAGAATGCTTGGCCTGGAATTGGAAAACTTGAGATCAAATCTGGTTTCAGTCACTTTATGACCCAAAGCAAATCATATATCCTTTGTTTGCAAATTACCTTATGTGTAAAATGGGAATGACAATTGTACTTCAGGGTCATTGTGAGTATCAAATGAAATAGTAATGGTAAACCTTTGTACAGTATCTGGCACATAAGTGTTATATAAATATTATTATTATGCAGGAAATGTGATTTTTTCAATTTTTCTTAAACTTATAAATTCATCCATTATATCCTTCAAAATAATTTCTGCTCCCATTAGTCCTCAGGTATAAAACATTAGTATAGACTTTTAGCTGGGCCTTTTTATATAAATTTTATAAAATTATATAAAATTTGATTTCATTATAGCATTCAATATAACAATCAATGAGAATTTATTATACATTTACTTATTATGCAGATAGTGTTCTAAACAGCAGGAATATAAATAAAAAGGAAAAATAGGCCATACCTATTAAAAGCTTATATTCTCATGGGAGAGGCAAACATACGTGATATATAGAGTGTAGGTGGAAGGTAATTTTAGAGAAGATGGCACTAGCAGCTGAGGGAGGAATGAAATGTCTGCGAAAGCACTCTAGCATAAAATGGTATTTGAGATGAGTCTTAAAAATAACTAAAAATTCAAAATGGCCATGATGAGTTTGGAGAGCATTCTGGGCATGAGGAACCTAAAGCAAAGACATAGAGATGAAATATAAGGTATTAGGTATGAGAAATAAAAGTAGGCCACAATTGAGGAATTGAATGTGGAGGGGGAGTGATGTGTAAAATAATAAGAAATTTGTTAAATAACTATCAAATATTTAGCAGGGCACAACAAGCTAATAAAACATAGTAGAGATCGATATACTTATATAACTCCCAATTACTTACATGTTTGGAAGAACATTACAACTGTTACCAGGTTGTTAGAAGTGACTGAACTATTTAGTTCAAAATCTTAATGACCCAGGAAAATTTACTAATAATCTATTTTCCAAATGTTGGCAGACAAATATAAGATAACATAATTCTTAATACACATCTCTTTTTTCATGAAAACTAGATAACTAGGTTGTAAGTTGACATATTTGTTTTGAGTTTCAAAAGTCTTTTCATCATGACTTAGAGATGTACTAAGTATAATGGAAAATCTAATGACTATTCAGGAATGTACAAATAAAAGAGCCCTTAGAGTTATTCCATTTATCTCAGAATGTGTTTTAATAAAAAGAAGGGCATAATGTGGGAAATCTCAATTATTTCAATATATTTTGGAGTTCTCTTTCTTTGTGTGTGCTTGTCAGAATTGAATCAGCAGGTAACTTCTTGTCTTCCCTTAATATGATCATTTTATTTTTCAAATGTTGGAGGAGCTAATAAAGGGAAAATCTGTTCTGAATTTTACTCTCTCCAACATGAAATTCTGGACAAGAAATCATGAGGAACTAGGGAGGAAGAAACCAGTTAATGTGAAAATTTGTGAAACAGAAAGGAAAAGTAAGTTTATTTGCATGTGTAGCCTAGATTTGGGCAAATCATATATTAAAGAGGAAAGGGAAAACCTTAGTATGTCTCCCCATGATCCCCAAATTCCTCAGAAGTCAACCCAAGGAAGATATGAACCTCTAAATAATGAAATTATGAAGGAAAATCAGCTTCATTGAGGAGAAAAGATGGTATTGGTTTGTTGTTTTAAAGTGTTTGCACATATATCAACACACATATTTTAAAGGATATGAATCAAATGTGGAAAGAAGGATGAGTACTACATGGAATGCAAAGGTATTTAAGGGTTTTTTCAGAACAATACCAGGTGTACTAAAGATCAGAATGAATTAGAAGTGAAAAGAAAAAGAAAAGGTAGTGGAATCTTTTTAGCTACATTGGAGAAAAGGTAAGAAGACATCACAGAAAGGATGACTATTCCTTGGAATACATAAAGCAATGATAATGTATGAAAAATCAAGCAGAACTGCTCAAACTGTATTTTACTTCTATTTTCTCTGTCAGAGAAAAATAATCTTTGAGTGGAAAAGGAAGGGAATAGGAGTTCTTGGACTGTTGATCTGTTTTCCTAAGCCCAAGTCTGGCTTTGATTATAGTCCAAAGGTTTTCAATGGGATTTAATTAGTAAAGTTTCCCAGGCCAGAGAAGGAATGATAGCAGATTATGAACAAGTCAGAGACATTCAGAATTCTTGATCAGAGCAGTGGAACTCTTAGGTTTGTCCATTCATAAAAGTGTCAGAAGTAAAGGAGCAGCACACAAAAAGTAAATCTATTTAAGAAATAGAAAGTCAGGGTGTATTAATAAACTCTGATGTGTTTTTTTTTCTTTAAAGTTTTGAGTTCCAAATTATATCCTTCCTTTCTTCATTCACCTCCCCTTCTCTCTGATTTGGTTAGCAATTAGATATAGGTTATACATGTTGTCCAATTATGCAAAGCATTTCCACATGAGTCACCTTGTATAAGAAGACAAAGAGAAAAGGAAGTGAAAAATAGCATGCTTCAGTATGTATTCAATCAAAATCAGTTATTTCTCTGGAGGTAGATACTATGCTTCATTAGTCCTTCAGAACTGTCTTCAATCTATGTATTGCTGAGAAAAGTTAAGTTATTAACAGTTCTTTAGTGAATAATATTCCTGCTACTGTGTACAATATTCCCTTGGTTCTGTTCACTCTGCTATGTATCACTTCATGTAAGTATTTCCAGGTTTTTTCTGAAATATCCTGCTTGTCATTTCTCATAGCATACTAATATTCCATTAAAATCATATACCACAGCTTGTTTGACCATTCCCTAATTGATGGGCATCCCTTTGATTTCCGATTCTCAGTTCCCACAAAAAGAGTTGCTATAAGTATTGTTTTTGTACAAATAAGCCCTTTTCCCTTTTTTAGGTGTCTTTGGGATATAGACCTATCAGTAGTATTGCTGGATAAAAGCAAATGCACAGTTTTATAGACCTTTGGACAGAGTTCCAAATTGCTCTCCAGCATGGTTGAATCAGTTCACAGCTTCACCAAGAGTGCATTAGTGTCCCAAGTTTTCCACATCCTCTCCAATAACCAGCATTTTCCATTGTTCCCATATTAGGGACTCTGATAGATGTGACTTGTTTTAATTTACATTTCTCTGATCAAAAGTGATTTAGAGAATTTTTTCATATGACTACAAACAGCTTTGATTTCTTTGTTTGAAAATTGCCAAACACTGATATATGTTGAAGTCCCATGGTATGAGGATTGATGTGAAAGATATGTTCTAGGCATGGGAATGGATTATACAAATGATGTGGGAAATTCCTTTTTCATATGTGGTTTTGAAGCGATGCATATTAATTCTTTAAAGAGTCCATTAACCCGATTTTTGTTTAAGAAAACATGAGTTTGAAAGAATACTTCATATATACATGTATATATGTATATATATATATATATATATATATATATATATATATATATATACACATATGCATATATTTCAGACAGGCTGTATAAAAGCAAGAAACAAAATTATCTTTCCTGAAACTTATTTTAGAAAAGATTGTGCCTTCTTCCATCTGATAGTCTTTACATATAGTACTACTTGGAAAAAATTGATTCATTAAAACATTTTTTGAGATTTTTTTCTACCCTTACAATAACATAATGGGTACTTGCAGGGGTAAGGGGAGGAAAGAGGAGAGAGAGAAAGAAGGGATGGAAAGCAAACAAAAATTATTTGGGTTTTATTTATATTAATTAGATAAATTATATAAAACTAACAAATTACAAAGAAGAAATTATGTCAAAGACATTTAAAAAGATGAAATCAAAGAAATGTATGACTAAAATATTAGGGTGGTCATATTGTAAACATGAAAGATAGCAAATGGAATGTTTTATTGGTATCCAACATAAAGAAAATGATAAGTAACCCCATACTTTAGCCTGTTGGGTGAATCTTCTGTGGAAAACTTAATGGGACATATGAATCAGAGGCATTCATGATGAACACATATGGAAGGGTTGTGCGAAAAATTTACCAAATGAAAAACCAAACATTCATTGGAACATTGGAATATGGTCAATAATTGCTATCAATCATCAGAGAAAAATGGAAAGTAACACATTCAGAAGTCATACTACTCAATTTCTCTTGCCAGCATACTTCCATCCTTCCTCTGACTATACTAAAAACAGACTCCCTTGTGTTTATATAATTATACATCTAGAAAAAACCCCTAAGGAATAATTTTACTCTTTGCCCTTAGATACTGCTTTGATTCCAGATTTGAAGGCTCATGTTCTAAGTTGAATGATGTTAAATTTGTCTTCCTAATAGAAGGAAGCTCATTGAAAGGGCAGTAATCCCATGGAGCTGATATTTTAATCTTGCTCAACTGTAATTTTATTTTTTCCATTAAAATTATGCCTTATTATTCCTGCTGTGGGTAGTATTTAGTGTACTTCAGGTACTGAGATAGGGAATCACTAAGATTTTTAATGATTAATAGCTTAGAAATTACTGATATTTTCTTTTAGTCTCACTTCACCAACTCAAGAGTAGATCAAGCCTATTGTTCACATGGAACATGTATTTATAGAAACTCTAATGTGCAAGCAGCAGTACATAACAATTTGATTTCTGTCATGCTGGCATGACTAAAAATATATTTATAACTCGATCTTCAAGAACCATGCCTCAGAACTAAAGATATTATGGGTAAAGCCTGAAAAGACAAATTCCATTTATTTCATCAATATTAGGATAAAGAAAGGATGTGTGACTTCAGTAGTATGAGAACTCTATCCACTGGAGGCAATAAATAGGTGGTCTTTGTGTATTGTTATGACTTTAAATTCCTTTACTTGTGACCAATCTGGTGTTAGCTTTCTCTGTGCAGAGCTGGGCAGGTATTCAGATGATAGATAAAGTATATTCTCAGAATCATACAAAAAGCTTCTCTATCTTAGCAGAACCCACTAAGGCTTGCTGTCCACTTGATTTGACTTTGTGAGACCAAAGTCACCTCCATGGAACAAAAAAAAGCATTAGAGAAGCATGGGACCATAGTATTATTTCAATTAATGTGTTAAATATCCCAGTATATTTAGCAAAAAAATTATCAAATTTTTCCTCTTCAAATACTCATATAATATATTTATGAACTACAATTTTTCTTTGCATACTGTATCATTAAGAGCAAGATATCTGAAATGAACTGGATCCAGGTTCAATCTTGGAGGCATACCAATATCAAGAATATTGTCTATGTTCTCTCTTACAATTTATTTTCTTACCTAGATTTTCTCTGGGAAAATTAAAATACAGTTTGGTTTTAGCTTTCTACTAGGAATATTAATCTCTATTCCTGCAAACAACCCAATATTTCTAATCAGTCATTAAACATAGAATATTTATTTAAGACAATAATGAGTTCAATCTATCAACCAAAAATTAATTAAAGATCTATTATGTGCCAGTCACTCTCCTATGCCCCAAATACAAAAGGAGGCAAAATACAGTCCCTAGCCTGATGGAGCTTGCAATCTAGTGAGCAAACAATATGCCAATGAATATATACAAGGCAAGCTATATATGGGATTAATAGGAACTATTAAGGAAGAATAGAAGGAAGGTGCGAAAATTAAGAGAGGTGGCATAGTTTTCCTGTAAAAATGGAGATTTTATTTGGTAAGGAAGTAACCACTGTTAAAATTTAAGGACAGAGTTCAAGGAAGTCAGGAAAGTCAATGGCTAGTTTTAAGGAGAGAGAGCATTACAGAGAGGTAGACAGGGAAAGAAAATGTCTAGAGTTGAGAGATGGAGTTTCTTGTACATGGAATAGCCAGGAAGCCATTAGATTGCAGAGTATGTGAGGGAAAGTAAGGTGTGTAAAAGAACTGGAAAGTTACGGAACTAACTTATGAAAGGCTTTGAATGTCAAACAAAGCATTTTGTGTTTGATCCCAGGGCAATTGGGAATGGAGAGATACTTGATTAAAGCTGAATCATCAACAGGCTATTGCAATACCTCAGGCATAAGATGATGAGGGCATGTACTAGAGTGTCACAGTGGAGAAGAGGGCATATTGAAGAGATGTTGTAGAGGTCAAATCAATAGGTCTAGTTAACACAATGGATAGAGGTGGCAAGATAAATTAAAAGCTGGACGATGCCTTCTAGGTTGTGAGAATAAGGATTGAAACAATGATATTATCCTCTACAGTAATAGGAAAGATAGGCAGGTAAAGGTTTGAGGGGAAAAGATAATGAGTTGTGTTTAGACATACTTAGTTTAAGATATCTTCTGGATACCCAGTTTGAGATTTCAGAAAGGCGGTTGGAGATGTGAGATTGGAAGTCAGTAAAGAGTTTGGCAGGAAAGGTAGATTTGAGAATCATCAACACAGAGATAGTAGGTAAACCTACAGGAACTGATAAGATCACCAACTGATGTAGCTGGTTGGTTGGTGGTTGGTTGTTGTCCTTTGTTCTGAAAGAGGACCAAAATGATAGCAACATGGTAAAATGGTTTCAATGTGTATGACTGTGGCTAATCAGACCAATATGAGCTTCAAATACTTTATCATAGATTGAGCATAGTTAGTCCCTGTGAACACTTGGAATGGTCACTCCAAATGTGTATATCCTATGCTTCCTTTGTGCAGTTTCAATTCTGCTTTGCTCATAAAGCACAACACCTTCTCTGACATGGGCAGATGATGCTGAGTGGTCCTGTGCCAGTGTCTCCCATGTCCCACAATCAAATCCAAAGTTCTTTAGAGAGACCTTGAGAGTATCCTTGTAGTGCTTCTTCTGACCACCATGTGATTGCCTTCCCATACTATATAAAATAGTCTTTTTTACAAGCACACATTTTTCATTGAAACCTTGTGGCCAGCCCATCAGAGTTGCTCTCTCTGAAGCACGGTTTGAATGCTTGGCAGTTTAGTTGGAGCAAGGACTTCAGTATCTGCCACCTTATTCTGCCAGGTAACCTTCAGAATTTTCTAAAGCAGTTCAAATGGAAGTGATTCAGTTAAATCCATAGGAACTCATAAGATCATCAATTGATGTAATATATAGAGAGAAGAGCAGAAGGCTCAGGATAGAACCCTGAGGGAAACATACAATTAGAAGGCATGGTGTGAATGAAGATCCAGTAAAGAAGACTGAAAGGGAGCAGTCAAACAGTTTGGAGGAGAACTAGGAGAGAAACCTGGGGAAAAGAGATTATCAAGAAGGAAAGGATGAGTCATAATATCAAAATATGCAGAAAAGTGAAGGATAATTAGAATTGAGAAAATAATAGAAAAATAGTTTCAGTGAAATGATAAGATCAGAAATTAGAAAGTAAACTGTTAAAAAAGAGTGAAGATCCCTCACCCACCCCAAGGAGTTTAATTACAAAGGACAAAAAAGATATAAAACAATAGTGGTGATGAAAGGTTATTGTGAGAGTCTTTTAAAGAAGGGTTAAACATGGACGTGTTTGTAGGCAATTGGAAATAAACCAGTAAACAGGGAGAGATTGAAAATAAGTTATATTGTGAAAATGATAGAAAGGTAATCTGTTACAGGAGTTGGAATGGAAGGACGTTTCTTAAATAGGTAGAGGGGTTAACCTTGGCAAGAAGTAAGGTAGCTTCTTTAGGCAATATGAGAATAAATGAAGAAATAGTAAAAGGGCATCTGAATGATAGTAGATGAGAAAGAGATGAAAAGAAGGAGTACACAGTAAATGGCCATTATTTTTTTTCTGTAAAATATGAGACGAAAATCTCAACTGAAAGGATTGAGGAAGGGGAGGTATGAGAGTTTTGATGAAGGAACAAGAAGTTTGGAAGAGACATTGTAGAGAGTAGGATAGTGAGTTCATAAGGGAGGTATAGTAAGATTGCCCAGGAGCAGTGAGGACCCAGTTGAAGTTGTAAAACATAGATCTGTAATGGACCAGTTAGAATGGTTGCTTGATTTTCTCTACCTTCATTAAGCAACATAAGTGAAGGAATGAAAGTGTCAGCACAAGTGTAGATGTGAAGGCAATGTATAGTAGCCCACGTGATTCAAGGCTAAGGCTTGGCAAGAACAAAAAAAATATGATAAGAAGACTAAGGATTCATGAGAGAAAGTGTAAAGTTAAATGGTTCATCAAGGGGTCAAGATAGGGAGAAAAAAGAGAGAGTTCAAAGGAGATGACCAAGAGAGAATTGAGGGGTCAAGGGATTGGAATTTTATAAGGGAAGACAAGAGGGGGAACCAAAAAGCCATTAAGTTTTGATTGGATAAGGGAATTTCAGAATTCTTAATACGGAGGTGGCACATTTGTATGATGGAAAGATCAATGGTATCAATATATGACTGAGGTTGGGTGGAGGCTCATAGGAAGTGGTTTCAAATGATCATATTCAAGAGAATCTTAGTGGTTAAAAAGTTTGGGGGAGAGTCATCATGCATGTTGAAGTCTCCTAGTATAGGGACAGAGGTTGGAGACGAGAGAAAGATTGCAAGCCATATATCAAACACATAGACAAAAGGTGAGTGACCTGAGGTCTTCAGACAAAAGCTATACAAATTTTAATTTGGTGGTAGGTATGGATGGCATAAACCACAAAGGAAGAGAGGTTAATGAGTGATGGAGGTCAAGGGAAAATATGAAAGTGACAGTGGGTAACAAGAAATATTCCATCTCCTCTGCTGCAACCCATGAACTGAAGAGAATGAAGATCCCACAAGTAGGAGAAAGGGTGGCCAGGGTAGTTGTGTTATTGTGAAGATCCAGAGTTCAGTAACAGCTGGTAGAAGGAAGGACGGGGAGAAGAAAAGATTTAGAAGGAAGGGAAATTTCTTGTCTATGGAACATACATTCTAGGGGGCACAGCAGAAGAGCAGGGTGGTGTTTAGTTGAATCTTGGGGGCTGGCAGTTTCAGGGAGATCAGAATAAGGAACTGGGTGATGAGGGGGTGGGAAATGGACTTCGGAGGATGAGCCAAAGGAGTTAGACTCACAAGGATGGGAATTTTCATTAAGGGGAAGATGTCACTTTTCCCAACAAAGTCAGATATCTGATAGAAGCAAGTGCAGCATGAGACAGGAGGCAAGGTTCTTAGTGAATAGAGTGGGGACTACAGAGGACAGAGATCCTTCTTCTCACCCAAAGAGACTGGCAAGGAGGATCAGCAGGAAGGAGCAGACCCCTTGAGCAGGAGAAAGTTCCCTGGGACAGATGGAAGATGCCCCACCCCTTGCTACCTTTTTTCAGGAGACCCAGAAGGAAAGAGAGTATGTTTTAGGGAAGAAATCTTGCCTCAAAATGAAATAATTTTTGTCCCACCATCCCTTTTCCTGAGATGATCCATACCTATAAAGAATTCTGACGCCAACTAGGAAAGCTTCATGCCTGTGTGGCCAGAGCTAATGTATTCAATGACTTGTATTGGACTGTCTTCCAAGCCTACAGCTTTGCAATTCCTTTAATAATAGCTATTCATATTTAGCTTGGAACAAAATAGCAGTCCAACTCTCTATCTCTTGCTGGTAGTGAAAGCTTTTTTTCTCTTTCTGTTCAGTTACATGACATCTGAACCTGCTCCTTCATCCATATGCATGTTCCTCATTATTCCTTTTCCCTACCTCTTTCTGGTATCCCCTCTCCTTCCAGCCATCATTGCTAAAGGAAAAAGAATTCCATTCATCTTTTCCCTAATTCAGGGTGCAGGCTGTACATTCTGTACATAGCACTTGCCACTGACTCTTATGGAGAAAGGGCTAAAACTCTCTCCCCTTTTCACCCTTCCTTCTGACTCCAGTTATACTCCTTGATAATCCATTCAAAATACTTTGAGAAGTGCAAAGGCCTCAACAAAGCAAAAGAAATATGAGTGGTGGAGAGAAAAACTCAGCAGTCACTGCTGGCAGCTCTGAAATGACAACAAATGCTCAAGTTCCCTGAAGAACCTCCTTTACTCACTATGGCAAATACATTTCTTTTCATTACTCTTGTGTTTCCCCATTTTCCTCATTTTAGAACTTTAACCAATGGGTGCTATTCTTACAGGAGCATGCGATGCTTGTGCTCATTCTGTCATCTGCCCTTGTTTTAACTGATTTTTGCATTTTTAAAATCTACGTTGGTAGATAAAATTCTTTATAGATCCACTTGGTTCTTTTTTATACAAGTTCTCTTTTTTTCCCTTCTTCATCAAAGTTGTCCTTATTTATGTTTTCAGTATTACAGATTATTTCTTCTATTAGATTTTGAGTTCATGCCATGAGATATTATCTATCATTCCTTTCCAGCCTTCAGGTTATACTCTGCCAAAATGCAGAATTCATGTGAAACTCTACCTGATTCACTAAGAGCACTTGGTGGGATGATGTTATATAATAGATAAGAGTGCTTTAAGGCTTCCAAATTACACATGAATGCCTGAGCTCATATTTGAACACAGGAAGAAAAGTTGCCTTCCAGATACTAATATTTTCATCATTGTATACATAAAGAAATGGAGACTGAGAAGAGATAAGTGACTTACCTGCAGTCAAACAGCTAGTAAGCAACTGAGATAGGAATAAAATCCCAGGCTTCTTGACACAAAGACTAGCATTCTATCCATTATGCCACCCAAAGAATTCTGGATTTGGAAGCAGATTCCAAGGTTCAAATTCTGCTCAACTCCCTTTTCAGACTTAGCCTGGTAACTTCTCTGGGGCTCAGTTTCATTCTTGGTAAAATTAGAGGCCAAACGAGTCTCTGTGTTGTCTTTTAGGGCTGCTAGATGGCGCAGTGGATAGAGGTCCAGGGTCTGGAACTGAGTCAGGAAAATCATCTTCCAGTGTTCAAATCTGTCCTCAGACATTCATTAGGTGTGTGACCTTGGACAAGTCATTTAATCCTGGTTTTTTTAGCTTCCTCATCTGTAAAATGAACTGGAGAAGGAAATGGCAAACCACTCCAGTATCTTTACCAAGAAAACCCCAAATGGGCTAGCGAAGAGTTGGACATAACGGGAAAAAATGACTGAACAAGTGATTTTTTTCCTTCTAAATCTGTGCTTCCATTAGCCAGTGGAAAACTCTAAAATTAGCTATTTGCTTCCCTTTAAAGTTCCCATCATTTCTTTTCCATATTTATATCCAGAATACAAATTTTTCTCAATAGTCTCTACAACTTCTTGGAAGGATAAAATTAAGTCAAAGAAGTTGTTAATTGCTCTGCTTTTGGCATGTAGTATGTCTTTAAAATGTTAATTGACTGTTAAATTTCCTGATTACTAAAGGTACAAATAGCATAGCTATTAAGATTAATCATATAGGTCAGCTATCATGGTATATAATTGAGCTCTCTGAAAAATACCACCACCCTTTCTGTCCTCATTGCCCCACTATAACTGCCAGCTACTTTGATGAAATAGAAAGATTTTATCCTAAGAGCTTATGTTTGAAAGAAACCTGAGGGATCATCTAATCCAATGCCTCATCTTTCAGGTAAGGAAACTGAGTCCCGGAACAATTAAATTACTTGTCTGAAAGCAAAATCTAGCTAATTAATAGTAAACACAGAATTAGAATTTACTCCTCCTGATTTCCAGGTCAGTGCTCTGTCCATTTCATTATATGCTGTCTCCCACTGGAGAATTGTAAACCAAGTTTGCTTAGGAACCTGAATCTTTGTATTTATAAAAAGATAGTTGTGTCTTTGAATGTCAAGCAGTGGAGGCATTATAGAGTCATTAGCTATTTCTGTGAAGCCAGCAATTAAATTTTAAGCCAATTTAAAGTTTGTGAATTATATGTGGTGGCCAAGATTTTTGAAGGTGACCTGGGACATGTGTCTAATGCATTGCTGATCTTGTTATCACTGTAAGATTATGATACTTTGGAATCAGCATCCTGGAAAAGTCACCTAAAAAAAGACCCTTAATTTAAAAAATGGTCTTTAGATGCATAGCACAACAGAAGGACAATTAAAAGTAGTCAGTGTCTATTATCATTACTACCGGTTCTGCTAATGAGTTCTGTGACTTGTTTCTGAATCAAAATGCTGCTCCTGAGAAAGCTTATCAACCTAAGTAAGTGAGCCTTTATCACTTTGCCCTTAAATAGCTTGTGTTCTGAGCCTTTGAGTTTGGGGAACGGTACTAAAAGAAACTCTTTATAAAAGAGCTATTAGTCTTGTGCAGTCTAGGATTTGACAGCTCATGAGGTTACACAGACCATTACATTACCAACATCATTTCCAATTCCTTTGGCATCTCCTCTAGGCAACTCGGGAGAAATACCTCAGCTGTTTTTGTTTCTAACCTATAACAGATTATGAAAAAGAAATATCTTTGTTCAGGAATTTTTTTCTTTTAAGTGCATCCTTTAAAGGACTATATTTTTGTGCTATCTCCATAATTCAGGTGG
The DNA here is from genome assembly GCA_028658325.1 of Potorous gilbertii. Lineage (NCBI taxonomy): Eukaryota > Metazoa > Chordata > Mammalia > Diprotodontia > Potoroidae > Potorous > Potorous gilbertii. The sequence continues at coordinate 390,876,704 of CM053771.1, forward strand.
GAAAAGATAAATAAAGGTCGTTTGCAAAAGCATTTTCTTCAGGATATTACCTTTTAGAAAGAACTTACTTGGCAATCAGAATTTATCCAAATGAGACTGAATATATTTCACTGTTGTAGAAGTATTCTGAAATGAACTAGATTTGAAACTATAGATGATATTTAAAGAGCTGTTTCTCTTTAATTCATTTTCTTCCATTACTCTGATCTATGATCTCATGTCTGCCCAACACGTGCAAATCTTCTGATAAGTTTGCTACAGGAGGTCTGCCAAATGTTCTGGAGGCTTTCCGGCTTTTCTCTTGATAATCGAGGACACCAGTAGAGTACACAGGCTGTTCACCTGTTATTTCCTCACTATGCCAGGTGAACAGCTCAATAAATCAATCACAGCATTTATTAAGAGCTTATTGGTGGGCTTGAGGGTACATGTCTGAAATCCCTGCTGCTGGGGAGGCTGGTCAATTTAATGAGCCCTGGATGGCCGTTGCACTTCCAGCCTGGGCAACATAAGGACATCCAATCAGAACAAAACTTGCTGCATGTCAGGCAATATGCTAAGGGATGGGCATACAAAGAAAGCCAAAACCATTCCCTGCCTGCAACAGGACTCTTATTCTAATGGGTGAGACAATGTAATAGGTTTTCTCGAAGACATGCTTTACTCTGTCTCCTTTGTAGTTCTGTATTTTCGGGGATTGTGTCTTGCTCAGACTCATCATGCATCTGTCCATTGCCATTTGAATTACAGTGATTTTTTTTTCTTCAGAGACTAGTGTTCTGTAATTGGTAACTATACAACACCAGTAGAATATTGGTATTTTTTTAAATGGGCCTTTGTTTCCAGGAGAAAGAAGGGAAAAGAGCTTTGTAATTTCCCCAAAGCAATCTAGCCCAGTTTTGAGTGAATCAAAATCTGTCCCTGTTTCTGGGCAGACAATGCAATTCAGCCATATATTTGAATAGATTAACACAGCTCATAAATCGAGATAGTCTTAGGATTTGAAATTGATCATTTTTCAAAAGAACTAAAAAAAATCCTATCTGCTTATGATAAAATGGAGCACAGCATTAACACTGTATGTTTGTGGGTTTAGAATATACTATTTTGTCTCAATATTTTTATATCTTTTTAAACTAAATTTAAGCTGACTAGATGTTGCTAAATATTTCATTTTTTAAAATAGATGTCATATATTTCCTTATTAAAATTTGATCTCCTTTGTTGAAAACATCTCTATAATTAAAACATGTAGAGTGCTTAAAAACAGTCCATAACCATAGAGAATGTACGAGCTTGGCGAAACAAAGTCCCAGGATGAAAGGTATCAGAAAGAATGATAATAGCTACCATTCCCAACAATCCAGTGAACTGGATAGTCTGAGTATTATTTTATTAATGAAACATTTTAGGTTCAGAGAGTTAAATGACTTTTCCAAGATTGCAGGTTCTTAATAAATGCTTATTGATTAACTTATGTATCTAGTGTTCAGGGATGATCCTGACTCAGGCCAGTATTTTATGGTCAATATGGGAACGAAATGACATACAGGTCGTTCAAATATTTTTAAAAAGAGACTTAGTTACCCATAATCAGTCAATTTAATGTCTCCTATGTGCCAGGAACTGTGCTAATTGTACAATAGAATATTGAAGAAAGTTAAAAACTGAAGACAACTCAAGGTTATTCAGCTCCTGCCTCTGTGTTGTATACTATATGCAACATTCAAGCATGGTTGAAGTTTATTGTGAATTTTTTTTATACTCAGGTGACCAGAGAGTGATGTCAGCAG
>CM053771.1:390878996-390905921 GCA_028658325.1 Potorous gilbertii
CATGCTGATGGCTGAATACTATGATATCATTCTTTAAAAGAAATAAAAAGACATCAATAACTAACAATATAATTTTGATATAAATATTTTATTCATTGATCTTTTCTAACTCTTTTTCCACTTGGCTAATTCTGCTTTTGACAGCATTCTTCTCCTCATTGGCTTTTTGAACCTCTTTTGCCATTTGAGTTAGCCTATTTTCAAGGTGGTATTTTCTTCAGCATTTTTTGGGGTCTCCTTTATCAAGGTATTGACCCCCTTTTTCATGCTTTTCTTGCATCTCTCTCATTTCTCTTCCCAGTTTTTCCTCTAGCTGTCTAACTTGATTTTCAAAATCCTTTTTGAGCTTTTCCAAGGCCTGAGCCCATTGGATATCTATTGAGATGTTTGAGATAAGAGGCCTTGACTCCTATGTCTTTACCTGATGGTAAGCAGTTTTCTTCCTCGTCAGAGAGGAAGGTTGGAATCATCTGTTCCCCAAGAAAGTAACCTTCTATGGTCTTATTTTTTTTTTCCCTTTTCTGGGCATTTTCCCAGCCAGTTACTTGACTTCTGAGATTCCTGTCCACCCTCTCATAGATCTGCCCAGCTAGTGCTTGGGGTCTGAGATTCAAATGCTGCTCTCCAGCCTCAGGGCTTTCAGTGGTGGGCCTGGCTGCTATAAAAAAGGAGCTTAAGTTCTGGTGCTCAGGTTGGGGCAGGGTCGCCTCCCAGGCTCAGTTCCCTCAGGGGATTTATGCAGAGATCTTCTGTAATGGAGCTGCTGCTGAGCTCCTGCCTGCTCCTGGAGCCTCTGGCCGCCTGTTGCCTCTGCTGCTGCCTCTGCTGCTGCCTCCTGAGGGGGCCTGAGTCATGGAGACTCTCTGCTCCCCTCTCAGCTCGTCCAGACGTCTCTCTCACTGAGCTGTGTGTCTGTGCGTGGAGGGACCTTCGTGGCCACTGGAGTTTCCATCCCTGAAGCCTGCTCGGATCTGCTTACTCCTCTCTGTGCCATGTGACCATGGCAGAGCAGGGTTGGGCTCTGCTCCCGTCCGGTGCATGACCGACCTTTGTAATCTGTTTTTCAGGGCTCTCTGGAATGGAAATCTTCTTCACCTTGTTGCTGTGCAGCTCCACTGTTCCAGAATTTGTTGGGAATTCTTTTGGCAGATAATTATGGGCTGTGGGTTCGGAGCTAGCATATGTGAGTCTTTCTACTCCACCATCTTGGCTCTGCCCCCCCCCCCGGTTAGTATATTTTTAAGATATTATTTTCTTCAGCATTTTTGGGTCCCATTTAACAAGAACTTAACTCATTTTTCATGATTTTCTTGCATCAGTTTCATTTCTCTTCCCAATTTTTCCTCTACTTCTCTTACTTGATTTTCAAAATCCTTTCTGAGGTCTTCTATGGCCTGAGAGCAATTCATATTCTTCTTGGAGGCTTCTGATGTAGAACCTTTGACTTTGTAGTCTTCTTCTTTTTTCATATTTAGTCTTCTTTGTCTCCAGAGCAAGATTCTATAGTCTAATTCTTTTTCCAGTTTTTGCTCATTTCCCCAGCCATTTATCTCACTTTTGAGTCCTTTATCAAGGTAGTTCTCTACTTCCAAAGGAAAGGTGCACTGTCAGCTGCTCAGTCTTCCCACCTAATCTGTGTACCTAGAGATACAAAAACAAGCACTGCCCTTTCCCCTGCTGCAGGTGCCATGGGCTCCTCCTCCCCCTCAGCCACCCTGGGAATGTGGCCAGAGCACTCTTGTCTCTCACACAGGCCAACAAGGGCAGTTTTTTTCCATTGATCTTCCAAAATGTCTTCTGTGTTTTGGGGTTGTGAAGTCTGAATCCTTCCATGTATGTCAGAATTTCATTCCACTTAACCCAGGACTGCTCAGGTCCCATCTGTTCCAGTGTGGTCCATGTAGCACAGTAGACCCTTCCCATCTACCTTCTTGGCTGCCTTGGCCTTGAGATTTGCTTCACTATGTCATTCTCTGGGTTTTGCAGCTCCAGAATCTATTTAGACACATTTTTAACAGGTATTTGGTTGAGTTTGGGGGGACCGCTCTAGAACGTGACTGCTTTTGCACTTCTGTCTTGACTTGACCCCTAAAGAAATCTCTTTTAACATATAGCAGTTTCAGTCAAATACATGTTGTAATAATTCACTATTTTGTATAATTTTTTTCATGGAATGCACTTTATGAGTCATTCATGAATTTGTGTTTTTCTGCTATGTTAAAACAATTTCTATCAGTACAAAAATGAAATGTGATAAATATAATTTAGCAGACATAAATTGATTTAGTAATAAAGAGAATGAAGATAATATTTTGTAAGTTTTGGTTGGAGTGGGGCAAGGATGAGGAATACTTTCATAGATGTGATATATCAGTTAGTCTTTGAGATGTACATAAGATTTTGAGAATCATGGATTGAGTCAATTGGAGGAAATTAGAGAAGAGGTAAAATAAGTTCAGGCATGAATAATGGCACTGAGATCTGAGGTCAGAAATTATAAAGCGTTCAAGGAATAGTCCATTTTGGCTAAAATTTACAGTAAGTAGGAGGGAAAATGCAAAAGATTGATCATGGAGGAATTTGAGTACAGGGCTAAGGAATTTGGAATTTAATGTAAGCTCCAGTGAGTCATTGAAGGTTTTTGCAAAGGGCAATGAATAACATGTTCAAGACTATGCTTATGTATGTTGATCTTTTAATATGAGAGGCATTAAGGGCCTAGAAAATGAAGGCAGGAAGTTCAATGAGGAAGCCACTTCCACAGTCCAAGAGATAATATAAACCTGAACTAGTGTTGGCAACTCCATAGGATGGAAATCTAGTCTAATTGAGTACATGCAGAAGAGTTTAAACATTACTGAAATCCTAAGCTTTAGATGATCAGGTAGACAATGGCCATAGAGATAAATAAGGGAATTGGGGATAAGAAGAGGTCATTTGAAGGAGTTGGGATGAAACTTTAGACATGATGATTCTGAAGTGTTAACAGGAAATCTAGTTGGAGGTTTCGAATATGTAAATTAGAAATATGGGTCAGCACTTGAAGGGAGAGTTCTACACTAGATATACAAATTTAGAAGCATTCCTATAGAATTAATTTGAAGGAATAATTAATATGTGAGAAGTGATAAAATGCAAAGAGAGAGAATGTGTGAAGAAACTAGGAAAGAGAAAGCTAGATGGCTTCATGGATCAAGTTCTCATACTGGAATCAGGAAGATTTGCATTCCAATATATCCTCATTTGCTTACTATCTAGGTGACCTTGAGGAAGTCACTTAATCTGTGTCTCATCTTTCCTCAACCACAATATAAATATAATAAAACACCCCTTTCTTGTGTTGATCAAATGAAAGGTTAATTGTAAAGCACTTAAATACAGGCCCTGGTATTTAGCAGGCATTTAATAAATGGTTCCTTCCTTTCAATAGTAACTTGGAAAATGTCAACATTTACAGAGAGGGAGAAAGAGCCACCACAAGTCATAGAAAAGACTTCATAAAAAAGTAGGAAAAACAAGCCAGAGAACACAGTATAAGGGAAGCCTAGACAGGGAGAATTTCAAGAAGCAGGGTGTGGTGACCAGAGTCAAGAGCTCTAGGAGTCTAATATTTTTAAACAAGCAAAATTGGTTGTCAATAACCTCCACCTTTCAGAGTATTATTCCATTACCTGCAAGCTGCCTGCATGAAGACTTAGAGATCAGGTGCAAAATCCAACTGGATAGAAGGGGAAAGAATTTAATTTAGGTGGCATTGAAGCCACAGACTCTTTGACTGATAATGCTTCTAGGTCTTATGCTTCAACTCCGTTTCACATGAGAGACTGCCTACAATCCATCATTATATAAAACAGTTCTTTAGATTTCACCCCTATAATGTACAGTTGTATTTTTCCCCCTTAAAACATTGATGATCAGTGACTGGTATATGGGAACAATGCCATTTATACAATTGATCTTCTCATGAAGCTATATTCCTAATTCTTTGACTTTCTCAGCTTTGCTCTTGAGAGCTATGCAATAAATTACTGTAGATGTTCAGTACATTAATCAAACTGACATTTGTCCTGGACAAATACAGTCAGGGAGAAATCTGCCAGTCCCTGCAATATTTTAACAGATTAACACAAAGAAGCATTCTTAATCACTAAATTTATTTCTAGGCTTTGCACTTAAAAACCCCAGCATATCATCATTGATCTTTTAATCAAACATACTAGCACTTACCAAGGAAGAAAAGCTTATGATTTAAATGGGAGCCAGAAAGCCACTTTGTTTCAGGTGCTTATATCAGTCACAGAGTCAGAAGTAACCTCAGAAGCCATCCTGTCCACACCTAAACAGGGAATTGTTTTTTAGGAAGAAGGAAATTATTATTCATATTTTGCTTGAAGACCTCTATTAAAGGAGGTACCTACTACCTCCCAAAGCAGCCCATTACACTTTTGGACATCTCTGATTCTTAGGAAACCTTCCTTAGAAATATATTTCTTTTCATCTTCTGCCCACTGATTCTGTCTCTTCCTTCTGTGACTTGGAAAGAATCATCCATTCTGTCTTCTACAGGGAAACCCTTAAGACACTTGAAGATATTTCTTCTATGCGGTACTTCCCCTAAGTGTACTTCAAGTTAAACTTACCCATTAATCAATATCAGTGACATTAATTAATGTCAATTATATGTACTCATCATCTTGTTTTCCCTCTTCTGGCAACCATCTATATTACTAATGCTTTTTACCAAAGCATGATGCCCAAGATAAGCACAACATTGCAGATTTAGTCCAATTGGCGTTTACTGCTTTGGTATACCACCTCTCCAGTCATGAGTACCATGAAATTTTGAGATGAAGATCAAGATTCCCTTTACTTTCTTGACTAGCAAATGATGTTGTTGATTCATATTGTCTTTGAAGCCCATTAAACCCCATAGGGTTTTTTTTCCAAACTGAATTGTAATCAGTATTCTCTCTAAACTTTAACTCTATTAATATTGAGAGCTTTATGTATTTTCATGATTTGTCAGGAAAATGTCTATTCCCCAGTAACGGGAGATTAAGCTTAGGTATAAAGTATCTGCTGCTGAATTTTTAAGGCCCATGAACATTGTTCATCATGTGTTCTTGTGTACATACTACAAAGAAATTAAAGAGCCAGCTACTGGCTATGCAATACCTTTGACAAAAACATGAGGTGCCAGTTCCTCGGTACTGCTCCTGAGAGATTATATTCAGGAACAACTCAAAAATTCAAGGCAAGACAGGAGAAAAAGACCACCACAATCAAAGTGCTGCAAAGTTCTTGAAGTCTTACCTGGAAAACAATTCCAAACTTGAAAAAAGAGTAGAGAGAAGCTGACTATATGTCCTATCACTGAGGGTAATATAAAGTAGGGTCAAGTGATGTTGCTATACTGAGTATGGCTAGTTTCTGGTGTTTGTTTCCAATACCTGGCCTCAGTTAAGTTTTTTTGTTTGTTTGTTTACTTTTTTTTTACCATGACCTCTTTTTCTAGCATGCATGTTTATATAGATTTCATAGGACAGAAAACAACTAGGAATGGGCTTTCTTTGGAACTGTTGAAATCTAATTGCGAAATATTAATATTTCGTATTTTCCTTATCTGTTAATAGGCCATAAATTTAGAACCAAAAGGAATATCAGAGCCCACCCATTCCAACCTCTCCTCCCACACATACATATCATGTGGTGAGAAAACCGGCTAAAAGAGGTTATGTGAATCTTGCCCAAAGTCAGAGAGGCAGAATTTGAGCCCAAAGATGTTTTGACCCCTAAATCAGGGCATTTTTTATTGTATCTTATTTTATTAATACATAGGGGAAGTATTGACAATGTCAAATTATTATGTGTATTTGGTTTTAGCTCTTTAAATTAAAAGTATTATTTTAATAATATATTTACACTAGGCCAAAGTGTCTTGTTATTTAATTTTGTTAGGTGGGTATAAAATTCACAGTTTCATTGGACATATAAAATGAACATCCCATCATCTTTTTTACATAGTGACACTATTCTGTTTTCTGATAGATCCTACTCAAGATTTCAAGCACAGACCCCGTGAGATATATGCACATAATGTCAACAGACTGAACTAGCTAAAAATGTAGAGGCTCACCCCAGGGATCTGGTCACTCCTGATGAAAATGTTCCTTTTTCCCATGATGTATCATAAATAGAAAAAATTACTCCAGAACATTACATTCTGAGTATTTGCAAAATAGCTATCATGGAATTATGAACTGAAGTCATTTTAATTCTATCATTTAACATAGTCAAGGTTTTTATTTTAGAGAAAATAGTTTCTCATTGAAAGTAGATATTTAGAAATAAGTGGTAATTTTACCAGTGTACATATCACCACCTTTTAAGCATGTGGAACAATATCTAACAATCCCAGTACACAAAATTATATATATATATATATATATATATATATATATGTATATATACATATATATATACATATATATATATATATATATATATATATATATATATTTACTGAATGAGAAGATGTAGGTCTGGTTTTTGATCTACCTACTTGTCAGTAGCAATGATTGCAAAATTTGCTTTGAGATAATAACTGTTGCCAAAACATAGTAAGCACTGTGTTCTTTTTAAGTAGTTGAATATATAGAAACAGCGAATAATCTTTTAATTTACTTGAAAAAACAGGATTTGTTTTTCTACTGGTGGTAGAATTAATAGGGAGTTAGGAAGATGTGGGAGTCAAATACCAGTAAAGAAGTATTCAGAAATCTAAGATAAATTTAATGCCCTATGAATTGAACTCTGGACATGATAATTAATAGTTAGAAAGTGTGGTGAGGATGAGCAATCATATAACATTTCTCACTTTAAAGAAACAGTCCTACTAAAAAGTCCAGCGTTATATTTGAATTTAGTAGTGTCTGTTTACAGCTCTGCTATGCTTCCTGACAACAAATAATACAAAAATACGACCTGAAAAGTGACATTATTCTCACAGAAGGAGCGTTATAATTATATATTTATTAAGCACCTTGAGGTTTTAATACATCTTCCTCACAACAATGCTGTGAAGTAAGGCAAATTGTATTGATCTCATTTTGTATAAGAAATATGAAGATGAATGCATTTGTATCTTACTTATATTCTTATTGTCAATCAAGGAGTAATTATTAAGTGCCTTTCATATGCCAGACATTGTGATAAGGACTGGGGATACCCAGTTCTCTCATTTGGCTAGGAAATGTCATAACTGGAATGAACCTTAGGACTTTGGATTAAAAAAAACCCAAAACATTAGGTCTCCTTATTTGGATCCAGCATTCTCTTCTAAACACCCAGATCCTGAGAGTCAAGATTATATCTTTTTCAATTGTTGAATTCAGCATCAGATCTTTTGTAATGCAACAGACTTATTTCAAACTGGTTCCCATGTAGGAAGAGACATATGATCTGAAACACAGCACTGATAGGAAAACCAGGAATGCAATCTATACAAAGACCATGAATGCTATAATTATTTATATTTTTATAAGTATATGTTTATATTATCTTTAATTTGACTGCTAATTATATATGATATATATATATACATATACACATATATATATGCACATATAAACATTCTATGTATCATTATAATGGACAATATTTGTCCCAGAAAGCAATGAGAAAATATACTTTTCTCCTTTCATTTAAAAAGTAGGGAGAAGACAGATGTGAAATACTTAAGTGCTATCCAATGTTTGATGCTTTGTTTAAAACAGATATAAAATGTTTTCAACAAGATCTGCTGAATAGTAGAGAGACATATTCAGATATTTATTTGATTTTTTAAAATGTTTTATTTAAGGGGAGCATCGATAAGCTGAAGAATGCTCAGAGGAGGGACCAGGATGGTGAAAGGCCTTAAAATCTATGACAGAATCTTTCATCTGGGCACAAAAAAAAGGGAATATCACAAGTATAAGATTAGGGATGCATGGATAGATAACAATTCTGAGAAAGAGATGTGTGAGATTTAGGAAATTGTAAGTTCCTTGTCAGTCAGTATTATGAGTGTAGGGGCCATAGAAATCTTACGTAATCTTGGGTTCCATTAAAAGGAGTTCAATTTCCTACAAGAGGGAGGTTATATTCTCACTGTCCTTTGCTTTCATCAGAACTCCTCTAAAGTACTATGCTTAGTTATAGGTGCCTTGGTTTAAAAGGAGGAGAGCTCAGAAGAGGGCAGTCAGGGTGGTGAAGGATTACCCAATAAATGAGAACTGGTAGAAGGAAATGTGTACATTTAGCCTGGAGAAGACTTTAATGGGTATATGATACCAACTGAAGAATTCAATGGGATTTAATGAAAAGAAACTATTATTATTTTTATTTTTTACCTCCGAAGAGAGAATCAAGTATAATGGTTGAAAACTGGAAAGAGGCAAATTTATGTTGAATGTCAGGAAAATTGTCTTGTAATTAGAGGTACAGTGGTCTGCCTGAAGAAGTGATGCATTCCTTTTCCTTAACATTCATTTAGAGTCTGGACAAACACTTGGCGTGTATGTCATAGTGGCAATCTTTTTTGTGCGTGGGTTGAGTAGATTACCACTGAGATATACCTTTCAGCTCTCAAATGTTGTGACTCTGTGATTGTCATAATGTATAAACCTCACTGCACTTTACAGAAGTTATAATTGGGAAGACTATCGGTGCACAGTTAAGTCAATTGGTATATTTACAGTAAATTTATTTCCTATATGTAATAAAATGAGATCTTGTTTCTTAGTCCATCATGTAACTTTTGTTTCAGAAAGGAAATACACAAAGAATTATTGTTTATTGTTTTAGGTAATAAATTTGAAATGACTTCTGTCATATTATTGTCATATTCATGCTGCCTAAGCGGAATTAATTCTCTCTTAATCTGTAGATATTGCAATAACTAAAATTTCTTCACAAAACAAAATTAAAAGGAAAAAATGTGACATAAACACGAAAGTCATCTATAAAACTTTTTTTAAGAAGGGAAAAATGAAAATGAGGGGTTTGGACTGGCTGTTCTAACTCCTCATATTCTGGGATGCTGCATAAAAAGAATAACTGAAAACAAAGATTAATGCATTTCTTTTCATAAATATGAACAATATTTTAAAAGCAGTTTAGGTGCACCCATTTTTAAAAGCTGTAGAGTGAGGAAATCTTGGGGTACAAAGTATAAGTAGTCTAGGTAAATTGCAAATACATATTTTCATGTTATTCAGTAGATTGGAAAAAAAATAAAATGTAAAACTGGTTTTAGAGATACCTATTTTTGCTGTCCTTTCGTTCTAACTCCCACTAATTTTATCACAGAGTCTAGACCAAGGTCTCTTTCTCTTACCAGGTTAGATCACTGGAAATTTGATCTTTCCTTTTCCTCAGGTATGCATTTGCTCCGAGACTCTGGATCCACCAATTCAACTGGTTCCTACTGGTTATTGTTCACAGGAATATTCTAACTATAGACTCCCTTGCTTCTAAAAATCAAGAACTCAGGAGTTTTATTGATGTTTAAGTATATTCATGATACCATAACCTAAGATTTCTGTAGTGCATTAATCAACAGGCATTAATGTTCTGCATTAGATAAAAGCAAGAGTGTGTTCAATCATTTTTCAACAGTTATCCTCCTCCTTGCCTACCTTCCACTTATTTCTTTTTCTTCCATACCTCCCCTCGTAATTGAAAAGGTCTCTAAAATGTCTCTTTTTCTTTAATGGCAGAATACCAATTTCACGGTAGATGCATGAGAGAGTTCATTCCATGGAAGTATATATCTATTAATCTTTTTTTTTCGTTTTTTTCCATTCTCTCTCTTTCAAAGAGAAAGTTCATCTTACTCTAGATTCTCTTTTATTAACTTTTCATCACTTAATTTTCTAATTATCCTGGTGACTGAATACTAAGCAGATTTTTCTTCTCTTTTGAGGAGTGAAAATTGTTTCCACAATTAGGCTTTAAATAATGTTTTCCATTTTAGGGGAGGGGTAAGGAAGAATGCTAAATCAGAGACTTTTTCACCATAAAAATATGCCATTAAGACAGCAAGATTTTTTCCAAAAATAATTTACAAAATAAGATGCTAAGATAATAAACATTGTTATGGGCTGTTCAGTTGATCATTTTATGGCCTTCATTTATGAAACTTGTTTTTAATTTTTATTTCCAGATGAGAATTTGAAAGTTCAGAAGTGGTGATATATTCCAATATGTTTCTGGTTATCACACTGACTCATTTTATTTTTGCGCTATTTTTATATGTTTAATTGTGCTTTAATAGTTTTTTCCAAATGTATTCTTGAAATGATTTTGCACTAAGGACACAAATGTAGAGTGGATAACAGAACAGTCATGTACTTAGCCTTTACGAAAAGGCATAGCTGATTCTCTTTTAAGATTTAACCCTGATATGTGCATTATTTAGATATAAAGGGTAATATCATAAAGAAATTAGGGAAGCATTGACTATTTTACCTGTCAGAACTATAGAGAAGAGAAGAATTTATGACCAATTGATACATAGAACGCATTGTCGGATATCAAATGGATAATTCTGATTACAATAAATTAAAATGTTTTTACACAAACAAATGTTACCAAAATTAGTAGGAAAGCAAGAAACTAGGAAAAGTTTACAAAAAATTCCCTTTATAAAGGCCTCATCTCTAAAATATATAAAGAATTGAATCAACTTAATAAAAATATGACTCTTTCCCCAATCAGGGTTATCTATACTCACATGAAAAAACACTTCTAACTCCCTAGGAGATGCAAATTAAATGCAAATTAGGGAAATGCAAATTAAAACAACTCTGAGGTATACTTAACACCTATCAAATTGACAAATAGGACAGAAAATAAAATTGATAAATGTTGGATGAAATGTAGGAAAATTCTCCTGTTAGTGGAGTTGTGAACTGATTCAATCATTCTTGGGAGCAATTTGGAACTATGACCAAAAGACTATAAAATCCCAGAAATGCTACTACTAGAATGGTATCCCAAAGAGATCAAAGGGAAAGGAAAATAACCTATATTTACAAAATGCTTATAGCTGTTCTTTTTGTGAAAGCAAAAGATTGGGAATGGCAAGAATGTCCATCATTTGGGAAATAGCTGAGCAAGTTGTGGTATATGATTGTAATGGAATACAATTGTGCCATAAAATGATGAGCAGGATGCTTTCAGAAAAATTGAAGAAAACTTAAATGAACTTATATAAAATGAAGTGAGAATAACTAGCAGAACACTGTACATGGTAACAGCAATGTTGTACCATCATCAACTGTGAATGATTTGTCTATTCTTGGCAATACAATGGTCCAGCACTACAAAGTGCTGAATGACTTATGGTGAAAAATGCTATCCACTTCAAGAGAAAGAACTGACAGAGTCTGAATGTAGATTGAAGCATATTGCTTTTACTTTATTTTTTCTTATTTTTTAATCTGTTTTCTTTTGCAACATGGTCAATATGGAAATAAATTTTGAATGACTGTATGTTTCTAATCTACAGCAAATTTCCTGTCTTCTTGGGGGAGAGTGTAGGGGGAGAGAATTTAACCTCAAAATTAAAAAAAATAATGTTAAAAATTGTTTTTACTATAACTGATAAAAATTTAAATTTAAAAATATTTAATCTCCAAAACTATGCAGTAGAGTTATGACCATCTTGTTTTCCTAAAGATTTGTCCTGTATAAGATTTTGGTCTTTAATCTCCACAGTTGCAATTAGTTAGTTCATGATTTGCAATGCAGCACAGTATCATTAGCCAAGTAAAATTGATATAAAGGGTGGATTGGCAAAAGAGATTGCCCAGTGTTCCAAATTATGATTTTTCAAATACAATGATATACTAACTAATGCTACAATGATATGCTCCTTTTCTTTCTTTGAAAACATGACTTTCAGTGAAAGAATATTTCAGAGGACCACTAGTTTTATCACTTATAAATGGAAGCTACTCTCCTAGACAACTAAAATTTAGACTTTTATAAAGATATAAAATGAGTCTTAACAAAGACCTGAGAATATAATAGGCTTGCAATAAAATAAGATATAATAGTCCTGGATATGCTAGTAGGTCTGATATGTGAAGACCTAACATACTATATCAATGAATCCCTGTAGTTTCTTGGTAGCAGCTAATAGGATATGATGAGAGTTCATTAAAATACAACAAGCAACAAATCAAGTTGTATGGTATTAAAAGAATTGGAGGAAGCAATAATTTTCTTCCCTGAGAATCCTGTAAAACTTCTAAGTTAAAATCAAGTAAGAAATGACAAATTTCATAAGTCTACAAAATTATTTCTCTAAGTCAATGGGTCTTAGACTTCTTGTTATGAATCCCAGTACCAATTTGGTGAAGCCCATGAACCCCAAAACAAGACATAGTTTTTTTAATGAGTAAAATTCATTGGATTACAAAAAGAACCAATTGTATAAAAAGATAAAATTTTTCCATTCCAAAATCACAGTCCCCTTGAAATCCATGCAGGGAGTCCTTAGAGAGTCTGTGGACTTGAGGTTAAGAATGCTTACTTTTAAATAATTAAGAATTATTGATTTTCTTTTACATGAATGGGAAAGCCTAATTCATTTCCCCAGAGAAACAGAACAGTGTAAAAATATATGTAAAAAGTAGGTGCAACATACATAAAGGATAGAATTGACTTTGGCAATGGAAATTAAAGAATCCAAGCACCTGTGACCCCAGTTCTTCAAGAAATTGGAAGAATAAAAGAACTAGACAGTGACTTTGACCTTTAAAAATTCAACTAAAAGTTGTGAAGATCTCAATACAATTTTCCTATCCTATCACATTGTGTTCTTAACAATCGATCATTCAAACAACCATCATACAATAAACTACTAGGGAAACAAAGACAAATATAAACAATTTGGATTACAGGAACTTATGTTCTATTGGAAGATGCAACATGAAAATGTATAAGCATATTTAAAAAGCACACAAAATTAATACGGAGCAACTTTGTTGTAGAAACCACCAGCCATATTGGTATGGGGTGTATCAGGAAAGATCTCAAGTAGGAGGTGGAAGACAGTCTGCCCACAAACACTGAAATGGGAGATAGAGTACATATGAAAGAGAATTGAGGAGGCTGGTTTGACTTCACAATGCAGTGTGTGATGGGAAAGTAATGTACAATATGACTGAAAGATAAGCTGGAGCTAACTTGTGAAGGGCTCTGTACGTCCCGGAAAAGAATTAGCAAGGCTCATGAATTCTCCTGATATTGCTTGTTGTTAAGTGAGATTGCTCCTGATAAAGGCTAGCAAGTCCTTGCAAGTGAACTGTTTCTTTAAAGTTTTAAATATCATACAATGGTGTTCAACAATTTTAGTGAAGAACAAAGACTCAAAGTGAACTAAGTTCTTTTCTTGAAATAAACAAAAGTACTTCATAGTGAGAAACCTTGACTTTAGGTTTTGATGAATATATATTATAATAAAGGTTGGCATGTTTTCTCCCCCAAAAATTATCAGAATATTATGTTATGCATTAGCTTACCTCTTTCTGTTCATAAATCTGGAATTAGAAGTCTCATCTCCAGTTTAGAAGTCATCTTATAAAGATACATAATTTTATAGATAAGGAAAATCAGGTAAAATGAGAGTAAGTGATTTGATGGTCATACAAGTAGTATGTGGCAGAGCAGGAATTCAAACTTCTCCTCTCATTCCAAAGGCAGTCCTTCCACTGTACTCCACTGCCTTCTAAGTTGGTGAGTTTCATCATGGTGTCTCAATTCTTCTTTCTTTCATTTTTTTTTTATAATTTTGCCAATTCTTTTTCTTCATTTCTATATAAGTCCAATTTAGTCATTATAATATGTCTCATAATATTTCTATTATTTCTGCATATATTATCAGTATCAATTTATTCCATGTTGCTGATAACATATCTGCTGTATAATTTGAACTCAGTGGGTTTGGCCATCAATTTCAATGTTGATTTGTTTGATTAGTTCTTTGTACCTTTTCTCAAAAACAATTTTCTCATGATTGTTTCTGATACTCTTGTTTTCTTGATTTTATATTAGTTTTTGAAGGAGTGTATTGAGGAGATAGGCAGGTTTGAAAACTTACAATATGTTTTAGAATTTCTCCTTGAATTCCATTCTAACCTCAAGATTTAGACACATATTTTGAGGAATTTTTCAGCCAAAGAAAAAAATTCTCCCCTCCAAAAAACAGCACTCAATTTAATGAAAGTGATGATTTATTTTAACAAAGTATATTTGGTGATAATTTGACAGTACACTGATCATTTGTTCTCTATTTCTATGAAAGGGTGAATGAATTGGCTTTTTTAGGGGAGATATTTCAGTTGCACTTAAGGAAAACTTTCCAGATGAGCAGTGTGAAAAAACTTTGGAAGGGGTGGCTGAATAAGGTCATGGGATTCCAATCCCTGAAGATCTTCAGGTCAACAATATAAAATTATCACATATCATTTAACAGGCATTTAGGAAACGCTTTTGGCCATGGTCAAATCAAATGCTTGGGGCCTGTTTTCTCATCTCTAATATGGGGGCAATAATACTCAAACTATACACCACAAAAAGTGGTTATGAGAGAAAGTTTTGCAAATGTTCAAAGATCATGTAAGACTTTTATATGAGGTGTTTTTTTTAGTATAGCCACATTAGGAATTTGTTTTTCCAGAGTTGGTTTAATCACAAACTTATCTGCATTTTACAAATGATATGGGGATGGGGAACTCAAGCAGAGGCCAAGAGACTGGCCTTGGTGTCACAATTAGCAAGTGTAGGAAGCAGTATTTGAACTCATGTATTCCTTACTTAATATTCAGTATTTTGTTCACTCTACCATCTAGTACCTATCTGAGAGAGGGAGATTAGAAAAGAAAGGATAAAAGGGGAGAGGGAGACAAAGAGAATGAAGAAGACAGAGACAGATGAGAGAGAGTAAGAGAGAGAGAGAAAGAGAGAAATTAAACATACTAATATTCATATAAAGAAATCAATTTTCTAGGAATTTGAAGGTTTAGGAAGTTTTTCAGTTGAAATGAATTACAATTTCAAAAAAGCATTAATTTTTAATGGAAGTCTTCTGTAACTGGAATGGTTCATGTATAATATCCTCCATGTCTCTCTAGGGGACTATTAGCCTTCCAGTTGTCCAGGTCAGCTTCTATATCTCCATTCAAATGACTAATCTTGTTGTTTCTACCCTTAAAATATCTCTCACAGGTGTTCCATCTCTCCAATTACATAGCAAACAATTTGATTTAGATGCCCATCCCCATTCATGTGAACTATTACATTAGCCTCCTAACTTAGTCTCCCAGACTCAAGGCTTTTCCCCACTCAAATATATCTCCACACAAACACCAAATGGGTCATTCCTTAAGCACAAATATGGCCATTTTGTTTTTCTAATCAGTAAATTACAGTAAACATCTTGAGTCTAGAATGAAAGATAAACTTTTTATGTAGCATTTACAGACTTTCATGTCCTGATAGCAACCTGTCTTTCAGCTGTATTATATATTACTCCTCATAGTCTATGGTCCTACTAAACTGCCTTTCTTGTTATCCCTTATGGATAATATTCCATCTTCTACATGCCTTTGTATTAGTTACCTGCTATCTTTGGGATGCCCTTTATAATGTCTATTCATATTAGGATTCCCCACTTTAAGACTTAAAGATAGATGACAACCTTCTTTATGTAGATTATCATCTTCTTTTTAACCCCTAAATGGTAACCATCTTCTATCCAATGCTCAATACTACAATGTATATGTGTGCATACACACATACACATGCGCGTGTAGGCACTATTATTTTAAATACTTACATATGTAATATCATCTTACTTGAATGAATGAAAGTTCTTTGAGGATAGTCACTTTCATTTTGATCTTCTAATGGCACAAGATTGCTCCTTATGGAGAGTGCTGAATGAATGTTTGTTTACTTCTTGGTAGATCTATCTACAGCAATGGATTGCACATATTCATAAAATGGAATAAAAATATTCTATCTTCCGAAAAACTTTTAAATGTGACCTCAACCATTACACTAAAGAAGCCTGCCTGAAGTATAAAAACTTGTGGGATTCCCATTAGGATCTGTGGTAGAGTATGGTTTAGCTATTGAGCAATTTGTTAAAGTCTAGGTTTCCTTTTCCATTTAATAAATGAAACTTAAATGTTGCCATCAAAAACTGCCGGTCTGTTGAGCAGTGATCCATGTGAGAACAGTGAACTTCTGTCTCTGTAAATTTGTTAGTCATCTCTGAGGGAATGGAAAGCTGACCCCGTAATGTCAAATCCCATTTAGAGCTGGGGAATAGGTTGAATGAAGTACTTGATATCTTTGGAGTGGTAGTAAGAAATAGACTGTAATGTAGGAGGATGAAAGCTCCAGTAAATTAATGTGGAGTCTATGACCTATACAAATAATTTATAGTTGAATACTATCTTTCAGAAGAAAAAAATACGGTTAATAAAGTTTCTGACTTGAATAAACAATTTGGAACTACAGATACTTTTAAATGAGTATTTGAAACAGTGACTTTGCCCTGCCACCTTCACAGTTCCTGTGAATGAAAATTTTTTTCTACAAAAATCTTATTAACCACTGCACATTATAACTTCTATAACAAGAAGTTCCCAGTTCATTGATAAAATGGTAGCTGTTATGGCAGGACATTAACTGTGTCTCAAAATCATATTGAGGATTAGAATAAGCAATCAGGGCCCATAATCACTTTCTAGAGCTCTGTGACAAGTTGATGGTCTTTTTGCTCTTTTATCTGTACATCAAAAGTAAAGTGAAGAACTTCAGGATTTTGAAAAACTTATTTACAATTTCGTCTACATTAATTCCATCTGTTCTTGACTTCTTGTTCATTTCTGAATATATCTCTACCTCTCTTTTTTTCTCTCAAGCAAGATGTCCTTTTAACAAAGAATTAAGAAGATTTTTAAAAAGCAGGTCAGCAAAATCAGTGACAGTTTATGTAATATTACACACTTATTGTCTCCTATTCTCTGCATTGAAAGGGGAAGGAATATATTTTCAATTCTTCTCTAGGGCCAAGATTGGTCAGGACATGATGCTCATTTTTCTCAAACTATTTTTTCATTTGTAAATTTTAATTGCTTAGGAAAATTGGATTTGCTTTGAATTATCTGAGGAATGCCTCTACAATTAACAGAAAATAAGTGTGATGGAATATGACTTAACTTTAAGAAACTATGAGAAGAGAAACAATATGTATAATTACTGCAATATCAGTAGAAGAAATGACAATGACAGTAGCAAATATAAACAGAATTACTTAATTTTCGTAACCATTCTTGTTCCCCAAGGAAGAGAAAAGAAAATTCACCTTCTTCCCTTAGTTACAGAGATGGGGGACTATGAGTGTGAATCATTGAATATACTCTCCAGTTTGGTTCATGGGTTACTAAATTGTATTTCTTTCTATTTTTTATTTTTATTTTTTGTTACAAGGGATGATTTTTTGGAAAATGAAGAGGGAAGAATATACTTGAAAATGTAAATAATATAAAAATAAAATGAGTCAATCAAAAATTATTTTTAAAAATGGCATCTCGGAATGGTATATATCTGGATTGTATTAGGGATTCTGGTACAAGAAAAGGAAAATTCCAAAAAGTGACAAGGCAAGTGACGATGTCTAGTTGTATGCTAAGTCATTTTGTTATTGAAAGTAAACTTCTTAAGTCCCAGAGATTTGGAGTTGTCAGATTCCCTGATCATTCTCAATACAGTGACTCTGCCCTTGATCCATTCATTCAATGTTGAGGAAATTTATCTCTGAAAGTGTTTGAGAAGGCAACATATGCCAGGGGAAAGCTGCAATGAATCTTGATTCAGAGCACCTGGGCTCTAATTCCATTTCTGATATTTACTATCTCCATGGTCCTTAACAATCTATGATCTCTTGGCTTCAGTATCTTTACCTATCCAAAAGAAAAAAAAAGGGAGTTGGGTAATATTGCTTCAGAGTTCTCATATGGTCCTGTGGAACCTATGATATAAACAAGAATTTATAAAAATAATTTTTGGAAAAGGCATATCCTTTAATTTTTCTGGGGATAGGAATTAAGTCTGCTAATTTTAAGATCTGGAAAGAGGATAGAACATTTCCTCTGATTTATTTCATAAAGGGAACACTCAAATGGAGACTATATCATCACTGATCACCTCCTGATCTCCTGGGAATGGAACCGAAGTTCTTAACCTTTTTTATGCCATGGCGTTATTTTGTTTGTCTGGCAAAACCTATGAAGCCCTTCTTGGAATGTTTTTTAAAAAATAATATAAAATGGATAAAATGATAAAAGAAACTGCATGTATATGTACGTATATTGCGTATGTATGTGCATTCACACGTCTAATTAGTTTTAAGGACATGGTAGGGGGCACTCCTGATTTCATTATTGGAGAAAATATAGATATACACATAGATACATAGAAAATATAGATACACACGTGTGTGTGTGTGTGTGTGTGTGTGTGTGTGTGTGTGAAAGAGAGAGAGAGAGAGAGAGAGAGAGAGAGAGTTACTTGATAGCTCTCAAGTTAAGGACCTCTGGTACAGAAAATTGCCTGGGATTTCTTATATTAAAAGATTTTAAATGCATACTAATTAGTCTTGGAGGACATGTTTATTTCATTTTGGGGAAAATAAGCACAATGAGTCTGATAACAAGATTGCATATTTGAATGAATGAATTTATATTCTTCTTTTATCATCAGAAGAAAGTTGGTTTGGAATTGTTAAGTCCTCAAGAAGATAATAAATATTTTCTGCCAGTTTTTCCTACTGAACAAACTAAGTTAGATTGGTATTAATCACTTCTGGCAGGTGATGTTCAAGTTGGCTAACAGCAATCTTGGTGAGAAGTTTGTCATCAGTATCAAATGATGAACTGAAATAACATAGGGGACCTGAGAAGAAACATTTCCATTTTCCTAATCATCAGGACGAATGTCAAATTAAACAAGAAGAACTTTTTTTCATTTCAAATTATTAGTTTAAGATGTAAATTTTTAAAAAAATTAAAAATTTTCTACTTGTGCTTAATTCCAAAAAAGGAACATTGACCCACACAGACTGTTATAAGAATTATAAGGAGGAATTTCCCCATTCCTTTTTCACAATCTCCACTAAATCCAAGGTCAATAATCCTTTTATTGTATAGAGGAAGTTTGTGCAAGGAAAATCCTGTACAGGAGTCCATGGAGTCTAGAAAATGTGGGTGACATTCAAGTATGACATGCTTTAAGAGAACAGCTCAACAGTGTCTCTCAAAAATGGTTGAAATATCTTTTCTTTGTCACTCTTATACTTATGATAGAAATTCACTTGGGATTCCGGGTCTCTGAGAGGTACCTTAAAGATCAGTTAGTCCAGTTCCCTCATTTTATAGACTGTAAAACTGAAGCCCAGAGAGTTTAAAGTCATTTGCTGGAGGTGATATAGGCAGTATATAGCAGAGTCAGGAATTCAATTCATGCCTCCTCCTTCCAAATCCAGTTGATCACCACTCTGCCTATATTAACAAGCTATCATTTTAGTCATTCACACATTAGTGTGGATAGATTTAATAAACTTGTTTTTCTCCTAATACCTGTCCCTCTAAGGAAATTACTTTGATGGAGAGGGGAGAAGAAATTTTATGAGGGAGAACCAGTGGAAGACAGATAGGAACAGGGCTGCAAGGTTAGATGAGAGTTTGGACAACCAGGAATTGTCATATAGGAAGGAAGTAAAAGGTGCATTTATTAAACATCTACTCTGTTCCAGGCACTATATAAAGTGCTTTATAAATATTACCTCATTGCACCCTCCCATCCACCTTGGGAGAAAGGTACTATTATAACACCCATTTTTTAGTTAAGGAAACTGAGGTAAATAGAAATGTGTCAGAAAACTGTAAAGGTGAAATGGTTCCAAACAATTAAAGCTTTAAAAGCCAAATGGAGACAGGGTGTTATAGGCTGTTAGATTTTTTTTTTTTTTTGGAAAGAGGAAAATAGGATGGCCAGTCTCAAGGCAACAAAGGCAATGGCTATTGGCTTCAACTTAGGCAGCTAGGGGGCATAATGGATAGCGTGCTAGACTTGAAGTCAGGATGACTCATTTTCCTGAGTTCAAATCTGCCCTCAGACACTTACTGGCTGTGGGACCCTAGACAAGTCACTTAATTGTTTGTCTTAGTTTCGTCATCTGTAAAATGAGCTGGAGAATAAAAGGCAACAACTCCTGTATCTTTGCCAAGAAAACTCCAAATGGGTTCATGAAGAGGTAGAAATGACTGAACAGCAACAAAATGGCAGCTAGTTAGTACAAGTAGTAGAGGAATGGGGAGGAAGTATACTTTCCTCCATGAACTCAAGGAAGTGTCACGTTACTTAGTTTTAGTAGCAGTTTGATCACAATAGAGTAAACACTGGCTTTGGAGTTAAAAAGCTGAGTAGATACTCTAATTTTCCCACTCCATGTCATCTTGAACAAATTGTTGAATTGCTGAATTTCAGTATCCTGGTTTACAAAATAGGGCTTAAAATAATAGTCGTGCCAATCAAATGATTGTTGGTAGATAAGGTTGCTGGGTGATTTGTTCTTTGCTCTAAAAAAGGACCATGACACCAGGGAGATGATGTCATGACTTGCAATTGATTTTTATTTGAGTGAGGGAAGGCTATGCAGGTCACCCGTCTCATTTTCTCCTCCAGAGTCATCTGGGTCCAGTGGCCAGATATTCATCAGGATGACTGGAGATGGCCCAGGATGCAGTGGGGGAAGTTGACCCTTTTAAGCTAAGGTTTTTTCAAGTGCTCACTTTGAGTGAGAAAATGCTCATTCAGTGAATAGCCCTCTTTAAATAGTGACTCAAGGGATGCCCACTTTAATCAAAAATTAAAAAAAAATCTAACTGGGCAAGACCCTCAGTGTTGCTGGCCAAAAGAGAAACAGTTACTATTTACATGCACTCTGAACCAGGAGTCCCCCCCAAAAAAAAACATTAAGTGCTTGGACAGGGACCTACTGTCCAATCCCTTAGATCCAGAGTGACCTGGGTTTAAGACTTGGTCTTTGAGAAAGAAATCTAGCCAACAAACTCCAAATTAAGTAGGTGGCTTTTGGTCACAAAATTTCCCTTCTTTGGCATGACACTCTAAGGGGAGGGGAAAGGAAAGGAGGGGAGAGGAAAGGAGAGGAGAAGAGGAGAGGGGAGGGGAGGAGAGGGAGAATGAGTTGCCCAACTAAAATTGGCCAACTGGGTCCCAATTCAGGCAGCTTGGACTACTTACAGGTTGTGGTTTGTCCTTTGTTCTTGAAGAGGACCATGACATCAGTGAGATGATGACATCTTGCAATGAATTTTGATTTGAGTGAGGCAGAGTTGTACGAAGTCATTTACCTCACTTTCTGGCCCAGTGGCTAGATATAGATCAAGATGACTGGAAATGGCACTCCTCACCTCCACTTAGAATCTCTAGTTCCCTTCAAAGTTCAGTTCAACTATCACCTTACATATAAGACCTTTTCCATTTCTTCAACTGTTAATGACTGCGCCCTCAAATATCTTGTATGTATTTTGATATAAGTATTGCTTTGCATGTTCCACAGGAGTAGAAGCTCCTTGGAGGACCAGGTTAATATCTTTGTATAACCAGTGCCTAACTTAGTGTCAGTAGGTGCAAGACAGAAGCTTATTAACTGATTGAGTAGTGATTATATGAATAGAGATTATATGAAATTTGAAAATGAAGCAGTTTTAGGCAGATAAAAGGTACCATTAATGCTTAAAACTCATGCTTCCTTCAGAAAAGGAAAAGAATTGGGGTCATCATCATAACTTTAAAGTATATCCTCATTTAAACTAATGAGTCCTCAAGTATGAAAGGTGACTTTAATATAATACTTTAAATTTGTATTTTGAAGATGAGATGGAATACAGTTTTAAATAAAAGTGGTCAGTTAAAATCAATGAGTACATTCTACTAATTCAATAAATAATTATATTAATTTGCCAGGATGGCACTTATAAACTAGGATACTTTACAGAGTCCCTCAAACTTTCGAACTTAATTCATTCCTTTTGAAATAGGGCATGTGTGGGAGTGTGTATCATAGTGAGGTAAAGTTTTTTTCCAGGAAACAAAGAGATCTATTTTAGATGAGTGATTGGTGTCATCAGCAGTTAAGTTTTTTTTCTGTCTATTTTAAAACAAGTGAGTTAGCCTTGTAATACCTAGTGGTCCTTCAAAAAGATGTCTGGTTACAAATTTTTTAAAAGTTTTATAAACTGGAAAATACTAGAAAATGAAGCAAACCAATTACACTGGGGAAAATAACTTTCAATTTTGAAATCTTTGGGCTAGCAGCTATATTTTAAATGGTTTTTTTTGGTTGGTATTAAACTTCATCTGATAGTTTTCCCCACTGGTTTCTTTTTTGCTGTGGATATTTTCTGAGTCCCTAACACTTTATCAATAGAAAATTATTTCATCTTGAGATTTATTTTTAAAACTTTACATTCCATCCTCTCTCTATGGTGTTTATCAGAATCTTCTCATTGGTGTATAAGTGAAAGGACTTCTAAAATTATTTGGAATTTCAGTTTTCATTGTCACCTTCACTTTCCCCTTATGAGCCTTTATTTCTGAAAGGAGACATGGCTTGGTGGAGAAGGTCCTTGATCTGGAGATAAAGCACCTGTGTTTGAATATTGACTGTCATTTGCTACCTATCTGATATTGAATAAATCACTCTACCTGGCTATGTGTCAGTTTCCTCATCTGTGAAATAAGGGGCTTGGATTAGATGGTCTTTGTAGTTGCTTCCAGCTGTAAAGCTATAAGCTCTTCCTGCCAACCATTCACTTTTGGTCCCTAGTACCTAGCTTCTACTTATTAATGCCTACTATGTGCAATGTTGCCCTAAGCTATTGAGGAAGGTGCAAAGATATATAATACTCAGTCCCGGCTCTCAAAAAGTTGACAGTGTGGTAAATTAAGATGTACTTTAACATAGCCCTGGTGTTTAGGATCATTATGTATATTGACAAGCATACTGAAATGTATCTAATACCAGGCATGGTTTTTTTCCCCTTTTTCCCAGTTTTATTAGTGAGTTTTGTGTTTATGATATGTATTATTGTGCTATGTGTTATTATATTATATATTATTGTGTATATACGACATATAGATTTTTCCCATTTTGTGGGCTGGCTCCTGTAACAAAGCAAACTATTAGATAAAATTAATAGAGAAACCTCATCTGAAAATGCATGCAACATTTTACATATGTATGAATTCCCTCCCTCCTCCCCAATCTCTGTTTTATTTTTAATGAAGAGAACAGAAATCTATTGTTGCTTCCTCCAACCCTTCACTCCATTGAAAAGAAAAAGAAGTTAAAGGGAAACAAAAGGAAAAAAAATATTGTAATATGGATAGTCAAGCAAAATAAATTCTCCCTATGGTTATATTCAAAAATAATATCCAAGAATTTCTCTAGGTGCTCATTTCATACTCAAAACCATCCTGTGAGGCAGGCGCTATCCCCATTTTACATTTGAGGAAACTGGCAAACAGAGTTCATTGATTTGCCCAGGGTCACACAATCAGTTTCCAATGCAATATCTGAACTCAGGTTTTCTTTACTAAAGCCCCAGCACTGTTTCCATTGGGTCATCAAACTGCCTCTACACCACCTATTTGCCTTGGTAAATGGTTTCTTGAGTTGCTGTGACAACAAATACTGAAATTTTTAAAACTTAACTAGACTGATTTATATGTTATATATATATGTACATATATATGTACATATGTATAGTGTGTGTGTGTGTGTGTGTATGTGTGTGTGTGTGTGTGTATGCATGAGATTGGTTAATTCATTGAGTTCTATGAGAACAAAGGGCAAAAAAATCCTTCCGCATTTTAGGAATTCCAGGTATTCTTCATGACTGTTATGCAGAGTGGCAAAAAAGCATGGTATGAATTCTAGGTGTACTGATTCAGCCTGAATATCTGCCACAGAGTACATGAAGGGGGATAGTATGACATGAGACAGGAAAGCAAGAGGCAGCTAGGTCATGCTGTTGAGGGAGTTCGAGTCAGGAAGACCTGAATTCCAAATCTACCTCAAAGCTACCCATGTGACTCTGAATCACTTAACTTGTGTCTACCTCTCATTCTTCATCTATAAGACTTCAACATGTTCCTTCCAAGTAGAGACTAATCCAGTGATTGCAATGGCATAGGATGTCACAAGTGTGAAAATTCATTACCAATGCAGGTCATCACCTTCTCAACGATTTATAATCTTTGAGACCCTCATGTATCTCTAAAAGCTTAAATGATTTATTCAGGTTTTCAAAATCAATACCAATAGCACAATACATAGTATTTTCCGTAATAAAATACAACAACCATTTATTAAGGGAAGAATGTTGTGGTTTATTTGTGGTTTTTAAAGTCCTTGTCCCTGACCTCAAAGGGCTTACAATTTACTAGACTGAGAAACCAACATAACTATAGTACACAATATTATATAAAAGGTGAACTAGAGTGCGAAAACAAAGTTAGATTTGGGCATAGGAAAGACAAGTCTGAGGAAATTCAAGGGGGCATGATATCATAGTGCATATAACATAGCAGAGTCATATATGGAGAGAAAGAGAGAGCTGTCCAGCTTGGCTGGAGTGTTTTGAAAGGAACAGGAATTTTGTAAAGATAGGGTGGAGTATCAGAAAAACTAAATGGTACTCAGTAAATAACAGGGAGTCCCTGAATGTTTATACTGGTTAGAAACTATTGATTTCTATATATGTACAACATGGTTCATATTACTCACACTGAAAGTACATTAAAAGTACAACACAACCTTTGGAACCCTGAAAACAATTTCTGACTTAGTTGTCTTGCTCTAGGATGAAATGATACCTATCAAATGCTTAAAGCATGTGTTTTGTTTTTACAGTTG
Source organism: Potorous gilbertii (assembly GCA_028658325.1). Taxonomy (NCBI): domain Eukaryota; kingdom Metazoa; phylum Chordata; class Mammalia; order Diprotodontia; family Potoroidae; genus Potorous; species Potorous gilbertii. The sequence continues at coordinate 390,904,063 of CM053771.1, forward strand.
AAGTGTGGTTCCCATAGAATAGTCATGATGATAATAGCTGCCATTTATAGACAATTCAATCTGAAGAACACTTTATACATCTCATCAAATCGTCACATCAGTAGACAAGGGTTGCTCTTATTCCCATTTTGCAGATGAGCAAATTGGGGCCAAGAGGTTTTCACTTATCTATATTAAACATCTGGTATAGAATTCACTATCAGGATTACTTGACTTTTAATTTCAGCACTTTCTTCACTAAACCAAGATTTAAGAGTTCTTAGGTCATTGACCCAATATCCTTCCTCCCCAACTCTATGTTGTTTTGTATTATTCAGCAATCAATTTAAAAACCAATAAATTAAATAATCTGTATATGGTGGGGGGGGAGTGCAGAAGGAAAGACATTTGACTTTAAGGATAATGTCTCTGGCCAAGACTGTTATAACATATCAAGTTCGAATCAATTCCACAAGCATTTATTAAGTATCTACCATAAGCCGAGCACTGTGCTAAACACTTGGAGACACAAAAATAAACACTTAATTGCCTTTGCACTCAAGGAGCTTACTCAGCTTAATTCATTACTTTATTAAGTGCCTTGCCAATATGTCCTATTCCATGACCTACTTAGAGAGCAAAGCCATTGAGTTAGTTACTTGGACAATGCAAGTCTAGTTATAAGGGATATGAAGGTGTCTGCTGCATAGCTTCACAAAATATAATGTGAAGATTAGGTATAGGAAAGCCTTTATTTCAATCCACAGAAAATTCACAAGGTGTTAATTCACAAGAGCCTATGAACAAATACAGATACATAAAGCTGTCAAATATTTGATCAGTTTTCTTCTAAAAGGGAATTGGACTTAGGACTGCTGTAGAGACAGCCTTCTGGGATTCCAGTAAATTATTCTTTCCCACAGAGTTCTACAAGTCACTCCAATATGTATAGTAGTATAGTCTAAACCCTTTAATTTATACTCTAACTCCTTAAAGAAGCGAGTGGAGTAGTAGCATGCAGTTTGCTGAATAATCATGATCTAAATAGATCAGTTCTGTCAAAGTAACTCACTGGCTTTGCTCTCTAAGTAGGACATGGCATAGGAATTTTGTTCATTCTCTTTCTTCTCTAGGGAGTAGAATCCATGAGATTTGATTTCTTTAAAGATCCACCACCTGGGGGTGGAGCCAAGATGGCGAAATAGAAAGAGTCACATTTGCTAGCTCCGAATCCACAGCCCATAGATTTCCTGTAAAAAGAACTCCTGACAAATTCTGGAACAGTGGAAGCCTCGAAGCAACACAGTGAAGGAGATTTCCCTTGCAGAGAGTCCTGAAAAACCGACCAGGCAGGAGCTCAGTAGCAGCTCAATTACAGAAGATCTCTGCATAAACCCCCTGAGGGAACTGAGCCTGAGAGGCAGCCCTGCCCCCACCTGAGAACCAGCAGATAAGCTCCCATTGAAGAGCAGTCAGGCCTGCCGCCAAAAGCCCTGAGGCTGGGGAGCAGCATTTGAATCCCAGACCCCAAGCACTAGCTGATCGGACCTAGGCCTGGGGGTGGAGAAGACTCTCAGAAGTCAAGTAACTGGCTGGGAAAATGCCCAGAAAAGGGAAAAAAACTAAGACCATAGATGCTTATTTTCTTGAGAAGATGATTCTGCCATTCCTCTCTGACGACGACGAAGAGATATGCTTACCATCAGGTAAAGACATAGGAGTCAAGGCCTCTGTATCCCAAATATCTGAAATAGATACCCCATGGGCTCGGGCCATGGAGGAGCTCAAAAAGGATTTTGAAAATCAAGTCAGACAGGTGGAGGAAAAACTGGGAAAAGAAATGAGAGAGATGCAAGAAAAGCATGAAAAACAGGTCAATA
>CM053771.1:390906421-390932770 GCA_028658325.1 Potorous gilbertii
AGAAGAGAGGGCAAATTGGTGATATGGGTAATTAGAATGTCCAGTGTATTGGGGAGGGGTGAGGGGACAAATGCGGAGAAAATTTTGGAACCCAAAATCTTGTGAAAATGAATGTAAAAAGTTAAATAAATTTATTTAAAAAAAAAAAAAAGATCCACCACCTGAAATCTCATTGTCTGCAACTCTTGAACTTGGAGTTACCCATAATGCAACTCCCAAAGCCAGTGCTGCTCAGGAAATCTTCCTTCTCTAATAGAAACCTAAAGTCTGAGATTATTCTCTCTAGGAGATTATAAATCTCTCCTCTACTCAGAAGGGAGTCAGAAGTAGTATGTGAGTGGGAATCATGAATGATCCACTTTTCCCTCATCTTCTTGTATTTTGGAAGATGGTATGAGGGACAAGGAAAAGAGTACCTCCTCCAGTTAGTCTTGAGAGTGCGTTCAGTTTACTTTTATAGGGCATGAAAAGGAACAACTGACTCTTCAATTAACCAGCTGCCATGAGTTCCTTATGTCCATCAGTTTGGTCAGTGTTCATTCCCAGTAATTTCTTCAGGTTTATTGGGGGAATGTCTTGATTTAGTCAGGGATTTATATGATCATATATTCTTTAAAATTTTTAATTTGAAACAATATATTTTATTTTTACATTATCTTTCCAATATATTGGAATTTCCAGCCACCCAGTTAGTCAACATGCATTTATTAACCACCTACTATTTGCCTGGAGAAGAATAACAAAGATTGAAAAGTAGTTCAGGAGCAACTGTTCACAGCTATACTCCTCCTCACTGATGAAAAGAATGGAGAGGGATACATTTACTCAATTATTATTTGGTGCCAAATCTGGTCATTATAGATATTCAACACTGAATTTTGTTTTTCTTTTATCCATTTATCATATAGTGCACACTGTGTACCCTTTTCTTAATTCTACTTGCTTCACTGTGCAACAATATAATTAAATCTTCTCACACTTCTCTGAATTTTTCATATTCATAATTTCTTCTGGCACAATGGTGTTTCCAATTTAACCATATGCCACAGTTGGTGCATCACTTTTTGAATCGAGGTATCCACTTTGTTTCCAGCTCTTTTCTACTATAAGGAGTGCAGCTTTTTTTCCCAAAAAAGAAGAAATTTTTCTTGAATATATTTATGTTTGTAAAGGCTAGGAATATAAGTATTTTGCAGTCCTGTTTGATACAGTTTTGAATGGCTACTATAAATCTCAAAGGTTACAGTTCCTGGTTCACATTTCTTTTGCACCTCTCTGCTACTTTGAGATGGTGTTGTCTGCTAAATCATATAACTCGTTAGGCAGAAGTGCAACTTTCTTCTCTCCAGTCCCATAATGGTATTTTCAAATGTGTCTGTATTCTATACTTTGTCTTCACTTCCTCTTCTAATGTATTTTGCAAGGAATCTAATTTCTTCTCTAAATTGGAACCGTGGGCTGCCAGTTCTGATATTTTACTATCTACATTCTCATTGGTACTATCATCTCTAAACTCCCACATAAAATGCTGCAAGGAGCATTGTCTTGGAATGTGTGTTTTGATTGAAACAAGACCTTGCTTAAATGTATCATCATTAATTACTATGTTTTCTAACAAATGTGTATTCTTGCATGTAAGATCAACTTTTATTTGCAGAGATGAATTGAAAATTACATTCACTTAGCAGAATACAGATTTGAGATATAACCAAGCCAGTTATTCTAGTTCACTAAACTATGATGTCATCAGTTTTTCTGAGTTAAAAAATATAATTTGTATTAAAAAAATTAAACATTAAGTTGTTTGCGTTTTATTATTGTTGTTTAATGATTGACCTTCACAGGTTTCTGAGTTAAATCTGAGGGATAAGTGGCTATTTTATACATATACATTTGTTTATGAATGTGTATGTTTGTATCTATAATCATATGTACCTGCACAAGTATATCTTTATATATTTTATGTATTATACCTTTATGTCTATGCGTTGGTATGTGTATTGCATATACATGTGCTTATGTACATGTGTATATAGGTACATGTCTATGTATGTATGGGGATAGATAGACAGACAGAGAGACAGAGAGAAAGAGAGACAGAGAGACAGAGAGAGACAGACAGAGAGAGACAGAGACGGGTGGGGGCCTCTGATCGTGGAGTTAGGATGCTCAAGTTTCACTTCTATATGTACAAAATGTGTGACCCTGAGCAAGTCATGTAACAACTTTCAATACCTCTCTGCCTGGCCTTGAAGATTGTTTGCCAGTCCACATTTATAGAGGAAATTTTCCCAGTGGGAGTTCCCAACACCACTGAAATCACACCTCTTATCAAAGATCAATAAAAACAAATTGTGTTCGTGTTTGTGTGTGTGTGTGTCTGTGTGCATGTATGTGTGTTTTTAGGCATGTGTAAGAGAGCTAAGTGGTGCAGTGGATAGAGTGCTGGGTCTGGAGTCAGGAAGACTCCTCATCCTGGGTTCATGTCTGATCTCAGACACTTACAAGCTGTGTAGATAAATCACTTAACCCTGTTAGCTTCAGTTTCCTCATCTGTAAAATGAGCTGGAGGAGGAAATGTCAAACTACTCCCATATCTTGGCCAAGGAAACCACAAATGGGGTCACAGAGAGCAGGACATAATGGAACAGCAAGTGCATGTGTAATCTCTCTGTACCTGTTTTATTGCTGTTGGGTAAATTCTCATAAGGAAACTTCCTTCATGAATGCAGAACAAAAATTTGTTTGCAAAAACATTTTTAAAACATGTTGTCTTAGAGTGTTGCTTGTTTATTAAGTTGAACATGGTCAGGTTAGCTAGCATGGATCAAGTGTGGGACTTGAACCCAGGCTATTTTCACTTCAAGTGCGGCTTTCCCTCTACAAGAGAGTCTTTGTAGTACCTCTCAAAAAAGCTTGAAAAATATTTAAGAAAAATTGACTTTCAAAGGTATCTGAGGTAAATCTAAAATATATATGAGAAATGAGACATCATCATAGTTTGAAAAAGCTGTCTTGCTTATGGCCAAATTATTTTGTTTTCAGACTTTTAATGTCTTCTGTTGAATTTAATTCTTAATAATGTCACACAGAATGGTAAACAACAGATCTTATGACCTCAGGGAAGGAATGTATTAATTCTCATTGTGTGTCTATGTTTAGAAGGGAAATGTGTGAGTTCCAGTATGTATAATACTTGCACATGTGGGTGGAATTATAATATCTATCATACATAATTCTGTCTTGCAGCTCGGGACTTCAAATGCCAATTATGTTCATGAGGACATCAATTTGTCATCTTGTCCTGGGATATTTATGCTGAGCTTTAATTTCCTTTTACTTTATTATTAATGATACTTTATGCTTGTAAGAATTTTCATCATGAAGGCATCTAAGATACATTAATCCTCATGATTTGTAGGAATTAAGTATTCGTATTCTCACTTTATGATGGGCAAACTAAGTTACAGTTATTGTGGATGACAACCCAAATTTTCTCGGGACTTAAGTAGGAATTTCTTTACATGGTAAAGTCACCTGTTTATCGATGGGTGAGGAATCTGGGGCCTCAAGGAGACATGTGACCCTTTAGGTCCTCAAGTGCTGTCCTTTGACAATCCAAACTTCACATAACAAGTCCCCAAAGTTTGGATTGAGTCAAAGGACTCCACTTAAGGACCTAGAGTATTACATGTGATCTTGACATCCCAGATTCCCTATCCCTGGATGAATCATGAGATATTTCCCTCCTCTTGGTTTTAGTTCTTTTATGATAGGAATCTTGGCAGAGAAACATGCTTTTCTTTCATTATGGATTGATTTTAGCTAGAAACTTTTTTTCTGTAAAGAATACTATTGCCACACTAAGGAATCTAACTTTTAGCCTGGTTTCCTAAACTGCACAGATGAGCAGTGCATTCCAATGTCCTCATTTGAAGAGCTGTACAAGATACAGGGGCTGAGTGGAATGCTGTCATACACATAGCATGTATTCCTTTCTCAATTTTTAAGTTGCTTTAAAATTTGTAGTTTCTTTAAAACCATTCAATGTTTTTATTTTAGAAAAATCCTTTCTACCAGATTGTTCTATGCTTTTTAAACTGTTCAAAAAAAATCTGCTTCTCTTCAAGTACTTAAAATAATAAATTTAGATGACAAGAAAGTGACCATCTCTCTCAAACATCATTTGATGAAGACAAAAATGAGAGGCAAACATTAGGAAAACAGCCTAAGGAAAGAGTTTCTGAGAACTGTCAGTAAAGGACCAAAGGAGATGAGGAAATGTGTTCTTGGAGACTGGTAACTGGGCATTATGTGGGGGAGGGGAGGGATGGAGAGTTTTAGAAAGAAACACCCTTTCTACAAGAGAGATCAAAAATGTAGAAAGAAAGGAAATAAGGCAATTGAGAAATGACTATAAATAGCTAGAGTAGGTCATATGTGTATATTTAATCTACAAAAAGAACTTAATAAGAATAAAGTGGATATTTTGAAATGCAAAGAAATGAGGATTATATGTGAGACTGAGAATTTATGTTCTACATATATGAAAATGGGGTGATTCATTTACTCAACCTCATATTTAAAAGAAATAAGAATATATAATCACTGAAACTCACTAACAAATATTAGACTCAGTATGGAAAAATCCTTTAAACTTTAGTGATGTTGGATGAGAGTTATGTTTGGATAGGCTGAGGAAATTTGACCAAATTCCAGGGTTCATCTATAAATTATCAAGACAGAGAACTGGGCAAGAGTGGCACAGCCTTGAGAAGCAAAGATAAGCCTGAACTATGGCAAAGAAGAAACACAACAAGAAGGATCATTAGCTCTACAGGCTTATTGGAGTAATAGACAAAGGGTTAGAAACATCCAGACAAAAGATGAACTCTTTTCCCAACTTCCTCTAATGGTGCTTGTCTAGTCACAGACAATATAACATAATCTACTTTTTTATTGTCCAATCTCATCATCTTAAAATTTCTCTACATAGCCTGTCTTTTGCTTATATAGAAAGCATGTTTTGTTTTAATAATACTGTGGGTTTGGGCTTTTCTTTCTACTTCATGTTTGCATTCTCAACCAGTTTTTCTCCCTTTTGTCTTTGTTTTTGGTGAGATTTTCTTCCATGGATTCAAGTCTTTCTTTTCTAATTATTTTTGCTGTGTAGGCCATAAATCCTGCCTTTAAAATTCTCATTTCTCTGTTAAAATATTTCAGGAAATCCTACTGTGGTTCTATACTCTTTTGCAAATCAGTTGCTATTGATTTATCTTCCTCTATTTTGCAATATTTATTTAGAGATGTCTATATTCATTTAGATGAACTTGAGGTCAATATTCCTTTTTGTTACTAATGTCTTCCCTTATGGTTGATGTGATTGTGCTCAAAGTTTTTGGGTTTCCTTCCTCCTAAAATTTTCGATAATTTTTTTTTGTCTTACTATCTATTCCTTACTTTTGGACTCCTTTCCTTTTTAATGGTGGTTTTTCTAGGGTCAAAGTCTCAAAAGTACTTAAACCTCTCTCCATGCTAGAGAATTCACTTTTAACTGTACAAAGTTTCTGCCTCAAGGAATTTCCAAGGGGACAGAACTGTCCTCAGCTGGATGATGTTTCCCTAGAAAGCCTGTGCCTCAAACACCATAGATGTGCCTACTCATAACTGTGTATGGCTACCTATAGCAACTCCAGTGTTGCCCATGGAGATTTCTTGGCCAAGATACTGGAGAGGTTTGCCATTTTCTTCTCCAGTGGATTAAAGCAAACAAGTGGATCAAGGTTAAGTGACTCATCCAGGGTTACAAAGCAAGTAAGTGACTGAGGATCAGTTTGAACTCATGTCTTCCTGACTCCAGTCTTAGAGCTCTATCCACTCAGCCACTTAGCAAGCAAATAGAGCTTAAAAGGTCGCACAGCTAGTAAATATCTGAGGCCCCCTAGGAACTCAAGTCTCCCTCACTTCAGGCCCAGGAGCCTATCCACTAAGCCTTTGCATACAGTTAGTGATGTCCAGTTCATAGCTGTTCTTCTTATTTAATGACAATGATTATGAGTAATAACAGAAATATCAGGGCCATGGTAAAGATAATGACATTTCCAATACAGTCAACAATTCATGATGAGTCAGGATCATCTATAGAAAAATAGTTTAAAAAATCATCATCCTTTTGCATAGTATCTGTTCTTGGCACTGAGTTGACACCAAGGCTCATTCCATATTGCTCATGTTCCCAGATATTAGACAATATATATCTTTCAATGGAGGCACATCAAGGGCGTTAAGCCAACTCTTTATCCTGTTAGAAGCCTCTAGCTGAAAGACTACACAACTCTTCAATGCTAGCTGAGTAAGAAATCTCTTTCAGCTTTGTCCTTCCCACCAGTTCTGCAAAGAAATCTCGTTCTTCCAGGAAAATTCACAATAATGCCTGTGAAGTCACAGTTTCTGCTTATGTTTTTATAGTAGTTTTGTCAGACTTGTCCCCAAAGCAAACTGATCATAGGTATGATCTTTCATATTGTGCACAGAAAGTACTATTGCTCTAATCTATCAAACACATTTCATTTAGGAACTTCACAATTTCACACTCTTACTTGACAGTCTCTATGAAAGAACTACTACCATGGGAATTCATGATCCAGAAATGTCTTAGCTAACCAAAAAGGGTAAAAAAGAAAACAAAACAAAGAAACACACATATGTATACATGTTTTTCATTTATTTCCTCTAAATGATTTAACTGACTTCACAAAGTAATTGTTCTGGGACCCCCCCCCCCAAGTAAACGAAATGGTATCCACATTTGTTCCATTGGAACAAGTCCTCAACAGAAACTAATTCAATAACTCACCAGGTGTCTGTTTAAAGTCATCCTGAAACATCCAGTTCCTCATTGGTGAATGCCATCCATCTTGTCCCATCTGTTTAAAAAAATTGTTCTCCAGGGACTTAGGGGTGGGAAGTAATAGGGTAAGCCTGAGGTTTTCTTTTCAATACCAAGGATTCTAATTCCCATTCTCATTTCACATTTCATTCCTTTGTCATATGGCTCTGATTTCATTATTGATGGAGAACTTTTAAGCTACCAAAATTCTCAGGTCAGTTTCATACTAGTTGCTACATAATCACACCTTCCATATCATATACTTGAGAAGTTAACTTTTTATCAATATATACAGTTTTACACTTATCTTTATTAAATACTTCATCTTAGATTCAGCCAGGTGTTCTAAACTGTCAACATCTTTTTAGATCCATCCCATCATTTCATGTATTAGCTTTCTTTCCTTCCCTCTGTGGAGTGTGACACCTGCCAAGTATATAAGGAAATAAAGATGATAGCAAAACTACTGACCCACTGAAAGTCACTTCATCTATGAGGGAACAGGTCCAAGATAGCAGCAAGAGACAGTTTTGCAGAATGTGAGCTCTGTGAGAAAAGAACAGAGCCAGCCTTGGCTTTAAGGGAATGTGTTTCAGAGAAGGAGAAGTACAGGAAGCCACCTGGGTTATCAACCTAACCTTCAGATAACGTGACAATACAGCAAAACTCTTTGGAGTACCACAGGTTTGTTGCCTTGTCCACATATATTCTCTGTGTCCCTCTTTACTAGTGTGTTCTATTTTACTTAACATTCTTTAAAAAAATTGAATTCTAAGTTCTCTCCCTCTCTCTAAACCCTTCCCGTACCCATTTTACTAGTGTATCCTAAATGTGTGCTTATTCTTCTCCTAGATATTGTATACAGTTATGGGAGACAGACCCTCAGGTTTGTGGAGGAAATATTTTGTAGATATAGGTTACACAATCCCATCTCAGTAAATACCTTTGTTTCGATCTAATTGTATTTACTAACTAGTAAAGATCTGCACACAAAGGTGGGCTCATGAGCTATAGTTCAAAGAATACAAACTGACAGAAATCTTGAACCAGCAGGCTGGTCACCTTCCTAGCAACACATGGTGCTAGTTGTGCTGAGAAGGAGGTTAGTATGGAAAGGGTGCTCTACAAATCATTGATAAAAAGATGAAACAGCACATTGTCAAAGACTAATCTCTGGGTGAACCACTAGAGGCCTCATTTTATATTGACTTTGATCTATTAATGATTATTCTTTGAGACTAACCATTCAACCAGTTCCAAATCTACTTTAGAATTGGTCAGTCCATATCTCTCCATCTTATCCACAAGATAATATGAGAGACTTTTGTCAAATTCTTTAGCTAAAACTATATATACAATGATCCCCTTATCTACCAGTCAATAATTCCTGTTGAAAAAGATTTCATCTTGTTAGATTGGATTTCATTCTTTAAGATTCAGCCCATCACTGTAACCATTTCAAGTTCTTTTGAGAGTTGTTTGGATCCAGATTCTTTTATTTGGTGTTAATTACTTTAAGTCACCCTTACTTAGAAAACAACTTCTGAGTGATGTGAGAATGTATCCTGCTTTTATGTGCAGAGGTGGAGTACTACAGAGGTGGAACACAGTATAGATACTGTCAGATTGAGTTGAAGTATTGACTAGTTTTCCAGAACTGATTTCTAGTGATAATTCAATAGAATAAAATGTAAATTACATGCCATTTCTCAGGGGTAGCAAAAATGTCCAGTATCCATTCTTTTGTTACCCCTAATAAAATTTCCCTCAGTGCTAGACATAAGATTCAAGCCATAAAAAGAGTTATTTCAGCAAAAATATTAGCAAGATTTTAACAAGGTGACAGCTACTTGCCCTTCCAAACATATTGAATATTTGAATATTCCCCTACTGAGAGGAAGCTATCCAAAAAGAGGCAGGAAAGAACGCCAGAGTCTGTCATTTCAAGAGACATGCTAAGTTAACCTCTCTATTAGTAAAGGGGTGTAGGGTTCATCATCTTCCTGTTGATTTCAAGACTCTCTAATTAAAATATACACCATCATGTATTTCAGAGTCCAGAATTCATGGAAGAGAAATAACCAACTATTTACTCTGTAAATACCTGGTGCTTACTGCATAATTATCTTGCCACCATATGAGATGCATAGTTTATAATTAAATAGTCTCGAGTAACTTGGAAAATAGAATGATACATGTACTTTGTCAGCCTTTCAGGAATGACTGTCAATTCATTTTTTTTACCAATGCAGCTCAAATTTTAAATAGGGATTTGGGGAATATTAAAAAGTTCAGTGGGAAATGTGTGTGTATGTGTGTGTGTGTGTGACAAGAGATAGAAAGAGATGAACAATGGTCTCTAATTTGCAATGTATCGTTAAAAAATGTTTATTAACATCACCAAATGTAATTAAAACATTATGGGCATATTGAATTATACTAGATGCTACACAAATATTGAATTTGTTTTCTGCCCACATTTAACTAGAGAAAGATGAAGGAATTGAAAACTGATTCAATTTAATTTAGCACACATTTATTAAATGTCTACTGTATGTTCAGAGAACTATTTTAGTTGCTAGAGGAGAGAGATAAATAAGATGTTGCCTAGGTCCTTGTGGAATATAAAATCTTATAGGGGAATATAATGCTTTGATATTTCGATGGATATGTGGTTTAATTCAGATGAATACTCCCTCCATTGGTGAAGAAAAATCATCATTTCTTCATGCCTTTTGCTGCTATGTGATTCTTGCCCCTGATCGCCTATAAGTCCTCAACATATGATCTACCCAAAGTGCGATGGACCCTTTTATAGCTGTTTTAGCTTATCATGGCATTGTAAGTACAGCATGAAAGTTTCCCACTTATCCTTTTCTATATTTTATAGGAATAGCTTTTTCAATCAAATGTATCTTGGATTATATCCCATAGAACACTATGCATTAGTGGATATTTTAAAAGATGGGTTTTCTACAGCTAAGAGGTTGGGATAATTGTAAGCACTGTAAAATTGCTAAAAATATAGTATAGCCTGCATACTTCCTAATCTAGGTTCAATTCATTGCTCATCTGCAAAGCCTGTCCAAGTTAGGTAATCACTGTCAGGCCAATAGTTATTTTTGTCAATTATTTTTCCCTCTGTAGATTTTTAAGTTATTTTCTTTGATGTAGCTGGGAATCACATTGAAAAAAAAGCTTTGTAAATATACAAATGTAGAATAAATTCATTGAGCTATTAAAAAAAAGCTTTGTAGTATTTAGGGAGCTTGATCTACATAGCACAAATTCTTCCACAGATGGGAGCATCTAATGACTTCATAGACATGTATATTAGTGAACATGAATACACATTTAACATCAAAGACATATGAAGAATATCTAAAATTCCAAGTCTAAGATGTAGAATAAGAAGTCCCAGTTGCTCTCCTTCCTCACCTTTGCTCCCAGGTTCCTACCAAACAAATATCAGCTACTACAATAGGCATTGACTATTCTTCTTTCTCACAAATTGCTACTGCCCTTCATTTGGCATGACCACCCATAGACAATGGATATAGCATATAGGGACATAGTTATTTGCATGTTTGCATGCCATGTCCCCCAAAAGAATAAGAAATTCTTAAGGGCAGAGTCCATGCTTTTGCCTTCTTCTGACTTAGTAGATATCTTGGAGGCCCCCATTTCACTGAACCCAAAGAGTGATATCTTTTCCAGATAGAGAGTAAATTCCTCAAGTTATTTATTGCCCAATTCTTTTAGGATTCTCATGGGTGAGGATATTTATTTGAATTCTCACAATTCAGAAATAAGAAAAAGGGAAGAAATTGGGAGCGTGTCATCTCAGTGCTTACCATAGTGCCTAGCTCAAAGCTGGCACTTATTAAATAGTTGTTGACTCACTGGCACAATAATTTTAACTGTATTACCTTGGGCAAGCTTAAATTTCTGAAAGCCCATTTCTCATCTATAAGTCAGGTGTAATGATATTTGCATTAAGGTAGTGTAGGATATTGTATAGAGAGCTGGCTTCAGTGTTAAGAAGAACTAGATTCATCTTATCTCTGATGCTTGTATAATTTTTGGAAAATTGCTTCCTTTCAATTCTTTAGATATTTCTCTAAAACTTTAAATTGCAGAGAAGGTGCTGACCCACATTGGTATAATAAGTTCCTTAAACCACTGAAGTCACAGGTCAAGTGTCTGTCTCTAATAGTTTCATTACCTCCTATTGTAAACTACAAATTATGATTTAAATTTAAATTATAGTAACAGGAATCATCTCTTTCTGATCAATGTATAAGGAAGAGTTTTATGAGGTCAGTGGTAGAACATTTATTTTGGTCCTTAAGACATCAGGGTTTTGAAGAAAATAAGGCAAATGAAACAATGAAATCTTTGGTGGAAAAAAATAATGTATTGAGTAGAGGCCAGTGGTCTTAATTGTAACATATAGGGGAAAAATCATTATTTTCCCCAACTAATTCTAAATAGCACCCACTGACCAAGGATGATTAGTAGCCTTTAGCCTCAATGGACACTAGAATTAGAAAAGGTGTCATGACACAGGATAGAAATTCCCTGAGAGGGAAGTCACAGTTCAAGAAGGCTCAATTCATGAATTATTTGACCCACAAATATGGAAGGGTCCATAGGCCCTCTAAGGAAAATAAAGGATACAACTACCACTAGGATGAGGATACTTCAGAGGAATAGGAATTCTACCCCAACTTGCTGTCTGCATCATCACCCCTTCAAACCTTATAGATCCCTGAGTGTGCTTTTAAAGATGAAGCAAAAACTAGGTTGTATAATTCTCTCATACTTTTGTTGTAACTAAAAGGAAGTGTCATTTCCCCCTCCATACACCATATGATGAGAAAACCCACCTCCATCACTTCATTGCAGAGTTTGGAGACTAACGGTGTAGAACAATGCATGTGCTCTTAGTCTCAGATGATTTGTTAGGTAGGTTTGTTGAACTAATTATTTTTCTCTCTTTTTTATTCTTTGTTACAAGTAACAAAGGTAAAGTAAAACAAAAAAAATTAAAATTAATTTAAAATTAATTAAAAGAATTACTTTCTCAAAAGAAAATAATTTGTCTCATAAACTGTTTCACATGAAACAGTCAGGAGCACCTGAACTTTCTGAGAGAGGAATCTGACATGCTATCTGACTTGATAGATACCTTGGAGGCCTCCATTTCACTGAACTCAGAGAATGACATCTTTTCCAGGCAGTGTAAATTCCTCAAGTTATTTATTGCCCAATTCTTTTAAGATTCTCATGGGTGAGGGATTTATTTGAATTCCCACAATTCAGAAATGAGAAAAAAGGAAAGAATTGGAAGCTTGTCTATAGCTGCATATGAGGCACTCAGTCCTCTACCCCAGTTTCTGGCTATGTATGAATATTTCCTCATGCAAGTATATTTCTTTCTTAGGGATCATTTTTTGGGTATTAAACTGAAATGTGCTTATAGAATTCTCAGTTCTCCCATTGAGCAGAGTTACTACTGTCTTAGGTGTATGCCTCTTTTTAAAAAAATTGGTAGAATCTGTGAAGTTGGTTTTCATAGTTTTTTTTAATATTTTGATAATTGTAGTTAAATATAATTTCAAAATTTAATTCTATATATTTTTATTGAATTAAAAACATTATTCTGGTAAGAGGTACATAGACTTCACCAAGCTGCCAATGGAGTCTATGACACACAGGAACATTAAGAATCCCCCTTCTACAGATCTCTTACTCATGATAAGTTCATTTTTTTCAATTCCTTTGTGTGGATACTGTAACAGGTCTGTTTTCCTTATCATGTTATTCCAGGCATTAAGAATGGCATGTGAAAAATATCAGAAACTGAAAACTAGAATATTTATGAGATATGGTATACTGAAAAATATATCAAAAGGCACAGTGTGAGAAAATCATGGAAATGTAGAAAAATACCAGAGCAGTAAGGATCTCATCCCTGGGAATTTATTTGATAGAAAACAGAAATCACAAGGATTATAGAGTTAGAAAGGATGTCAGCAGTCATGAAGTTAAATTCACACCTGAAAAGAAATCCTCTCTACATCATTCCCAACAAGGGGTCATTTAACCTTTGCTAGCAGGTCTCTAATGAAGGAGAACCCACTAACTCCTGAAAACACGCATTTCATTTTTGGACTGCTCTAATTTTTAGGACAGCAGAGAGGTGCTAGAGAAGGAAATGACAAATCACTCTTGTATCTTTGCCAAGAAAACTGCAAATGGAATCATGAAGAGTCAGACTTAAAAAAAAATTCTGGGGTAGTTTGGTGGTTCAGTGAGGATAGAGTGTTTGGCCTGGAGATTCATCCCCCTGAGTTCGAATCTGACCTCACACACTTACTAGTGGTGTGGCCTTGGACAAATCACTTAACCCTGTTTGCCTCAGTTTTTTATCTATAAAGTGAACTGGAGAAAAAAATGGCAAACCACTCCTTGCCAAGAAAATCCCAAATTGGGTCATGAAGAGCTGGATATGACTGAAAAATAGCAAAAATTGTTAGGAATTTTTTCAGGACATTGAACCTAAATTTACTTTTTGTGACTTCTGTCCATTACTCTGAGTTCTCTCCTTTGGGAGTGAACAGAAAAAAAAATGATAATTTCTCTCATATATGACAGTTCATCAAATACTTGGAGACAGTTGTCCTATCCCTCATTCAGAAATAAATCTATGAGTGTTCTGCATGTTGTCTTCAGATCTCTCAAGTGATTTTCTTGTGGCATGATCTTAGAATGTTCAATTGCCTTCCCCTGGACATTCCCCAGATTATTAAAATCCTTACTAAAAGGTGGCGCTCAAAATTGAACACAGTTGTAAGTGTGGTTTAAGCAGGGAAATGGTAATAATAAACTAACATTTATATGGCACTTTTATTTTCACAAAGCACTTTTTACGTATGAAGTACATCAGTACCATGCACAAAAATTATTAGGATAGGGCTAGGAAAGGGAACCCTGATGCTGCCCCAGAAGATTTAAGATGGGCTGTCCTGGTCACATCCCCCATCATGGGGAGCTAGGTGCTATTAATATTCCCATGTTTCATGTGAGACAACTAAAGATGGGAAAGGTTAAATGACTTACCTAGAACAGCCAGAAGCACATATTCTATATAGGTTATGTACAAGTAGTCCATGTGAACATTTGTGGTGGATCCTCTAATTTGTGCCTCTCACTATTTCAATTCAGCTTTGTTCATTGAGCATTGTACCTTCTGTGATGAGGGTGGCCCTATGCCAGGGTCTGACTACCATGTGAGTGCTAGCCCATGTGAGTTATCTGTAAAATAGTCTTTCTGGCAAGTGTACATTTGGCATTTGAACAACATGGACCACCCATCAGACTTGTGCTTTCTGAAGTAGAATTTTAATGCTTGGCAACTTAGTTTGAGAAATGATCTCAGTATCTGGTATAATATCCTGTCGGTTGATCTTCAGAATCTTCCTAAAATAATTCAAATGGAAACAATGAAATTTCCTGGAATGATGTTGGAATACCATCCAGGTTTCACAGGCATAAAACAATGAAGTCAGCACAATGGCTCCACACCTTCAGTTTGGTAGTCAGATAATACCTCTTCTCTCTCACATTTTCCTTTGGGGCCTCCCAAACACTGAGCTAGCTCTGATCATGTGTATATCAATATACAGCTATCAGTGATATTATTGATAGCAGATAGCTTTCAATATGTACCTATCAGTGTGTAACAATGTGCACATCCCTAGAAAGTAAATTACCAAGGTAAATGAACTTATCCACAGCATTCAAAACTTCTCCATTTGCTGTAACTGATGATTCTACATAAGATGGTGTGGTAGTGACTGACGGAGCACTTCTGCTTTCTTGGTGTTGTTAGGCCAAAATAAACATAAGGAGGAGAGAATCCATACTTCTTTGTATCTCAGCTTCAGAGGCTGCATTGAGTGTGCAATCATCTCCAAACAGAAAATCATATATCAATACTCCCTTCACTTTAATCTTGGCTTGTAACCTTTTCAAGTTGAAGAATTTACCATCAGTGCTGTAGCTGACCTAGATGCCATCCTCATTAAAGTTATTTGCCAACATGGCTGAGAACATCATGCTAAAAAGCATGTGAGAAAGCACATAGCCTTGTTTCACTTATTTGGTAACTGAGAAAGCACCAGAGAGCATCATCCATTATCCAGAACCCAGGCAAGCATGTCATCATGAAACTGATGTACAATAGTGATGAACCTGTCCAAGACTTCCAACTTTGACATAATTTTCCATAAGCCCTCACAACTGACTATAACAAAGGCATTGTGTACAGATGTCTGTTCTGTTCCTGGCATTTCTCCTGGAGTTGTTGAGTAGCAAACAACTGTTCCTCCACCTTTTCTGAAGCTATACTGGCTCTCAGGTAGATGATCATCTTCCAGATGAAGGATCAGCCTTTTAAGGAAGACTCTGGCAAGAATCTTATCAGTAGTGACCAGGAGAAAGACCCACCTCTGTGATTTTCACAGAACAATCTATTTCCTTTACCTTTATAGAGATAGACAATGGAGGTACCCTTGAATTCTTGAGGGATGAATGCCTCAACCCAGAAAATTTCAGTCTGATTTTATGTAAGCAATGGACTCCTCCCCTCCACCTTGTAAATTTCAGTTGGAATAAAATCAGCATCAGGTGCTTTGCCACAGGAAAGGAACCTAATGGCATTCAAAGCCTCTTTTTCTGTTGGAATTTCAGCCAGGGAGTGACTTACTTCAACTTGAGGTAAATGATTATTGTCTTTAGCATTGATTGACGACAACTTGTTTTGAACACCATGGAGGTGTTCAACCCATCTCCCTAGGATCAAGTCCTTATTACTAATCAATGTGACTCCATCAGTGCTGAGCAGTTGAGATGCTCCATAGGCCTATAAATAGTCTTCAGGGCATCATAAGAGTACTTTGGATTGTTATTCTCAGTATAAAACTGAACTTCATTTGCCTTTTTTTGAACCAAGAATCCTGCATTTCTCTTAGCTTTGCTTGTACTTCACTTCTGATACAATTAAATGCCACCTTCTTAGAGATGGATGGATTATCCTGCTGGTAAGCCCTGAGTTTTTTGGTGAACCCTGTGGAGTTCTCATTTTTCATTTAGCAGATTCTAGATTTCTCCATCATTTTCATCAGACACATTTTGAGTGCTCTGACTCAGATGAGCAAATTCAGTGCTATACATCAAATCTCTGAATGCTGCCCACTCTTGTTGCCATCACTGTGGCCAGTTGTGTGAACCAACTGTTCAACTTTCCCTCCAAGGTATCAACAAACTGTTCCCACTTAGAAAAGAGGTTTAATCTGTTAACATTAATTCATCTGGTAGCCATTTTGCCTTGGGGACACTGCTTTCGTTGAATGTGAATATTTAGCTTGGAGAGGATGTCTATGATTAGTCCAGAAGTCTGTGAAACATATTGTTTTCATCATTCTCATACCCTGTCTGTCTCTTCCCCTTATACTCACACAAGTTATTAAATGATAATGTTTGCTGTGATGGCTCATCCACAAAGTTTTATTGAATTTGGGTAAATGAAAGGCAATTTTTGGGATGAGATGGTCATGAAATATACAAGTTTCAGTAGTAAGTGATCACGGCTGTTGTTTCTAACTTCATTGCTCCCTTGGGCTCCCTGCCAAGTTTGGTAGCCTAAACCTACTCCAGCATTAAAATCACCCAGATTATAATGACCCATTGAAAATAAAGGTCTCCAGTTTTCTGTAATATTTTTCTTAGACTTTATCAGTGCTGTCATAGTGGAAATACAGGCACAATGATGGTGGTGTGTCATTTTCCTGTAAGTGGCAATTGTATTACTATAAGCCTGTCATTTACTCCTTCTGGTAGGAATACAAGCTTGTTGACTAGATTAGTCTTGATTGCAAAACATACGCTGGCTTCATGGTGCTCTCTTTTATTGCAGCTACTCCAGAAAAATGTCTACGTAGCTCCAACTTCAGTAAACTGGTCTTCATTTGCCAGCCTTGTTTCACTATTGCCTGCTATTTGGATGTGATACCTTCTGAGTTCTCTCATAACTGCTGTTGTCTTTCAGTTCTACTTGATTTTCTGTGGCCATAAGTGTGCACACATTCCATGTACCGATGGTGAGAGGAATCATCTTCGCAGGACGTTTTGTACATTTTTGTGTGTTTCAATCAGAGAGTGGGATCTCCTATCTGCCATGGTGATCAGACCAATAGTTGGATGAGGAGTCATTTTTTAGGACACCTTTTCTGGCCCCTTCCTCACACCAGGAGATGTGCAGTGTGATCCTTAAAAAGCTGTTCAGATACCCAGGCAGCTTTCAAATATCACTACTACTGGCAGTGAGAATAAAATGATATGGCCTGGGTTGGAGGTATGTAGAGTTGTGACTGCAGCTCACAGTACATCTGCACCTACTGCTTCATCGCTTATTTGTCACCAGGGGACTTTGAGACAGGTAAAAACGGCAAAATGGTAGAGGTGATGTGTTTTGATTAATGTATAAATTGGATTTAAGTGAGGCAGAGTTGAATGAAGCTATCAGCCTCACTCTCTCCTACAGTCATCACAGTCCAGAGATGTAGTGCATGACCTTGGCATCTTTGATATCTAACTAAGCTCTAAGTGCTCTACAGAACCTGTTTCAGTGGCCTTAGTGGCCATTGGAACACCATTCCCATTCCACCAGGGAAAATCTTCATATGCTTAGGGTAGACAACCTCTCCAACTCACTGATAGGTTTGAGACACCTTGGTTACCCTCAATCTGGTTTCACAAAATGGTTACAGGGTATGGTCACTGAGCATGCTATAGCTTCTCAGAGCCACAGGCAAGATCTAGGTAAAAGAAGTGGACACCAAAGGTGAAAAGCAGCCTTGCAAAGGGCTATGCTGCCTCCTATCAGAGGTATTAGTCTTCCCTGAAACATCCTACACTCCAAGGTCAACTCTTTACTCTGCCAAATTTTTTCTCATAATTTTTACTCTTTTTATATGATGTCTTTGGTTGAGTTATTTCTTTTCACACTTCATTTGAAATTGTACATTGCTACTATTACCTTTTGTTTGTATAACTCATGTTATACAATTATATTCTAGTCAGAGAAGCATAGGAGTTACTCTCCAAGTCATACTTGCTATCTTGTGCCTCGTTCTATTTGTTGTCTGTTCCACATGCCTAGCATGCACTCCTTCTTCATCTCAAATCTGTCAAAGGCTTTCTTTTCCTTCAAGGTTCAACTTAGCTACTTCCTCTTCTTTGACCCTTGTAAATGTAAGTTGTGTCCCCTGAATTTTTCTTGAGCTCTTTGTACCTTGACTTTGCAGCCATATTACCAAATCTTGCCTAACAATTACTTTTGTACATATCATAACTCATAAGCTCCATGAGGGCAGAGATTGTATCTTTATTTTTCTAGTGTCTATTAATTACCATATCTTTACAGTCTATTGTGTATCAGGTGCTGGAGATAATAATGTAAAAATTGAGAAAGATCCTGTCCTCAAAGAGCTTATAGTTTACTTACAATATATTCAGATGAGTAAATACAGATGATAAAATAAATAACCACAAAATGATTGGGAATGGAGGTAAGGCCTGGGGGAATCAAGAAAGTCTTCATGGAGGCAGCACTTGAACTGAGGCTGAGATGGCACTAATGATTCAAGAGGTGGAAGCAAGGAGGGAAAGAATTTCAGGCTTGGGGAATAATTCGTAAAAAAATACAGAGGAAGGATTTGATACGTTGTATTGCAGTTTGAGAGTATTAATCTCTAAATATTGATATTAGGAGCACACTCTATATTCTGAGGACACGAAGTCCTGTATTTGCTTCTTAGAATTTGTAATATATCCTGTATGGCATACTGACTCTCTCATTAGATTACAAGCTCCTTGAAGGCAGGGACCGTTTTTTTAACCTCTTTTTGTATCCCCAGAAGTTAGCACGGTAACTGATATGCAAATATACAAGACCTAGGATTTGTCTAAAATTTTAATAATAGTCAAAAAATCACAATTTCTTCAAATTTGTGTTAAAATGTGTCATAATCAATGATGTTATGACTAAAACTGCAATAAACTTAAATTTAAAAGTTATCTTTTCTGAAGGAGGTGCAGATTGATGGTTGCCATTAAAGTATATCATCATACTACGTAGAACAGTTTTCTTCTGTTACATAATATAACAAGAAACTGGATAGTTTGTATTTAGACCACAGTATTTTAATTTTGTACTTTTCCCCTTCAAGTGTATCGTAAGTGATATTATTATACTATTATAATATATTAATGTTAAACTATTATAAGCAAAACAGCAAAATAATGTGTAATTCTTCATCAATAACATTTAGTAAGTGCCAATTATATGCTAGCTATTGTGCTAAACGCTGGGGATACAAAAAGAGGTTAAAAAAATCCCTCCCTCCAAGGAGCTTGTAATCTAATAATTTGTCAGTATGCAAACAAATATATACAAAGCAAGCTGTGTACAACAAAATAAAGAGGCAATAATTAGCAGAAGGTTAGTTGGGAGGGTTGGGGAAGGTTTCCAGTGAGATTTTAATTGGAACCTGAAGGAATCCAGGGATGGCAATAGTTAAAGCAATGCAAGGAGAGCATTTCAGTCATGAGGGACATCCAGAGAAAATGCTCAAAATTGAGAGATGGAGTATTTTGTTATGTAATGGCCCTTTGGCCAGTGTCACTAGATTGAAGTGTACATATTGAAGAGTAAGGTATAAGAAACCTATAATTATAGGAGGTGGCTAGGTTACTGTTATTATTAGTTTTGAATGTTTTCAGGGCTAAAGAGAACACTTTGTGTTCGATCCTGGAGACTCTAGGGAGTCACTAGATTTTATTTGGGGTGGGGGACATGGACATAATTCAATCTGTAGTTTAAGAAAATCGCTTGTGTGACTTAACAGAGGATGGAATGGAGTAAGGAGAGACTTGAAATAGGCAGACCCACTAGTAGGTTATTGAAATATTTCAGATATGAGGTAACGAAGTCTGTAGTATAGTTGTGACAATATGAGGAGATAAAGGCATGTGTATTAGAAAGATTTTACAAAGATGAAGTCAGCAGACCTTGGCAACATAGTGGATATGGGGGGGTGGGGGAGTCAAGTGAAAAATAGTAAGAAAAAAAGAAAAAAATGAAGAAAAAGGAAAAAAAAGAAATACACATATTAACTTAGTTGAATATTAAAAGGGAACAGCAACTTTTGTATATAGCAAATGTGCAGTTTCATGTGCCATCATCTTCTTTTTATTACTGTATATTATGGAAATGCTTGTTTTATTCCACAAATTAAAAATAAAAGGATTTAAAAAAAAAGAAAGTGGGGAGGCCAGAATGACTTTTAGTTTTTGAGCCTGAAGGATTAAGAAGATGGTGTTGCCATTTACAGACATAGGGAAAGTAGGGAGACAGAGGGTTTGAGGAAGAGATAATGAGCTCTATTTTGGACATATTGTGTTCAAGATTGTCTACTACACATCCAGTTCACAATCGAAAATGGGAAATTGGAAGTCAGTAGATCTTGGAGCAGGATAGGTAGATTTGAGAATGATTAAAAGAGAGATTTTATGTTTGTATCAATAACTGAAACAAAACTTCAACTTGAATTCATTTTCTTAGATTATAATTTTGAAAATTTTTCATATTTAGTAATTATCACTTTAATTCTATTGAAGTTTTGTATCTGATTTTAAAAAAATGTGAAATATCAGAACTACAGCAACATTCCATTTTCTGATTTATTTGTATTGTGGACAAGACAAATGATATTTAAAAATAACAATCTAAACTTTAGCACAAGACACAGCAAAATCACCTTTAAAATTGTCTATTTCATTAAAATGAATACATCATTGAGTCCTTCTATTAAGAACCTTTTCCATGTGCAACATACCAAGACAAAGTTCCAATCCAAAATAAAATTTTATTCACTATATTTTGTTCTTTTTTCTTTGACTCAAACTGCTGAAGAAGGTGTATATTTTTAATTTTTCTTGTATTTCATATTATTAGGGAAGGAGAGCTGCAAGTTTTCCAATATATTTTAGCTTCTATGTATCAACTTTTAAATAGTACTGAAAATACTTTCTAAAAATAAGCTATGGATATATGTGGCATGTTAAAGGAGGGCAATGTAGGAGTTGAGTCATGACAGTGTAAACTATTTTAATAGAATATTTGAAGAAATGTGTTGCAAATAGCTGGCAGAATGATTGTATATACTGTAAGAATTTGTAACACAGGTGGTCATTTGGACCATAGTTAAATGTTTTAATTCACAATACTTTGCATAAAAAGGTGAATGTTGTGACCTTATTTTTCTAAATTTTAATTGATAAATCAGTATACCTCACTCAGGCACATGAATTTTATAATACAAGTCTTAATAAAATTTTTTATATAGATAAAAGCATAGCAACAAATATTTGCTCAGGGTACAACACACCCTACAGCTAGCTCAGTAGCAATTATTTCATCTCTAAGGAGACAGAGTGAGGCCATTGTTATATCTCCTGTCAAAGTTGTGCTGAAGTGTTGTTTTTTGATGCTACATTTCCTAAACTATCAATTATGTTTTTCTCACTATGCTTATCAGTTGATATCAATTGGTAAGTCAGATTTAATGAGCTTTTAGGACAGGATATTTATTGATGAAGGGGTAGTTAGAGTAAGAAAAAAAGCCTAAAAATCTGTGACACACACAAGCAAACATATACAGAGTCCAGGGAAATTTGAGGTCAAGCTTAGAAAACACACATGGCAAAAAATGGTATCACAGCTACTTAAGGTCTTTTTTGCTGGGATCTTTAGGTATATTATTGCTCTTCTGCTGGTTTCTTTTTAAGACATTACATCTGTTCTCCTCATCTCATTTTTTAAAAATATTTATTTATTTTTAACATTCTTTTCTTTTTAAATTCTGAGTTCTAGATTCTCTCCCTTCAGTTTACCCCTCTTCCACCCACTGAGAAAGCAACCAATATGACATCAATTATATATGTGAAATCATGCAAAACCTATTTCCATGTTAGTCATATCATTAAAAAAATCAATGAATCGAGAAAATGATGTTTCAATTTGCAGTCATTTCCATCTTTTCATCATGATTCCTTTGGCTTGTCTTATATCACTTTATTGATAAGAGTATTCGGATATTTCACAGTTCATCATCAGTACAGCATTGCTGTTACTGTGAATAAGGATTTCATGGTTCTTTTCACTTCACTTTGCAACATTGCATGTCTGCCCCAAGTATCTGAAGATATACTCAGCAGAATGGGTACATGAGAACAACTTGTTCCAATGGCCATGAAAGCATCTAAAGAAGGCCCTGGAGAGCACTTAGAACTTAGTCAGGCATCTAACGTGACAAGGCTGTCCACCACATCATGAACCATCACCAGTCACCTTGAGTTTTATCCTGTCACTGAGTATGATGAGTGGGGAAAAGAGAATGAATCAACTCGGACTCAAATCCAATTCACATGTAAGTCGAGGCATCGCCCTGTGATATCATTGAGTCTCAACAAAAACAACTGCACCAGTTCATATAGGTCTTGCCAAGTTGTTTTTTTCTTCCTAAAACCACTCTCATTTCTTTTAGCCCAATAGTACTCTATTACAACCATATGCCATAGTTTGTTCAATTATTCCTCACTGATAAATATCCCCTCAAATGCTAATTCTTTGCCACCACAAAAAGAACTGCCAGAAATATTTTTGTACATATAGATCTTTTTCACCGTTCTTTGATCTCTTGGAATGTGGACATGGTAGTGGTATTGTGGGATCAAAGAGTATACAGAGTTTTATAGTCCTTTTGGGCATAGTTCCAGATTATTTTCTAGAATGGTTAGACCAATTCATTGCTTCGCTAAAATGCATTAATATATATATTTTTTTATCATTTCTGATAACACTTCCAGGAATTTTTGCTGGTCTTGGGTCTAATTAGCATTTCTTGAGGTTTTCCTTGTTGCTGTTTTCATATTGTTTTCTTCTTATAAGTTTATGTCTTAGTCTTCCCTGCCTCCATAATAACTTTTTATGGTCAAGTTCTTTTTTGTTGTTTGCCCATTTTCCCCATCATATTTCTTGACCTTAAACTTTATGGTAAAGTTGGATTTTGCTCACCTGGGAGTGAGAAGGCACTATGGTAAACTTTGGGCATTTTTGGTGATATTCTGGGGGTTTGAAGGCTTTTGTGCTTCCAAGATGGTGTGATATGGGGAAAAGTGTTGTTACCCAAGAAGAGCCCTTGTTCCCCTGCAGTCACACCTCTTCTAGCTCTTCTAGAACTGTGACCAGGAACCATGTTTCCTTGTGACCAATCATAAGCTCTCCTCTCACCCTGGAACCATGACCCAGAACTGCTTATGGGCAATAGAGTTGTCCAGTGCCAGGTACATTCAGTGTATCCCCTATAATCTCTTTCTGATGAAGAGCTCCCAGAGCTGATGCTTCTACTCTTCCTTCATTCTTTCCTTCTTTCCTTCTTTCCTTCCTTCCTTCCTTCTTCTGCTCTGAAAAATTAATTGGAAGTTTGCGAAATCCAGAGTGAACATAAACCCAATTGAAATATACATGCAGACATGCCTACACAACTCTCCTAAGAGAGATAAACCTATGAGAGATGACATGTTCAAAGCTGCCTCCAGAGTCCAGGGTTGTGATCCTACTACTTTCCAGGTTTGTGCCCACTCCAGTGTAACAGACCTCCTAAACTAACATAATTTGGAAAAGTATCTCCCTCTGACCATCTGTTGTCTGTATCACTCCAAAATTTGATTTAAGGAATTATTTTAAAGCTGTTTAGAGGAGACCGCTGGAGAGTTTAGCTGCATCCCAGCCTGTATTCTACCATCTTTGCTCCATTTACCTCATCTTGCATTCTAAGGACATGTATAAGCAGATGGGAAGTCCAAAATTCTTTAGTCTTCCCAATTTCTCAAGGTCTTCCTCAGGCCGCAAGTGGGAGGAATAAAAATATAACAAGTGAAGTCAAGACTCACGCTCTTTTTCATCTTTCCCTATACCCTGAATTCTTACCAATTGATTGTTTTTTCAGCAATTGAGTTGGAATAATTTCTCTCTGTTGTCAAGTGCTCAAATATCAAAGATCTATCTGGAGATTCTGTAGGAAACCCACAGGTTATGCCCAAGTTTTCTCACACAATCCAAACATACTTCCTGTGAAACATCCATTTAGTTGATCCAAGTCTTTTTCATATAGTCTGAAGCCTGGGACTGACTGAATATATAAGTGTTTTATACTAAGTTAATATAAGGGTTGAGTCTCTTGACACTTGCTTTAAATGGGGTGGAGCATTTGAATAATTTACTCAATTATTTTTGTATAGAATGTTAATATGCTTAGCCTCTTCCTTCCTCCCTCTCTCCTTTTCATTATCCCTCTTTCTTTCCAAATGTTAAGGGGTCGTAAACTTCTGATATATATCCTTTACTTAAAACAGAATGAAGACACTGAGGCACAAGGAACAAATCTCATTTTCTTGGGCCATATGCAAACCTCAGAAGAGAGGAGGCTTTCCGTTACAACCCTTGTTTTTGTCAATCAAACCACTAATGATCCGTTAAGAGAATGGCCAAAATAAAAATGGGGTTGAGTTCAGCAAATGTTTTTTTTAAGTACTCCAGTTTCAATTTTGAATGGTTAAGCATTCTCCAAAGTCACTCCAAATCACTTCCTTTACCCAACACCATGCCTTTTGTGGAAGCAGGCTCCCCAGCTTCTTCTACAAAGGGGAGTGACAACAAAGGTATTTTGAACATGTGCCAATCCCCATCGTATAAGTACAAAAAATCAGAACCAAAGGAATTTTTTAAAAATTATATAAATAGTAAACATCTACTATTTTATTTGTGTAAAAGACTGAAGAAAGATTTTGTGCTTCTAGTCCTTTATTAATAAAGAACTCTTGTTATGGGAAAAATAAAGGAATTTAGCATCTAATTACTTGGAATTAAGTTCCTCATTCTGCAATCTACTCCATATGTGATCATTGGAATATCATTTTATTTATATGTATCTCAGATTCCTTTTCTGTAAAATGAAAAAAGTTCGGTCTGTAGGAATCTCCCTACCACTGATATTCCAAGTTGCCACCAAGGCAGCTTAATGGGAAAGCAATGAATTCTTCAGAGACTAAGGAGACCTATTCTAGGGAAAAGAGAGATTTGAAAGAGGGGGCTGATAGAATCTAGAGTATCTCCTTCCCATATCAACCTCATTTCAAACGGAAGAGGGCAATGAGTCTGGATGCACATATCTGCTCCAAAAGGCAGATGAAAATAAGAGAGGAAGGATGAGAGAAAGAGGAGAGAATGAAGAATCATTTACATATTTTTTGTCTATAAATATCACAATCATTAAAATTAAAATTTCTCTTTCCTTTGTAAATGCAATTCCCAGAATACATATTGCCCGATTATTCTCATTCCATATGAGATGACTTGATTGGTAAACTGATTTCATTAGCTTCAAATTATTATTTGCTTAGGATGAGTTATACAAATTGCCTGCAGAACCTTTATCTTCTATTAGAAATCTTACTACAAACTGCTACAAATTTCCACCCTTATTTTTACCACAGTAAATTCTAAAATAAAAGAGTTTCAATCTTTGATATTTGTTCCACTTAAAGAAAAAGACCAAATTTTTCAAACCTGACATTTTCCAGACATTGTACTGTTATGAACTCTGATGCTTTTCTGTTAGAAGTGCCCCCTGGCATAGTCACACCACCAGGAAAAATGGGATTGATGCATTGACACACACGCAGAAAGAAAAATCTTACTCTAATCAAATGGAAGAGTATGCACATCTTACAAGTCTACCACAGAACATTGTTTGCTGGGTGTTAGCAGAGTCTGATCTTTAAAAACATCCATCTTTTGTTTTTATTTACTTGTATTTCTTTCCCCTTCCATGCACTTCATATTGCCTTTTCATTGTTTTCTTTGAAAGATTTCCTCAGGGTAGATTTTTCTCTCCCTTTTACTAACTTGGCATGATATCAAAAGTCTCCTTCACTTCCTCCTCCTTCCCAACCACAGGCCTTCCATAGCTTCACAACAAAATCACTATTTGCAATAGTTTGAATTATAACCCAAAGCTGATTGAAATTGGCATAAAAGAAAAAAACTTTTAAAAATACATTTTACACATGTATTCAAACATGAATATTGCCACAAAACAATATTCTTTCCTCTAGAAAAAAATGTCTATATTTAGGTATATATACAAATAATTACATACATGTATGTGTATATATATACATTTGTGCATATATTAATATGTCTTTCCTTGTTTCCTTAGATCATATTACATTCTCTTAAAGGAAGGAAAGCAATGTAATTTTTTTTTAAA
>CM053771.1:390933270-390957742 GCA_028658325.1 Potorous gilbertii
CAGGTATTTCTCCAAAGCAGGAATAATCCTTATTTATTCAAATCCTTGCTCAGTAACCCTCTTTACTGAAATAAACAAACCCTAGACCAATAAACATTTTCTTGTGTAACAGAACAGTAAAACTAAGAAGAAATCAATATTTTGCACAAAATATTTTAGACAAAATAATGTTTAAATACATAGAGAAAAGTTATGTCAAAGAAAACAATCCTAAAAGTACAAAAGATGGAAGAGAAAATTTTAAGATCACAAATTCTTTTACACAAAAATAATGTTCAAAGTTACTTAGTACTTGATTAAAGAAAAAACCTTTTATACACAGATGAAAGGAATAGGTTGAATTTATATGACCTAAAAGCAAATTCATATGGCCATCTGGTGTTTCTTACATTCAGTAATACAAACTAGTGTAGGCAATTATCTTCATTCATTAATTAATATAGTAAATTTTTACATACATATAATATGAAAGGCACTGTGCTAAGTGATAGGAATACAAAAACAGGAATGAACAATTCTCCCTTTGAGGAGCTAACATTCAGTGGAGAAAGCTGAATAGCAGTTTAGACAGTTGAATTTCTCAGTCTAATCTGTTATATAAAACATTTCTATACCATAATGAAGTATACATAGCTAAAAGTCCAAACTATTTTTTAATCATATGATGAAAAAATCAGAGAACAGAAGGTGATATTTCTGACAACTGTGGATAGATGAAAAACTTCTTAATGAGGGCTAAATCATAATAAAGAATTTTAAAGGCTAATAATATATCATTAAAATATTTTATATAAACAAAATCTATGTACCTAGAGTAAAAAGAAAATACTTAGACTGAAAAAATATCTTTGCATTAAAAATCTCCAGTGAAGCAGTTTTCAAAATATGAAAGGAACTGAATCAAATTTATAAAATGTTGAATTCATCTATAAAGACTTATTTATCAAAAGTTATGATCAATGTTCAAGAGAAAAAATAATGTAACTTATCAACATATCTGAAAAAAGTTTTCAAAATGGCCATCAATTTTGCAAAGATGACAGGAAAATAAAAAATAAATCAATGATGGTGGAGGGACTATGAGAAAAGTTATGTTAATTAATTGCTGTGGAAATGTTGATTAAATCTATTTTTAAAAGCAACTTAGAACTATACAAGAAACTTAATTAAATGTTTCATATTCTTTGGCCCAATGGGCTCACTTTTGACTCATATTATAAAGAAATTATTGACAGAAACAAAGGAAACATATATACAAAAATATAGATGAGTCCTATTTGTTTTTTATTCATCCATTTAGAATTTTTTAATGAATTAATATATTTCAGTTTTCAATATTCACTTTCACAAGATTTTGAGTTCCAAATTTTCTCCTCATCTTTCACCTCCTATACCCCAAGAAACCATGCATTCTGATTACTCCTTCCCCCAATCTGCCCTCCCTTCTATCATACCCCTCCCTTCCTTTATCCCCATCTTCTCTCATTTCTTGTTGGGCAAGATAGATTTTATACCCCCATTGCCTGTATTTCTGATTGCCCAATTGCATTCAAAAACAATTCTCAACATTAGTTTCTAAAACTTTTGAGCTCCAACTTCTCCCACTGAGAAGTCAAGCAATTCAACATAAGCTATACATGCATAGTTATGCAAAAGACTTCCATTATACTCATATTGTGAAAGACTAACTATATTCCCTCCATCCTATCCTGCCTCCTATTTATTCTATTTTCTCTTTTGACCTTGTGCCTCCCCCAAAATTTTTACTTCTAATTTTTCCCTCTTCCCATTTTCCCTCCCTTCACACACCCCACCACAGAAATTAAATCTATGTAAGTAAAGAAGTTTAAAATTCTGAGTAAAAGAAAGAAAGATCTCAAAAATGACTAGAAATTCTGGGTTAAGTTGTTTTTGGTGAAGAAGGAAGTAAAGGATGAAAAGTATAAGTCAAGGGTGGAAAGGAAGGAAATAAAGAGGGGGAACATAAGAAACAATCAAGAGAGTGATGACCAAGGAATAAAAGGGAAAATGTGGAAGGGTTTACATATTGATTTAGTAAACACACTAAAATAGTGGTATATAGAACATGTTGGCATAAAATTTAGAGTTAAATTAAGGTGTGAATAATTTTTAACCTGTCGATTACTATCTAATTTCATTAGACCCAGATGTAGTTATTCAGCTATTGCAGACTCCAAGAAAACTCATGCCTAGATTTTTTGCTTATCCCCATTATTTTCTTAGAGTTTCTTGATAATGTTGCTATGCTCTATAAAAGGTTTCTTGAATTTCATTCTTTCATTTAAAATATGTATTTATTAAATACCTACTATGTATAATGTACTATATATAGGACAGTCTTTCTTCCACCAAGAATATTCAGCACATATAAAAGTATTATTTGCTATTCAAAGGAAATGTGCCTGAGATGGTCACCCTGTTATTTTTTACTTATTGAAAACATAGTTGGAATATTGGTGAAAAGGAGTAAGCATCTGTGTCAGTGAGCAACATCAGGTTCACAGACTTACAGAACATCAAAAGTTCTTCTCTAATTGTTAGGCTACATTTTTCAACTGTGAATTGAATTAAACGTGAATGACTACAGGAAGTTGTACTAATGTTTATGACTACAGGAAGAGACATCTTTCAAGTTATTTCCTATTTCTTAGGCACTAATTTATCCTATTCTGATGCCTTCATTATGAAAAGTAAAATGCTTTAATTAATAAATAATTTAATAATTTAATTACTTAAAGTTTAATCAGGTAGCTGTTATCCAGCTGAGCATTAGGACCAATTCTTTTCACAGCTGAATCATGAAATAAAATACACAATTCCATTCTCTCAGTCTACTTCCCAAAACCATGAACAGATAAGGCTAATGGACCTGTCCAAAAACCCTCTTCTCCACACAGGAGTTTTAGAGATAGGACAAGATCCATTTACCTAGAGAATCAGTCTCATGGATAGAACCCATGAAAAACCTACATAACTCATGCAAAACAAAACTATATAATAAAGCTAACACTAGCATGAGCTATAGATATAAAGCAGAATCCTTATATGTCTTTTATCTTGCATAAATTCTTATATAAATCTTACATATAATTCCTTATATAAAACTTATATTAAATAGCATTGTATTTACATAGTCTTATGTAGGAACACATCTATAGCCAGTCTTTATAATTACCAGGGACAAAAGATTTTCATTGTCTTGCTACATGACAGCTTCAGTTCTATATTTTCACCAGTGCATCTCTCACATACTCTAGCTAGTCTGTGACTTGGTGTTATTACATATTTGTATTTATTTTTATAATCTAATGTTTGGACATGTGCATGATATAAAAATTTAAAATAAAGCAAAATACTTCAAAGTCTTGTTATATAAGAAATAAAAAGTATCAATAAAGACAAAGCTCTAAGATCTTGTGATGTAAGTCTTATATCTACTGTCTCTCTGTGTTCGTCCTTCATTTTCATTCTCTCCAGTGATGTAAGTCTTATATCTACTGTCTCTCTGTGTTCGTCCTTCATTTTCGAAGACCATGACATCAGAGAAATGATGGCATGACTTGCACTTGACTTTGTTTTGAGTGAGGGAGGGCTGTACAAGTTCACTAGTCTCACTTTCCCCTCCTGAGCCATCTGAATCCAGTGACCAGTTATTCATCAGGATGAATGGAAAAGGTCCAGGATGCTATAACTTAAGAAAAAGATCTTTAAAAACTTTTGTCATCTAGAAAAGCATCTGCCTACAGTCACTCTAGTGGTGCTCTCTTCCCAACTCTCAAAAAAATTGGGGCAGCTAGGTGGTATAGTGGGTAGATTGGTCAGCATTGAGTCAGGATGACCTGATTTAAAATCTGACCTCAAATACTTACGAGATGTGTGACCAGGACAAGTCATGGAACCTTGTTTGCTTCAGTTTCCTCATCTGTAAAATGAACTGGAGAAGGAAATGGCAAACTACTCATTAATCTTTGGCAATAAAGCCTCCAAAATGGGTCACAATGACTGAGAAATGACTATAGCTAGGTTTACTTTAAATACAAATGAAAGACAAAGTATATCATCAGTCCCTATGTTAAACTTATTTAGGTTGATGAATCCTGTCCAATTTTACAGTATCCTGGAAAAGGCTTCAGAAACCCCACATCACCTCCATATCATGATGAAGCGTTAGGACTCTGTTCACTGATAGTTATAAACTTTGCACTAAGCCAAGATGATACAGAATACTTTGGGAATTTTTAGAAACAGACATAACCTCATCCCTTGATGCTTTGTTTCTCCTCACCTTTACTGGAGGTGCGTGACTCAGTTGTCTTTAAATGATTAACTAAACTTTAAAAAGCAATACCAAAATAATGAAAATCCATTGATTTGTTATCCATGACTCTTATTCAGGACTGTCAAGTCATGTCTCCTCACTAAGTCTTCTGGATTCAGAATGGCCTCATATTGAGTCACTGAAACAGATTATTTCCCCTGAGTCTTGTAATTAAAGAAAAAGGGAAAACAAAATAAAACAACAGCAAAAAGCTTGTTAACAGTTTGGCAATATTCCAAGCAATGACCTGGGTGGCCAATTGAGGAAGCTGTGAACCGTTATGCTACCACTATAGGGAAGGTTAGAAACTGGCTCTTTCAAACACAGGCTTCAGAGATTCTACTACAGTGAAAAGACAAGGAAATAAGATATCAAAAGTTTCATTTCCCTAGCAGTGATGTCTTTAATACCCTTCAGACACTGTTCTTTATTGGATTTTAATCTTGGTTTTACATGTTAGATTTATATAGAGCTTTTCTTCCTAAGAATGCAAAGCTTAGAACAAAGACCTTGAAACTTACAACATTTTACAAAAAAGAAGTGAAAAGAGAAGAAAAGAAAATTGGGTGGAGGAGGGGGGAAGGTGGGCAAGAGAGAAGAGCAGACAGAAGAGCAAATTTCTAGCCAACTGTGTTTGAGCCAAGTACCCAAAAGACACTAAAGCTAATGCTTTGTGAGTCTCTACGATAAAGATAAAGCAAGATAGACTTCATAGAGAGATGATACATTCCGTTGCCAATGTTTTATTTTATAACATTATGCATAAAACTCTTGGGAAACAACCTAAAAAATAAAGGAATCTGGCTCTCCACTATAGAGTTAGAATCACTAGAATTTAATGCTGCTAAAAAAGAAAAACGATGCAATAAAAATAAAGCCTTTCATTTGAACAGTATCTTACAAATACTCATTATTTCATCAGGTCCTCACAAATGAGTGAAATGAAGCAGGAATATCTCTCTCCACACGACAGAACACTTAGAGGATGATAAGGGTTAAGTACTTTGCCTAAGATCATGTTGTAAATGGCAGAGTTGTGATCACACGCTAGGTCAACAGATTTCAGGCAGGGTGATATACTAAGCAGCCTTTGAATTTAACACACTTTATACATAGTCGCTTAATTCTTCTTTTTAGGATGGGTAAAAATCATCGAGTGTTTTCAGATAAAGCAATTTCATTTAAATATCAAAGAAAGTTGAATAGGCAAGAGAACTATAAGGGTATTTGGTTAAAATTCTATTTTATCATGATATTTTAGAAATCTGCATTGGGAGTTTGAACCAAAGACTTAACACTAATTAAATCCCTGTAAGTACTGTGATACAGAAATATGATTTTCATTTAGAAGATTGCATCCCTATTAAAACACACACACACATACACACACACACACACACACACACACACACAGCTTTCTTAGCATGTGATGTGGCATATTATCAGTACTGATGAGCAGTATTTCACTAATCTCTCACAAATAATTTCCATATCACCAACAACGAAATATAACTATTCTTTTTTTAAACCAATTATCAGTCTTTGATAAGTACACATATCCACTTGCATGAGTTGAAAATTTCCTCTTATTTCCAAAGGAAAAAAAAATAAAACTAATGAGCTGATAAGTTTTTTCTTCATAATAAAAGCTATGATTAATTTTCTCATTTTTGTTTTAGGAACAAAGGCTCAATTTTCCATTTCATGAATCAGAAATCTTACTATAATAGAGGGAGAGGAGGAAAAGAAATTAACTCCATAACCATGGGAGCAAGAGTGGCACTTTCAATTCCTACCCTAACATACAAAAATCTTAAGCATATCTGAAAATCTCAGAGTTGTAAGGTTTTTACTCTACTTAGTACAAGGTAAGGGGTTATTAGAGGACTTTTTATTACTTGAGACTTTAAAAATTCTTCTCTAACGTAAAGTGGGGTACTTAGAAAGAATTGGGAAATATCTTTAATTCAGGGCAATTTAGTAAACAGCAATTAAACAATTTAGTAATTCAGCTGTATTCAGAGCTATATTTAGTCCTGGAGAAGATAAAAGATGTAGATAAAACATGTATCTGAATTTCATGAAACTTATACTCCCAAAGAGGAATCTGACATAAAATAAATGTAATGCATAATAATATGTAAGTACATGTGAAATATAAAATCTGCACTGACTGGAAATTGTAAAAAAAGCTTACTGAAAAGTTACATTTCAGTCAAGATTGAGCAATAATTCATGCTTAATTTGCACAATTATATAATTTAACAATATGCAATATAATTAACTTGAATGTGTAAGAAAAATATAGATTTGTTCTATCTTATAAAGGAAAAAACAAATATAGTATGAATTTTTGGAAGTGAGAACTGCAATTACTATTCACTTTAATGGGAAAACTATTTTATGATTCCTTAACTTTAAATTTAACACCTATCTGCAACACCAAATTTCATTAAAACGGACATGATCACTTCCAAGTTAATAGGGAAGCCTCTTCCCTCTTGTCTAGAGTAACTCTTCTAATGAACTTAAGAGTTACTTTCTTTCTATCTCCATCCACTGACACTCTCCTTGTATTTTATGTATTTGTTTTTGTGGCTGGACTACCCTTTCTCTTACTCTGGAAGCTGTATAGGATACAAAAAGCTGAAAGCACATTTTCACTGCTGGGAGCCATCAACTCCAGATGTTCTGTGTTTTGTATATGAGGTTTCCTTAGGATGTTAGAACAAAGCATGCCTAGCTCTTGCAGCCTGTCTCTACAATCCCTACCCTGATTCTTGCAAGCTAATTATCACTATGACCAAAACACTGGGGCTTGAAATAAGGAAGGCTTGAGTACAAATCCAGCCTTTGACATTTACTAATTGTATTACCTCAAGTAAATAATTTAACTTCAGTCTACCTCATTTCTTGAGCTGTGATAATAGCATCTACCTCTCAGAATTGTAAGGATCAAATTAATGCAATGCTCAGTGGTAGTAAAAACAGTGGCAAGCCCTTAATAAATGCTGATTTATTTCCTTCTTTTTCTTCCTTCATTCTTTCCTTCCTTTCTTCTTTCCTTATTTTCATTGTAGACTGAGAATTGGAGAACTTAGGGCAACATCCATGAAAGTTGTCCTACAAAATGCCCATCTTGAAGCCACATAATGCTCTCCCTTGCTAAGATTGGTACAAGCACTCAAAAATCATTTATTAAGCATTTACAATTTACCCCAAGTACTGTACTGTAGGCTGGAGATATAAGAATGACAAATACAGTCTCTCAAAGAACTCACATTCCAATGGAGGAAACAATGTGCAAAATAAGGTTTAAATGAAAGGTAATCCCAGAAGGAAGCCACTAGCAGTGTGTGTGGCACGGGGGAAAGGGTTTGGGTGCTGGAGAGAATACTAGCAAAGACCTCTTGCAGAAAATGGGATTTGAGCTGAGTCTAGAAAGAAGTCAGGGGGGTTGCATGTGAGAAACGAGATCATACCCGTTATGGAGAATGGTGTGTCCTCAGCAATAGAATATGTAAAGAGAATGAAATGTTAGAAGACTGGAAATTAGAAATGAGTTAGATTGTGATAAGTCTTAAAACCCAGAGGATTTTACATGTGATGCTGGAACCACTTCAGAGAGTCATTGAAATTCATTGTGTGGGAGCAGGGAGGAGCATGGTCAGACATATTTTAGGAAAATCATTTGGTAATTGAGTACGATAGGCTGGAATAAAAACATGAAGAATCCCATCAGACAATTCTTGGAATAGCTCAGGTCTGAGCTGCTCAGAGATTATGGAACATCCAGTGCAATGTGCCCAAGGAGTAGTTGGAGGTATGAGACTGGAGTTCAGGAAAATGGTTAGTGCTAGACATAGAGCTGGAACTCGTCTTCATACAGATGATAACTGAACCCATGGGACTGAATGAGATTGTCAAGAGAAATATTAAATAGATGAAGAAGAGAAGACTTACAGTTAGGGGATATAGCCTACAACACAGATGGGCAACCTGTGACCTCAAGGTCACTCAAGTGTGGCCGTTTGACTGACTCTAAACTTCACAGAACAAATCACTAAAGGTTACCTTCCACTGGCCTAAAGGAAAAACAAAGGAGATTGAGAAGTAGTCCAGAGGTGTCTCAAAAATTTAAAGAGAGATAAAGTACTGATTATTAACTGTGTCAAAAGCTAAAAAAAGGTCAATGAGTATTGAGATAAGGCTGATTGGAAAATTAAGATATTATTGGTGACTTTTAAGAGCACAGATTCAGTTGAATGATTAGATGAGAAACCAAACTGAACAGGGTTTAGAAACGTATGAAGTGGGAAAAATGAATGTGGAATTTTTTAAAATTTATTTTTAGTTTTCAACATTCTTTTCATAAGATTTTGAGTTCCAAATTTTCTCCCCATCTTTCCCCCACCCCCACCCACTACTCCTCCCCACCCCACCCCTATTCTCTCATCCTTTTTCCTTCTATTTTCCTGTAGGGCAAGATAGATTTCGATACCCCATTGCCTACATATCTTATTTGGCAGTTGCGTGCAAAAAATCTTAGGGATAGCAGGATCAAGTGAGGAATTTTTTTCTCTTCTTTTTTTAAGATAGAAGGGACATAAGTATATTAGTAGGATAAAAAAGACAAGGAGATATAGAAATGCTGCAGATTAAAAGAAAGAGTATGAATGAAAGAATTTAATTTTGCAGGAGAAGATAGAAGCAAAAATGATCAAGGATGCCTGTACATGTGTTTGTCTTGTCAGGTAGAAGGGCCATCTCTTCATAAGAGATAGCATCATGGAGGAAGATATCTGAGTGATATGAGAAAAGGAGGAACGAAGAAGAGGGTGCTCTTGTCAAATGGTTTTTTTTGTTTGTTTTTCTGTTGTGTTCAGTGAAATATGAGTACAGAGGTTTCTATGGAAGGCTTGAGTACACATAATGTTTGAATATATATTGTGGTGAATCAGAAAGTCAGGGAGTCTTAAAAGGATTGACTTTGACTTTCTATAGTGAAGGTCCAGTTAAGATCTGTGTAATAAATTCATAGTGTATCTAGTTGTCACATTATTTTTTTTTACTTTCTCCAGCTCCATTGACCATCAAATGAATGGGAACAAAATCATCACACAAAGGTTATTTTCCAAACACTCAAGATAGAGAAGGGAGGACAGTGTCATCAGTGCAGACTTGGTGTCTAGGAAAAGAACAGATGGGATGAAAAGGAATTGGGAGTTATGATGAGGTTAGGGTTTCTAAGGCACATGCTAAGATTTAATAGTAGAATGTTATTGATCAGACATAGAAATTTAGGAATTATCGAATGTGGAAATCCATAAGGAGAGTCTGGTTGGGAGTATGCATGGTTGAATAATCGTGATAATGTTTTTTTATGCCACATTTAGCAGCTTCTAAGATATAAATTCAATTTTGCCCCGGTGAATGCAAAGAAATATCTCTGAAATAAAATTAAAGATATTAAATGAAAATCCTTGGATTTGAAGATCCAAATGGGAATGCCCTAGGGAAAGAGTATATGCTTTAAATATTTTAGAATAAGAAACTTATGCATGAAAACTAATAGCTATTATTATACAAGTGAAAAATTTCATGTGATTTTTAAAAAAACCTGTAAGACATATATGACTGGTAGCTAAAAATTATAAAATAACCCAATATTTGTATGACATGTTGAGATATGCAAATTGCTTTACTGATTATTTCATTTTATCCTTTCATTAATCTTATGAGGCAAATATTTTATTTTTATATTCTATTTTATTATATATTTATTATATTATATTTTATATATTATAGATATATTTATTTTAGAAATGAAGAAACTGAATCTTATAGAGGTTAAGTTCCTTTTCCAGGTCCAGGAAGTTTCTGAGATAGGATGTAACTAAGTTCTTCCTAACTGAGTCTAAAATTCTTATTAATTTTGCCAACATGCCATGTTTAGCCGCTGCTATCTATGTGGGTTTATCTTGTCTCATTTGTTTACATGTCAAAAATTCTTCCCAATTCTGGTTTGTTTTGTTGTATGACAAGTACTTGAAAGTCCTCTATTGCATTCTCCCTCCCTCAGAGGATTATATACAGTTTTGTGGTGTAAGTTTTTTAAATTCTAAACGTTTTTCTTTTTAATCTTTTGAAATGCTGTATTCCCATGATTAACTATTCTTATGATTTTCAAAATGGTTCACATAAATTATTTAATTTAATCTTCACAATAGCTCTGTGAATTTGGTTTTATTTTCATCCCCATTTTATAGATGAAAAGAATATTAATAGTATTTTATGTCTTTCCAATTATATATAAAGACAATCTTAATATTAGTTTTTAAATGTTGAGTTATATATAGGTTATACATGTAGAATCACATAAAGCATATTTCCTTAGTCATTTTGTACAAGAAGACTTGCCTCTTAGATGAAATAGATGAAACAGGCTAAGGGGCATATCAAGTAACATAGTTAAGACTTGTCTGAGGTGAAATTTGAACTCAGGCCTTCCTGAGTCTGAGTCTGGCTCTATAAACACCATTACATTGAGATAATATGTAGTTGTAGGTGGCCTTTGTGTGGGATGGCTCAGATTCCTACTTAATTAATTACTCAGAGGCTACTCAAAGTGATGACAGAAAGTTTATTTATTCGATTCTTGAGAAGCAGCACAGTTCCTGTACCAGTTCACCTGGAGCAGGAAAAAGCCAAAGACAAAGAAGAAGCAATGATATATATATATATATATAGACTCTAAGGCAAGTCCCACCCTTCCCAATGACCATTCTCCTCATTAGCTGAGAATATGATCTTACATTCTAGATGCGAAATCTAACCAATCCCTTTTGAAATGAAGACATCGAAGAATTATGTAAGTTTCATCCAATCATTGAGACACATTTTTATATCCTTATATGGAATTATTCCACTCTAAAAATATTATAACCTTTTGGTAATATTGTAAGCCTTTTGGTCTTACCTCACCCCTGGGAGAAGAATTACAATCTGAGAAGTCTTCACTAAACCTATTCCACTCACCTTCATGTGGTATGAATAGATATCTTTTTTTTTCCATTTGGCCAATCTTCTTCTTAAGGAATACTTCTCCTCCATGCCTTTTTGTACTGTTTTTACCATTTGGCCCAGTCTATTTTTTAAGGTGCATTGTCTTAGGATTTTTTTTTGTTTCCTTTACAAACTGTGGACTCTTCTCATGATTTTCTTACATCACTCTTGTTTCTTTTCCCAATTTTTCCTCTGCCTCTCTTACTTGATTTTCAAAATCCTTTTTGAATTCCTTTATGGCCTGAAATGAATACAGTTTTTTTCTTAGAGGCTTTGGATTAAAGAGTTTTAACTTTTTTATCTTCTGAGTGTGTGTTTTGAGCTTCCCTGTCACCATAGCAACTTTAAATGGTCAGAACTTTCTTTTTCTGCTGTTTGCTCATTTTCTCAGCCTACTTCTTGACTTTTAACTCATTCTTAAAGTAGGGCTCTGCTTACAGGATGGAGGGCTCACTGGCCCAAACTTCAGGGTTTTTGTATAGCTGTTTTCATAGATATTTCTAGGGATCTGAAAGTGTTCAGTTCTTCCAAGGTGGTGTGATCTAAGGAGAGGTGTGTTTACTACTCTCCTGGCCTGTTCTCTGGTCTGTGAGCGACCACAAGAACACTTTTCTGCCCTAGAATTGTAATCAGGCTCCCTGATCCCCTGTGACTATAAGCTCTGGTGTGCTAAGGCAAAACAGCAGAGTCCTGCCTCAATGTTGGCCAAAAGACCCCTTGTGATCTCCTTCTGACCATTTCAACCCCCTGACTGCCTGTGGACTGAGAACTTTGGAAATAGCTGCTGTTGCACTTTTTGGTCCCACCTGGCTCAGTGAATGTAAATAGCAACTCTTTTGCTCAGCAGCTCTTAGGGTCTTCCCCTCCAAGTTTGATTTTTTTTCTTTTTTTGATTAAATATCCTAAAGAGGCCTCTCCACTGAATGGGCATTGCCTCACTGAAAATGAGCACATGAAATGACCTTGGCTTAAAAGGATCATGGTCTTCCACTGCATCCAGGGCCATCTCCAGTTACTGTGATTGATATTGACCCACTTTACCTAGATACCTCTGCAGGAGAAAGGGAGGCTGGTCACTTTGCATAGTCCTCTTCTCTCACTCAAATCAAAGTTAATTGCAAGTCATGTCATCATGTCCCTAATGTCACAGTCCTCTTTGGGAATAAATAACAAACCACAACTGGTGAATAGACTGAATGGGCACCTAGCTAGCCAGTTCCAATTGGACAACTCACTTTGTCATCTCCCCTCCCCACCAGTTATTTGGGGGTGTTCTGCCTAAAGGAATGTAAATTTTGGTGGCCAAAAGCTATCTAGTAACTTGGAGTTTACTAACTACATTTCTTTCTCAAAGGCCAAACCTTGAACCCAATTCAACCTGGATCTCTTGGATTGGACAAAATAGGTACCTGACTCAGCATGAATGTAAATAGCAACTGTTTCTCTTTTGATCAACAACCCTGAGGGTCTTGCCCCCCCCCCCCCCGCCAGTTTGATTTTTTTTTTTTAGTTAAAGGGGCCATCCCTTGATTCACTTCTTTAAGAAGTCTATTCACTGAATGGGCCTTACATTACTCAAGGTGAGAACTTGAAAAGACCTATCAAATCAAAGTCAATTTCAAGTCATGTCATCATCTCCCTGATGTCATGGTACTGTTCAAGAACAAGGGACAAATCACAACCTCTAAACACACTCTGTGGCATAGCCACACTGACCTTCTTTCTGTTGCTCACATATGGCAGTAAATCTCTCATCTTTGTGTCTTTGCACTGGCTGTCTTCCATAGCTGGGATGCTTTCTTTCCTCATTTCCACAACCAGGAATCCCTGGTCTTCTTCAAGTTCAACTTACATACGTCCTTTCTAATGATATCTCTTTTTTCTCCACTACTACTACTCCACAAACCCACCATCACTAGGGCTTATCTTGAATCTACTTTATATAATTGTTTTGGATAAATTTATATGTGTTTTGGATACATCTATATTTGAGTATATTTTCTCTTGTGAAAAAGTAATCTCCCGGAGGAAAAGAATTGTTTCATTTTCGTTTTTGTGTCCTCAAGGCTTTGCACACCGCCTGAAAAATAGTAAGAGCATCATCCTCATCACAAGCAGCAACTCAATAGCTAGTATTTTTTGTATTCCTTTAAGGTTTTCAAAGCATTTTACAAATATCGTCTCATTTGATCCTCAAAATAATATGGTTCAATAGATGCTATTATTATATCCATTTTACATATGAGGAAAATAAGGTTGAGAAAAGTTGACTTGCTCAGTGTTGCATACCTCATAGGTATCTGAGGCAGGGTTTAATCTCAGGTCATTCTGTCTCGAAGTCCAAAGCCTTATCCACTATGACAACTAACTCCTTGATTGAGTGCTGGATAACATTATGAATACCAGTATTTAAATTCATATGTTAACCAGTCTATAAACAAAGTGATTTCTAATTTCCATTGCCTCCATTTCTTTAAATTTGCTACAATCATTTCCCAAATAGTAATTTTTCACTCTTTCTGATCCGTGTCATGATAATTCACTATCTAATAGATAATCTGCTAACCTTAAGCCTCTCTGCTGAAACTGGACAGGCAAAGCCAGTCACTAGACCATTTTAGCTTAGTGAGATCTTAAGTTCCATTGGTATACCCTTCGAAAATTCCCTATCACCTCTACACCACAATGAAGCCTCAGCTTGGGCTTTTGTGAAGGATATGCTCTTGTGAAAGATATATATATATTAGTTATTTATATATGTGATTGACAAAGCAGTTTACACTGTGAATGAAAACATTATGCTGAAAGCATGGAGGTAAGCACACAGCCTTGTTTCACTCTTATTGGTGAATGGGAAAGCACAAGAACAATGTTCATCATCTAGAACCTGGGCAAGCATGCCATCATGAAACTGATGTACAATGCTGATAAACTTCCCCAGGTAACCACATTTTGCCATAATTTTCCATAAGCTCTCATGACTGACTGTATCAAAGGCCTTGGTCAGATCTACAAACATTGTGTATAGACCTCTGTTGTGCTCCTGGCATTCCTCCTGGAGTTGTCAGGGAGCAAACACTATATCCACTATTCCTTGACCCTTTCTGAAGCCATATTGGCTTTCAGGCAGATGACCATCATCCATGTGAAGGATCAGCTTATTAGGGATGTCTCTGGCAGGAATTTTGCCTATAATGACCAGGGAGAAAGACCCTCTTCCTCCCTGCCGCCTCATGATTGTCACAGGACAATGTATTTCAGTTACTTTTATAGAGATAGACAATGAAGACATCCTTGAACTCCTAGGTGATAACCTCCTTTTGTCACATAATGTGAAAAATGTTAGTAAGCTTTTGTATGAGAAATGGGCTCTCTACTTTGTAAATCTCATCTGAAATAGAGCCATTGTGCTGACCTCATTGTTTTAAGCCTGTGAAATATGGACACCATGCCAGAAAACTGAATCGCTTCCATTTGAGTTGTCTAAGGAAGATCATCTTGAAGGATAAGTTACTAGACACTGAAATCCTTTTGTGAACTAAACTTCCAAGCATTCAAACTCTGCTTCAGAGAGCACAACTCTGATGGATTGGCCATGTGATTGGAATGCAAAAAGTTATGCTTGCCAAAAAGACTATTTTATGGAGAACTCACATAGGGCAAGGGTTCATATCATGGTCTGAAGAAGTGATACTAGGACACTCTCAAGGTATCTCTTAAGAACTTTGGAATTGATTATGTGACATGGGAGACATTGGCATAAGACTGTTCAGCATGGCACGCCTGCATTAGAGAAGGTGCTGGGCTCTATGAGCAAAACAATATTGAAATAGATCATAAGAAATGCAAGATGCACAAATCAGAGAATCCACCCTAAATGTTCACATGGACTATTGGTGAACAACTTGTGGTTAAAGATCCCAAGCTCATATTGTTCTGATTAGTCACAGTGGGACACATTATGACTTGACTCTAGCATAGTGATGTCGTTTTGGCCATCTTCAAGTATGAAGGACAACAACCAACCATTTGTTTATGTATGCTTCCTTGATTTATTTTTGTATTTCCCAAGTACCCTGCATGTAGAAGACAATAATTCTTTTTATAAATGAATGAATAACAATATTAATCTCCATCCCTAAAGATAGTCCCTCGAAATCAGATTTAGCATTTTTTTTCATGGTTTACTGGAAATGAAGAATTAACTCAAGATTCTTTGCAGCGTCAACAGTATTTTGCCAACATTACTTACTAATTCTGACTTTAATAAGTATGAGTTGCAGGGATATTCTAATAAATTATGCAGTAACTCACACCAATCTTGGATAAACAAAAAAAGCTCTATTATGCAAATAATTGCTGTCCCAAAGATAGAGGTGCTTAATGTGTTAAATTTAGTATTTAGAAAAATGACTATGGCTTTTAAAAATCTATAAAGGACTTTGAAAGAGAAAGTTTTCAAAGTCTGAGAATCTTCTCACATAATAACTCAAGATTGTTATTAATTATGGTGTGATTTGACTTTTTCAGTATTCTCTTCTGAATACCTGAAATTATTGTCATTAAGAAAAATAGAATATTTAGCGTAAGATATCTAATCAATGATATTTTATGGTATTTTTCTCTAATGAGTACTTACAATAAAATGGAAAAAAATAAATCCATATTGGATGTCGAGCACTAGTGCTGGGCATACAAAAAAAGATAACTGGACATCCTTGTTCTGATGGAGTTAATCTTCTTGATGACTGAGATGATAAATGCAGGAATTCTCAGTCAAACAGTAGTTCAAATGGCAAGTCTATAAGGACCTCTGGGAATGATAGCAGAGCAGAGATCTTTCACTTCCTCTTGGGAAGAAAGTAGTGGAATCCAAGGTGAAGTAAGTAAGTGAAGTAAGAGTGAAATAAGGCTAAGACCAACCTCTGACAGTGTTGGAGGGAAATGAAGGTCAACATTGAACTGAATATAAGCATCTGGTATGAGCATTTAGTGCCTGGTGAACTGGACAATGGGAAATCAATTGGGAAAGA
Source organism: Potorous gilbertii (assembly GCA_028658325.1). Classification (NCBI taxonomy): domain Eukaryota; kingdom Metazoa; phylum Chordata; class Mammalia; order Diprotodontia; family Potoroidae; genus Potorous; species Potorous gilbertii. The sequence continues at coordinate 390,949,708 of CM053771.1, forward strand.
GGAAAGTTTTCATGGTGAGGGGTAGTGGTGGTATGTGTGCTCTTTTAGTGCTGCACAAGTGGCATAGTAATTTTGGAAACTAGTGTTACTCATTTCTTACAAAGAAAATCAAGAATTATTTTCACCTATCTAATTCTAAATCCCTGCTCCAAGAGATCCCACTCAAGGGGTCAGTTCCTCAGCTGGCATCTGGAGCTTGGTCTACACCAGGTCCAGGAGTGACAGCACATTGGACAAGGGGTAACATCTGGCTTAAGTAGGTGGAGGGTACTAAGTCTGCAGAAAACAAACCTGAAAAATAAGGTGAACAGACAAATAGTCAAAAAGAAACAAGAAAAAATAACCAGAAATAGGGTAGTTAGGGTCCACTATGCTTCTGGAGTCCATGAGCCTCACTCACAAAACAGTTGTTTACTGTTTTCTAATTTGCACTTTTGGGGTCATCATTCTGGCTAGAAGTATACTTTCAATAATCTGTGGTGGGGCGGGGCCAATCTTCCATTATCCCTGCAGGTGTGACCAGCTTGGATACAATGTTTCAGAGGATCTGCAGGGGCAGTTCTCATCTCTCTGCTCAGTCTAAAAATAAGCTTCTTTCCTGGATACATTTTACATAGTTCATTAGTTGGAATGCCATCCATTCTTCCAAAATCTACCCTGGCTCTCAATAGAGCAGTAAACAATTCTTTTCTTGTCAGTCATAATCCACTGGCTGTTTGCTCTTCTCTCTCAAGGATATTTATCTCTTTCACTGATTCTCACCATCCAAGATACCAATGAATCTCCCATTCCAACTAACTCAAAATATCTGTGACCTCCTGATGAGTAAAATCCTTCATTACCTCCCCAGACACCATGTGGGTACCCTGATTCTCCTGCTATGCTTCTTCCTGAGAAGCTTCCCACACAGCCTTTCTCTTGTTACATTTTTGCTTCTCTTTGTGAGCTAAACAAGCAATAGCAAACCTCCAGCTTGCTCTGCTAAAGGAGAGTTTGAATTCTGTAGCATAAAAAGCCTCTCATGCAAACCAGCCAACTCCCTTTCCATCTAAACTTTCTCTTCTAGCAATGTATCTCTGCTTTTACATATAATTCAATAGCTTTTAGCAAGGCCCAGTCTCTCCTAAACAACCCTGCTATTTCTTTCCCTGGTTCTACTGGTATACTCCAAAAACCTAAGTCTTTAGGTCATCTAGGTCTTTGGGTCCTCCCTTCTGTAGCCTTGATTCCCAGATTTCACCGAGTCCTATGCCTTTAGCCCATTCTTTTGCTGGGGAGGAAAAAGGCAAATCTTCTCATCCTGGGATATCCATTTCTTCCACTGTCTCCTCTGCCTTTATGTCTTCAAACAGAGGTCTGATATTTCATGATTATTAAACAAATAGCATACATACTTCCCTTAAACAAATCACAGATTTCTCTTAAACAAAATGCCTTTCTCACACTCATAGCCAGCCACAGACTTGTCTGTGACCTTCAATTCTGACTGCTCTCTAACTAATTTTCTCTCAGCTCTGCTCTAGCCCCTCCTCTTCCTGTTCCACCCATTCAGCAAACTGCTTCGACCGCAGGTTCCATGTGACATAGATTTCCATGTGACCCAGGCAGGTCGCACGGGACTATTAATGAATGAAAAATATCTCCTCATTAAATTACTATTACACATCCCCAAACCTTTCCCCTGGTAAGGCCTTCCCACAAACAAACACAGCTCACTACTTAGTTCCTCTCTCTCCCTCAGCTCTAAATGTTACATCCAAATTCCTCTCAGCTTTGCTCCACTTTTCCTGCTCCACTGGCCCAGCAAGCTCCTCCCACCACAGACTCATGTTTCTCGGGCTTCCATGTGACTCAAGCAGGTCACATGAGTCTATTAATATTTGGAAAGATCTTCCCATTATGCAAAAAGTACATTAACAATACGTGTAATGATGCCATAGGCTGAAGACTAGAGTATATTAATAAAACAAAACAGAACAAAATAAACCTTGTCACTGGTTCCCTTCCACTCTTCTTCCCAGACAAAGCAGAAAGGATCATCCATTTTATTCTAGGTGTGTATGCATGTGCGTGTGTGTGTATTTCTATTAATTTATTTTCAGTTTGTCAAATTACAGTTAGTGAAGTAGAAAATCTCTTAGATGCCCTGTCCTACTTAAATGTCCCTTATACTGAAAAAGTTTGAGAATCACTGGTTCCAAGAGTCTTCTGAGTATATACAAATATATAAAAAGTATAAGTATAAAAGTATAGTTATAAAATAAATAAATAAGTATAAAAGAACACTGACCTTCAAGGGCAAAGCCAAGATGGTGGAGTAAAGGCAGAGACTTGCTTGAGTTCCTCCTCAACGCCTTCCAAATACCTTTACAAATTAATCTAAACAAATTCTAGAGCAGTAGAACCCAGAAACAGAGTGAAACAAATTTTCAAGACAACTTTCAGGAGGAAAGAACTGTTGCACCAGGGTGAAAAAGGAGCACAGTGCAGTGAAGGACCCACTAGAGCAGATCAGGCACCAGTAAACAAGGAGCAGGCCTTGGGGTGATTGAACCATTGGCAGCAGTGGTTGCTTCCAGAACACATATACCAAAGACAACCTAGAAGATCAACAGGAAAGATCCGTCCCACCTGGATGAGACTGGAACACAGTCCAGGAAAGGCCAGACCAGCACAGTCTGGGAGCAGTAAACTAGGAAAAGGCCTTCGGAGTGACTGAATCAGCAGTTGCAGAGGTAGAGGCAACTGCTACTTCCAGAGTTCTCAGCTCACAGGATAGTAAGAGGATTGAACAACTGGTCAGAAGAGAGTTATAGGAGCCTTTTTGCTTGCTCTGAGTCATGACTTTTGAATATGACATTCTGAAGGGCAATGGAGCTAGGATTATAGCCAAGAATCACCTATTCAACAAAACTGAGCATAATCCTTTAGGGAATAGGTGGTCATTCAATTAGATGAAGCACTTTCAGGAATTCTTGATGAAAAGACCAGGGCTGTATAGAAAATTTGACTTTCAAATACTACACTCAATCTGTTTACATTGCTACATGGAAAGTTGATACATGTAACACATAAGACATTTCTCATTTTTAAGGTAGTTAGAAGGAGTATATGCAGACAGAGCACATGGATGTGAGTAGAATACCAATGATGACATCTAAAAAAATAAAAGTAAGGGGTGACCTGAAGAAAGTATTAGGAGAAAGAGAATAAGAGAAGTAGAATAAGATAAATTATCTCACATAAAAGAAGCAAGGAAAAGCTTTTTCCAGTGAAGGGGAGGAGGGGAGATGTGAGGGAGAGTGGATGAATCTCACTCATCAGAATTGGATCAAAGAGGGAATAACATCTGTACTCAGTTGAGTACAGAAATCTATCTTACCCTGCAGCACCACTAAAAAACTTGTAAACTTCTTTGGGTTACAGGTAGGTTAGACTAGAGACAAAACCACAGGTTTGTATGACAAACAGGAGAGTGCTGTGGGAACCCTACATTTTTTTCAGGCCACTCAAAATCTTTTGGTAGGCCACAAACAACCCATTGGCTATCTTGTGCAAGCCTGTCTTCTGGGAAATTAAGCATGAAAGGGGATAGGAGGTGTGTGGGGAGTGACAGAAAGGAGGACAGATTGGGGAGGGTGTAGTCAGAAGCAAAGCACTTTTGAGGAGGGACAGGGAGAAAGGAGAGAGAGAATAGAAAAACTGGGGTTAGGGGATAGAATGAGGAGGATACAGTTATCAATAATAACTGTGAAAAGAATTTGAAGCAAGTTTGTCTGATAAAGTTTGTCCTCATTCTTCAAACACGTAGACAATTGAGTCAAATTTATAAAAATGAAAGTCATTCCCCAATAGATAAATGATCAAAAGATATGATCTGTTTTCAAATGAAATAATCAAAGCTATCTATAACCATATTTTTAAAATTCTCTAGCTTACTATTGATTGGAGAAATTAATAGAATGGAAAAGGAAAATGACAAATACTGAATGGGATGTAGAAAAAATAAGACATCAATGGACTGATAGTGAGGTTGGAAACTTTTATTCTACATAACAATTTGAAACTATGTCTGAAGGGCTATAAAACCTTTGACCCAGCAAAACATTATTGGGTCTGTATCTCAAAAAGAGATTAAAAACAAAAAGGAAAAGGACCTACATGTACAAAACTATTTATAGGATCTCATTTCTGGGGACAAAGAATTAGAAATTGAAGAAATGCCCTTTGATTGGGGAATGACTGACCAAGTTGTAATTACTTTGGAATAGTATTGTACTATAAGAAATGATAAACAGCATGTTTTCAAAAAAAACCTCAAAAGACTTCCATGGACTGATGTAAAGTGAAGTGTACCTTGTGCAGTGTAACAGCAATATTATAAGACTGGCAATTGTGAAAGACTTAACTATTCTCAGCAATACAACAATCCAAGACAACTCTGATGGATTTGTGATGAAAAATGTTATTCATCTTCAGAGAAAGGACTGATGGTATCTGAATACATATTGAAACACACTTTCTTTACTTTATTTTTCTTGAAATTTTTTTCTGATGTTTTCTTTCACAACATATTAACCATTATGGTTATATTTTGCTTGACTATATATGCATAAATGTAACAGCAAGCTCCCTGACATACACAGGAGGGCCTGCTGTACAGGTTCTTAGATCTGCTTTTCTAAAAGGAAAGCAACTTTAGAGTAGTCAACAATCTACTTTTCACAAGTACATATATCATTCACTTAATTCAGAGGAAAACGTCAGTGCTCTGAACTTCAGAGAAAATACAAATATTGAACTAAACACCAACAGATAGGGCTTCCAACTGTCTGACTATATGCAATACATACATCACAGATCAAAAGACAGATCCACCTATTTAACCATTACATACATACGTAGTAACCAGAGAGAAAAGCACCAACATCTGGGTTTTCAAAGTTGGGCGGCTCTCCTTAGCAGATACTCAGAATCTTGTCTGGCCAAACACTTCCAGTGTGTACTCCCCAAAATAAAACCTCACCTCACCATTAGAGGGTGTGGCAGATCTTTAACTCTCATTAACCTAATTAACATTGCAATAAACTATACCAAATTGCTTCTTTCTCAATGAGGGGTGAAGTGGGGAGGTCAGAAAGGACAGAATTTGGAACTCAAAGTTTTAAAAACAAATGTAAAAATCGTTTTTATGTGTGACTGGGGAAAATAAAATTATGCATGTGTGTGTGTGTGTGTGTGTCTGTGTGTGTGTGTATGTGTGTGTGTGTGTGTGTAGCACAATGACCTTCAATTTAGAAGAACCAAATTCTATGTATTTTTCCATGATTAACTTGTAGAGCCATTTTAACATTTCTGAGCCATTGTTTGCTTAATTTTGAAATAAAAGTTACACTTTCTAAAGTCAAAGGATTGAAAGCTTTAATGAATCTTTGAGATCATTTAATCAAACTTCCTAATTTTATAGATGATGAATCAGAAGTTAAGATGATGTTAAGTGATCCACCCAATATCACCTGTGGTAGAGCCAGAATCTGAAACCAGATCATCTTAATCAAAACATATACTTCCAATATACTTACATCTCTAAAATGTCCCTTATATTAAACAAAATGGCCCCTAGCCAGAGAATTATTTTTGCCTGAATTTCTTATCTATCAAAAAATGTATTCTTAAGTGTGAGAATATTTTAGGAATTTTTCATTCATTTGTTTTTTGTGATGCAATCAGGATTAAGTAACTTATCCAGGCTCACACAGTCAATGTCAAGTATCTGAGGCCAGATTTGAACTTAGTTCCTCCTGACAGTGTTCTATGTAGTGTTCCATTTATCTGTGCTGCCTAGCTATTCCTACTCTTTTTTTCTTATATGATCACATAAGTACTCTGTTACAGTCAACTATAACATCTAGTGTGATCCATATCTGAAGTAGAATCCCCTTAGAAGCACATGAGTGTTCAATAAGCCTGTTTTTGATGATCTCCAATGATTGAAAACATTACTGTACATTGCTTTAGGTCCAGTTGATACTAAGTCCTTCCTGAGATTGTGGCTTAATTTGCCTCCAATTATATACATACAGTATATACATATACAGTATCAATCCCTCAAGAAAATAGATTGCATTGCTATTACTTAATATAGTGCTTGAAACCTAGGAAATGCTTAATAAATTTTTCTGCTCATTGAAATAGATGCATGATCTAACTTTAAAAGTTCATATCATAAACAAATTAGGGAAGTTTGAGATACCTTTCACAACTGTGGGTAGGAGAGAGTTCTTGATTTAACAAGAGAGAGAGAGTATGATTGAATTTCAATTTCAATTACATAATATTGAAAAGCTCTTGAGTAAGCATAATCAATACAGTTAGAAGTAGAATGGAAACAGCTGGGAAATAAATATAGTAAATTTATCTGGTAGAAGTCTAATAGTCAAAACTTATATGAAATTGGATGAGTTAAGAATATATAAATATATTAGAAGTAGTTCCACTTCCCAAGATAAATGTTCAAATGATAAGAAGGGTTTTCCAAAAAAAGCAGTGAAACTACCAATAACAATAAAAAAATCCACATTGCTAATAACAAGACAAATGCAAATTCAAGCTCCTAGCCCTTACAGAGATGTGAAAAACATGATTTCTTAAAATCTTGTATAGTTCTTTTCCTTTCTTTAATGTTAAGTGAGTTTAAATGTTGAGGTTTATGGGTGCTGGGACCCTGAGATAGCAACAGGAATGAATTTGACCCAAGTTTTCTTTCAGCCAAAGATAAGATTTATTAGAGCACCAAAAGTGAGTGGGTGTGATTCCAAAGATCCACAATATTGATCAGATTCTTAAGGAATCAAAGCATTGGCTAGGCTCTTAAGGGATGTGAGCACCTTAATGGAAGCAAGATGATCTTTTATACAGAAAACTGTGGGAAAAGAGAAGGGATGTTGATGGAATTAAAGGAGTGGTGTTCTAAGGTAGGGCCAGGTGCAGGACAATGAAAAGGCCATTAACTTCCCATTAACTGGGAAGAGCTGATTGCCTTTGAAATCTGACATTACTATTAACACTTCTCCATCAAGAGAAATAGTTATTTGGTTGTCTATGATATGTCAACCTGAAATAACTGCCAACACGATAAAAACTAGGATCTTTTAAAAAATTAATTTTTAGTTTCAACATACATAAGATTTTCAGTTCTAAATTTTCACCTCCTCCCTCTCCTAGGCAGCATGCAATCAACTCTATATATACATTCATATTAAACATATTTTCCACATTGATTGTGTTGCAAAGAATTAGAACCAATGGGAAAGAGAGCTAATAGCATACTTAAATCTGCATTCAGACTCCAGAGTTCTTTTTCTGGATGTGAGTAGCATTTTCCATCATGAGTCTTTTGGAGTTGTCTTAGATCTTTGCATTGCTGAGAAGAGCTAAATCTATCAAAGTTGGTAATACCACAATGCTGTTGTTACTTTATGCAATGTTATCCTGGCTCTCCTCACTAAACTACGCATCAGTTCATGTAAGACTCCAGGATTTTCTGAAGTTGGCCTGCTCATCATTTCTTTATATATATATAATTAATAATAATCAATTTATTTTATTCTTTTTAATTTTTTTTATAAATTTATTTAAAATTTTACATTCATTTTCACAAAATTTTGGGTTCCAAATTTTATCCCCATTTGTCCCCACCCCCCACACCAAGCATTCTAATTTCCCCTATCACCAATCTGCCCTCTCTTCTATCATCCCTCCTTTCCCTTGTCCCCATCTTCTCTTTTGTCCTGGAGGACCAAATAATTTTATATTCCCCATTACCTGTATTTCTTATTTCCTAGTAGCAAGAACAATACTCAACAGTTGTTCCTAAAACTTTGAGTTCCAACTTCTCCCCATCCCTCCCTCCCCACCCATTCCTTTTGGGAAGGCAGGCAACTCAATATAGGCCATATCTGTGTAGTTTTGTACATGACTTCGATAATAGTCGTGTTATGTAAGGATAACTATATTTCCCTCCATTCTATCCTGA
>CM053771.1:390958242-390985645 GCA_028658325.1 Potorous gilbertii
AAAGCTAGCCAGTTAGAAAAAGAGATCCAGAATCTTAAGGAAGAAAATGACTCCTTGAAAATCAGAACTGGGCAAGGAGAAGCCAGCAAACTTATAAAACATCAAGAAATAATGTGTGTGTGTTCGTGGGTGTGCATGTATATATATATATATATATATATATATATACACATATATATATATATATGTGTATATATATATATATACATGCACATATATATACATGTATGTGTATATATATGTTTTCATAGATACAGATAAAAAATGAAAAAATAGAAGATAATGTGAAACATGCCATAAGAAAAACAACTGATCTGGAGAGCACATCAAGAAGAAAAATAAATAAAAATAATCAGATAATCGGAAAGCTATGACCAAAAAACAATCTTGATATAATAATGCAAAAAATAATTAAATTGTCCTGAAGTATTAGAACAAGAGAATAAAGCAAAATAGAAAAAATCTACCAATCACCACCTGAAAGAGATCCTACAACGAAAACTCATAGAAATGTTGTAGTCAAAATCTGAACTCCCCAGCTAAGGAGAAAATATTACAAGTAAAACAGAAAAAAAAATAATTTACCTATGGCAGTACCACAATTAGAATCACACAAGACCTGGTAGCAATGACAGGTCACAGGTCTTGAAACACTATGTACCAAAGAGAAAAAGAACTGAACTTCCAGTCAAAAATGACATACCAAGTATAATGGTAATTTAAATGAGAAAATCATTCCCATTCATTAATAGGCCCATGTCACCTGCCTGAGTCACATGAAAGCCTGCTGAGTCACATGGAACCTGTGATGGAAGTAGTTTGCTGAACAGATGGAACAGGAAGAGGAGGATCTAAAGCAGAGCTGAGAGGAAATTGATCAGAATCTATTCAGAACTAGGAAGGATGCAGACAAGTAGGCAGCTGATGAGTGTGAGTGAGAGAGCTGTTTTTCTTTTTTGTTTAAGGGGGCCTGCTTGTGATTTCTTAAAGGGTGCTGGTTTATGGAAAGCATTGCAGGGGGATGTTGTTGTTCTCTGAATTGTTATTGTGTGTATATTTTACTTACTATGATGGATTTGGCTTTCTGATATGTGAATAAATGTTTTGGTTCTGTTTTCCATGTGGAGAGTCTGTTGTATTTAGCAATTCAGAATTGCTCTGAGATATTCATGACCTCTGTAGAAACTGTAAATATTGCACTGGCCCCAGAATCAGTCAAGTTAAGTGTAATTTTAAATGGAAAAAAAACATATTCAATGAATTGTCAGACTTTCAGGGCTTTGCTTTTAAAAAAAAATCAACCTGAACTTAATAGATTTTACATACAAGAACCAAGAGAAATATAAGCTACATATAAATGACCAATTACAATGGACTCCATAAAGAATAGAGATGGTTTACCTTTTGGTATGTAAAATATAAGATCTATGTCTAAGATTGCGATTAGGTAGTTTATAAGAAAGATTGGGGTAGACCTGGCTATGATATAACTTTAGAAAGTAGTGGTTTAAAAAGTAAAGTGAAAAAGTAAAAGTAAAACTGTTAAAGAACAGCTAAAAGACTAATTATCTTACGCAAAAGAGGTGCAAGAAGAAGAGCCAATGAAGAGAAACTAGATGGGGGACAGGGATTGATAGTTTTGGAAATCTTTCATGGGAATGGATTCAAGAGATAAAAATACATATACATCTACAAGAGTATAAAAGTCTTCTAAATAAAAAACAATAAAACTCTAAGAGGGTACAGATAGGGAGAGAATAAAGGAGGGATCTTTAGAGGGGAGGGGTAGGGAATAGGTTAAAAGAGAGGTATAGAAGGGTGATTAGAGCAACAAGAATGGCAGGTTAATGGAGAGATTCTTGGAAAGATAACAACATTACATAAAATGCCATTACAGCATGATAGTATTTGGAAAAATGGAATTCAATTAGGATGCATATTTCATATCATATAATCAAAAACATAAATCAGTGTTTGCCTCCTATTCATGGAATCTCATGTATATGTATGACAGAAAATATTGTTTTAAATTCATAATATGCTAAATATTTATATCTTCACTTATTTTTAAATCCTAATAATAGCCAAATATTTGAAAATGTTATGGAAATTATTTACTTAGCTATATCAAAAAGATAAGCATTACAAAAATTTTATAAAATACATTTTTATGGGTGAGCCAACATCAAAATTTTTAAATTGACAAATCCAGTTATAAAAAATTATCTACAAACTCATTTATGAATCAGAGAAGGGAAATATTTTCAAAAATATTTTGTTTGATTAAACAAATATAGACAATTGCAAAATATTTTTCAGAGTAATAATTTTTTTTCATCAATAACTATCAGGAAATAAGTATATACATTTCACAATTCATATCTGAAAACCATGAACTGATCAGTAGGAGAAGAGACACAACTGCATGGAAGACCAGCTTTGTGAATAAATACAATGGAATGTTCATACTTTGAAGGTATTCATAAAAAGTTGTGTAATTTAAAAAAATAAATATACTAAATGAAATAGGAGAATTTGCTCTCTAGAAAAGAGATTTTGATGTTTTCATGTCATAGAGCCCTTGGGTAGTCTAGTGAATCCTATGAATTCAGAATGCTAAATGTAAAATACATAGAATTACAATGAAAACCTGTTATATTTTTAATTTTAAACCATTTTCAAAAAACAGTATCATAAGTCATGTTGAATAATACTGATCTAGAAAAATCTTATTTAGAATTTTAAAGACAGTAAAGTAGATTTCAATTGCAAAAGTATAAATCCAGATATCCATATGTTAAAGAGATAAACTCTTTCATGTATATTCCACCTCTAAGAGCATATTGTGTGTGTTCATGAAGACTCTAGAATGTACACACTTGCCTTCACTTTTTATTCCTTTATTCTCCTTTTCTTCCTCTATTTTCCATCATTCTATATGGTGGGTGATGTGAAGATGAGGAAGGACTTGTGAAAAGATTCTGGAAGGAAGTTTTAGGAAATATTTCAGATCTTTTGTCTCATACCCCTCCAATCTCAGTTTTTAATCAACTCTAAAAGAATAGAAAAAGAGAGGAAGTAAACTACTAAGGTAAGATAAAAGACAAAAAAACAGCATAAAAATGAGGAATGCAGTACTGTTAATAATAATGCTGATATTTATACAATATTGTAAAGTTGTTAAAGTGTTTTCATTTGAACCCATGTCATCAGAATCTAGAGTCAGGGCTCTTTCCACTGTACCCTACCTGTGCTTTCTAATTTGAACTGAAGTCAAAGTAATTAGAAAGTAATTATAAGATAGAATTTTTATATGTTGAGAGTTGTCTCCGTTGTATTATCTAACAATGAATGGATGAAAAATCATTTACAAGGTAACAAGCATCATGCTAGGTTCTATGGATATAAATACAAAAAGACATTCCTATTTTCAATTTAATTTCAAATTTTCCTATTTCTTTGAGTGAACTATCATCCTTTTAGTCACCCTGTTTTGCAACCTTGAGTGATCCTTCTTTTTTGTTACATCCCTCATATCTAATTTATAAAATGAGGGTGTAGGCATAGATGGCCTCAAAATTCCTTCAACTTCAATATCTTTTTGTCTTTTTTCCTAGGAACTCTATCCTAAATAAATGTAATATTCTCCTACTTGGTCTCTTTCTCTCTAATTTCTTCCCTTTCCAATTCATCTTCTATATAGATTATTTGTGTGCAGTTGTTTGTATGTTGTCTTCTGAATAGACTTTGAGCTACTTGAGATTGGGGATTATCTTTTATCTTTCTTTTTATTCTCAATTCTCAGTGCATTAGAGAGAAAGAGATGACAGAGTATAAAGAGACAGAGATACAGGAAAGAATATGACAGAATTTTCTGCTGGAGAAAGAACAATTGGGGTTGAGGTACCGGATGTTGGGGATGATATAATGCTTCAAGTATCTGGAAGAATTACATGTGGAAGAAGACTCACCCTTCTTAGTCCCAGCAGATAGAAGTAAGAGCAATTGGTAGAAATGGAAGAGAGGCAAGTTTGGATTTGTTTTAAAAAGAAACTTCCTAAAAAAATAAAACTATGCAAAATTTGACCATACAAGACGTCATACACATGAGAATAATTTAGATGGTCTAGAGGAAGTGCTATTTCAGGTAAATTTTGTACATCTAAGGTCCTGCCCAGTGTTACATGAAGGTATGGTATCATCTTTGTTTGTCATTTTTAAAGGCATATTTACATTTTTGCTTTTTTTTGTATAAAACAGTGAGATGATGTCTTCATACAAAAAATATATGTTTGATGAAACATATATATTTTGTTTAACAAAAAGTTATCCAATTATTTTCACTTTACATGTCATATTACCTATGTACATATTTACACCTATCTCCAAAACAGGTGCAATTCTGTCAAGCAAGTTGTGAACAGGCACAGAAAACTTGGTGTGAAGCTTTGTGTAAGTGACATTTTTATTTGTGTATCTACTACGTCTCCCTGTACCTGCAGGAGATAATATTCATATATGCTTGAGGGTATCAAATACATAATGCAACTTCTGAACATATATGGTTATTCTTTGCTTTTATTTATTATTTCTTGCTACTTCCACTTATGTAAGATAGAATGGAGATGTTGAAAAGAAAACAGTTTATATTTGGATACAAAATCAAAATTTGCATACATAAATCATTTGAAAGTTACAGACTTTTCTTCTTTTGAAGAAAAGAGCATATTCAAATGATGATATTTCTATAAGGTAGTTAAATATGGTGGACAAAATATAATTTTGGAGTCAAGACACCTGGGGGTTAGTGCCAGTTCTGCCAGTTTTGTGAACTTCCGGCAAATCGCGAAGTATTTTGGTTTGAATATCCTCCTCTAAAATATGATGAAATTCCTCTAGATGAGCTTCAGATTAGTTCCAGGACTTAAATTCTGTGCTTTTGTGATATATATATATATACATATATCCGTTGTATGGTTTTTAAATTAATGAAAAGAAAAACTTTTACATTGTAAACAATCATGGGAAGTATCATGGAGAATACATAAAAATTAGAATGTTGCAAACTTATAAGGCTAGTGATGTTACCTGAAGAGAAATTTGAAACTTTTGCATCATTTTCTAAAGTGAGAGAAGAAATATTGTTCTTATTTTCTTTGCACCCTTAGCCCTTAACACTGTCTGCCATGTAGTAAATGCTTAATGTATATTTTTTTAATTCATCCTCCCAACAGTTCTTTCATATGTTTCACATAAATAATGGCTTAGATTCATAATTCTCAAAAAGTATTATCAATTTGAAATTTCTTTATATTTACAATGAATTATCTTGCTCAGTTCTTATAAAATATCTGTTAAATTTTCCTTCTTTACAATTTAAATGGAAAAAGTGCAAAATATTTTGATGATATTCTCTCAAAGTAATTAAACTTAATTCAACAGTGGCATACTAATTTTTCTTAACTTTTCATGTGCTTATCCATTTACTTTGTCTGAGATATTCCCTCTGCATTATAATTCACTGTCCGGTTTATTAAAGTAACCATATTTATTCTATGCATTCATTAATTCAACAGTGTTTTTTAAGATCCTGCTAAACAAAGACCAAATTTTCTCTTCACTCTAATTACGTCCCTAGAATGTACAGCTACTGATTTGCTTGTATTGATTGAATTGGCAAGAGGGAGCAGGCCAAATATCTATCAATGGCCTGTCAACAAACAAATGGAAAGTATGAGTTAGCACAAGGAAAAAACAAATGCCTTAATAGTTCATATGTTTCTTTATGAATGTCCTGGCATTTTTTAATCTAAATATGAGAATTCATTCATATTGTTGAAATCATGTGACTAAATGAGATTGCCATGTGAGAAAGTAGAGAGAAAAGGACAAAAAGCAGACACTTCAACATTATTCACCTTAATGGGTCAGAAACCAGAGAATCAATATCTAGTAAAGGATACAAAGTTAGAGTAGTAAGGGACTACCAAGAGAATGTGGTAACTTTAAAGCAAAGAGAGGAGAAAGTATTCAATTATACAAAGAAATAATAGAGTTGAGAGCTATAGTAAATTCTAGAGAGTTGAGAATTGAGAAGGCATTGGATCTAACAAATATGCTCTAACTGATGGTCTTTAAAAAATCAATTTCAGGATGTAGAAAGTTGGAATCAGAAGTTAGATTGCAAAATGTAGATTGTGAGGGAAAAATAGAAGCATTAGACTTAGAGGTTTTTTTCAAAAAGTTTAACAGTGGAAGCAGAGCCACAATGGCAGAGTAAAGGAAGGGAATTACCTGAGCTATTCCACAACCTCCTCAAAATGCCTGTAAATAATGACTCTAAATAAATTCCAGATCAGCAGAACCTAGAAAAAGATGAAATGAAACTATTTTCCAAACCAAGACAATTTAGAAAGTTGTCAGGAAAAGTCTGTTGCACTAGGATGAGAGAGCAGCACAGCTCAATGTAGACCATGCTAGCACAGACTATGCCCCAGCAATCTAGGAACAAGCTTTGGGATGATGAAATCATTGGCAACTATGACAATTTCTAGGCTTCTTAGTCAACTGATGCCAAAGACAACTTAGAAGATCAGAAGGAAACTTCTGTGGCATCTGGGTAAAGTGGAACACAGTACAATGCAGTCCTGCCAGCACAACTCCAGCCCCAAGAAACCAGGGGCAGACCATGAGAATGATTAGATCAACAGTAACTGCTATTTCTGGAGATCTCAGCCCAAAGATGCTAAGGGGATTGAACAACTGGCCAGGAGGTGATTATGGGAGTCATTTCACTAACACTGTTTCAGAACTTTGTTGGTTTGGCCATACTCATATACAGGTGACAGTACTGAGTGGTAGTTCCTAGGTGAGGAGAAGCACTAGAACACCAGAGCTTGAAGTCATGGGGGAGCAGGGTCCCTCCTCACAGTTCCAGAGTATAAAAGAGTGATTGTGTTCACTCAAAGACCAGAGCACAGGCCAGGACATCAGTAAACATCTCTTCTTAGATCATACCATCTTGAAAGAAGCCAAAACTTACAGACTCCTATTTCAGACAACAACTGCATAAAACCCCTGAAGTGTGTCCTCCTTTAACAGAGTTAAAAAGTCAAGTAATAGGTTGGGAAAACGAACAAATAGCAAAAAAAAATTTCTGACCATAAAAAGTTGCTATGGTGACAAGGAAGAGCAAAACACACTCAGAAAAAGAAAACAAAGTCAAAGCTCCAACACCCAAAGTCTCCAAGAAAAATATTAATTGGTCTCAGGCCATGGAAGAGTGCAAATCAAGTAAGAGAGGTAGAGGAAAGATTAGGAATTGCAATAAGAGTGATGTAGGAAAATCATTTTAAAAAAGAGTCAATAGCTTGGTAAAGGTTACACAAACATACTGAAGAAAATAACATCTTATAAAGCATAATTGGCTAAATTGAAAAAAAAGCTCAAAAATTCATTTAAGGAAACAAAACACCCAACTTCTTAAAAAGTAGAATTTGTCAAATGGAAAAGAAGGTACAAAAGTTCTCTAAAGAAAATAATTAGAATGGAGCAAATGGAAGCTAATGACTTTATGAGAAATCAAGAAACAATAAAACAAAGCCAAAAGAAGAAAAAACAAGTAGAAGACAATGTGAAATATCTCATTTGAAAAAACAACTGACCTATAAAATAGATCTGGGACAGATCATTTTAAAATGACTGGAGTACCTGAAAGTCGTGATCCAAAACAAGAGCCTAAATATCATCTTTCAAGGTATTATCAAGTAAAACTGCCCTGATAGTCTAGAAATAGAGAGTAAAATAGAAATTGAAAGAATCCATGAAAAACCCCCTGAAAGAGATCCCCAAATGAAAACTCCCAGGAATATTACAGTAAAATCTCAGACCTCCCAGGTCAAGGAGAAAAGAGCAAGTGGCTGGAGAGATACAATTAAAGTGTTCTGGAGCCAGAGGCAGGATAACACAAGATTAAGCAGCTCCTACAACAAAGGATCAGAGGGCTTGGAATATGACATTCTGGAGGGCCATGTACTACAACTAAGTCTTACTCACCCAGCAAAACTGAGTGTGAACATACAGTGTAAAAATGAATATTCAGTAAAATAGAGGGTTTTCAAGCATTCTTGATGAAAAGACCAGAGCTTAATAGAAAAACTGAACACAAAACTCAAGAGAAGAATAAGAAGGCAAACAGGAAAGGGAAATGATTAAGGACTTAACAAAGTTAAACTCCTGATATTCCTAGGTGGGAAGATGCTGTTTGTAACTCATAAGAACTTTCTCATTATTAGGGCAAATAGAAGGAGTATATTTAGATAGAACTCACAGGTGTGGGTTGAATATGAAGGAATGACATCTAAAAAATAAAATTAAGGGGTGAGAGAGAGAAATGTACTAAGAGAAAGAGAAAAAGATAGATAGAGTGGGATAAATTATTTCAAATAAAAGAGTGAAGAAAAAGCTTTTCCAGTGGAGGCAAAGAGGGGAGAGTTGAAGGGGATGAGTGAATCTTACCATCTTCAGAATTGGCTCAGAGGGAATAACATGCATTTTGAGCTGGGTATAGAAATCTATCCTACCTTAAAAGAAAGTAGGAGAGGAGGGGGATAAAAGAAGGTGTGTGTTTGTTGGGGGGGGTGGTCGAAGGAAGGAGAATTAGGGGAGTGTGTAGTTAGAAGCAAGACACTTTTGAGAAGGGACAGGGTGAAAGGAGAGAGAGAATAAAATAACCAGGTGTGAGGGAGAGGATGTAGGGGTATACAGTTATTATTAGTAACTGTGAAAAAAATTTGAAGCAAATTTCTCTGAAAAAGGTCTCATTTTTCAAACATATAGAGAACTAAATCAAATTTATTGTAAGTAGCAACCATTCCCTAACTGATAAATAATCCAAATAAATGAACAATTTTTAGACAAAGTAACCAAAATTATCTCTTGTCATCTCAAAAAAGAATGCTCTCACTATTTTTTGGATAAATGCAGATTAAAACAATTCTGAGGTACTAACTTATACCTACTAAATTGACTAATAGGACAAAACCAGAAAATTATAAATGGTGGAGGGGATATGGGAAAATAGGGCATTGTCTGTGGAGTTTTGAATTGATTCAATCATTTTGTAGAGCATTTTGGAACTATGCACAAAGGGCTATAAAACCATGCATATCCTTTGATCTAGCCACACCACCACCAAATCTCTATCCCAAAAGATATTTTAAAAAAACTGAAAGTAGTTTATGTGTGCAAAAATATTTATAGTAGCTGTTTTCTTATGGCAAAGAATTGGAGGTTGAGGGGATGCCCATCAATTGAGAAATGGCTAAACAAGTTGTGGTATGTGGTTTTGATGGAATACTATTATGCTGTGGAAAATGATGAGTGGGATGCTCTTGGAAAAGCCTGGAGAGACTTGCATGAGCTGACACAAAGTGAAACGTGTTGTGTACAAAGCAGCAGCAATATTGTAAGATGATCAATCATAGCCAATGATTTGGCTATTCTCAGCAGTACAATGATCCAAGACAACCCTAAAAGACTTATGATGAAAAATTTTGCCCGTCTCTAGAGAAAGAACTGATGGTGTCTCAATATAGTTTGAAACATACTTGTTTTACTTGCTTTTTGTTCTTGAGTTTTTTTTAAATTTGTTTTCTTTTTGTTTGTTTTCTTTTGCAACATGACTGTTATTGAAATGTTTTTCATGACTATATAGAATAGGAGAGACATGGAATGGTAGCTTTTTGGATAAAAAGGTAAAGGAAAATTTTTTTTTCAGAGGAGATTTAAATTGATTAACATATTGGGCATACTGAAAAAGCATTTGGAAAGCAATTGAAAATACATAAAGTAGAGGACAACAAAAACCTCACAATATTAAATTTAAATGTAAAAGTGTCAAATAATGCCATAGAAGGGAGTGTCTGAATGGACAAGAAAAAAATACTTAATGATTACTTTTATCAATTATCAATACTTAATGATATATGAAGCCCCAAATATAATAAATAAAATCCACATAAGAATGAAAAGGAGAGAATGGAAGATATGCAAAATATCATGTAAACAAAAACAACATGAGTTTCAGTTATGATAGACAAAATTAAATAAGTAACTATATTAAAAGATATAAACATAAAAATACCCTCATGTTTAAGGGAACCACAGGCAAGAAATCAATATCATTGTTGACCATATACACCAAATGACATAGCACCTACACTAATAAAGGAAAAATTAACTGAATTGCAAGTAAACGTAATACTTGTGGGAGACTTTAATATTCTATTCTCAGAGATGGACAAATCTAACAGATAGACAAACTAAAAAGAAACTACACAACTGAACCAAGTGCTGGAGATGTTAGAGCAAAAAGATGTATATGCATCATGAAATGATAAACATTAAATTATGCACACTTCTTAGGATCACATGGAGTGTTCAAAAACATGATTGTGCTAAAGAACAAATTGTAAGTAAATGTTTAAAGAGCTTAAAAACTAAAATTGAATTTTTAAAACTATGATAAAAAATAGTAATTAATTTAAGGGACACAAGCTCAAAATACAGACCTGAATAAATAATACTTGCATCTTTAATAATGAATCTGTCAATAATAAATGATAGAAATAATTAATGATAAATGTGAAAGAAAATGATACTAATGACATAATATATTGACATTTCTAGGAAGACATTATTGAAGTCTTCAATGGAAAAATGATAGATCTGAAAACATAAGTGATATTACAACAAGAGAGGATTAATGAACTGAATGTGAAATTAAAATGAGAAAATTTTAAAAAAGAAAATACATGTGAAGAAAAGTCATGATAGCTAAAGTCAGGTTCTAGAGCAGGTGGAAGGAAATGGGATCAAAGTAGAGGTTTAAACTTTAAGTGGGTATGGGAATATCTTTTTTTATGATCAAAGTGAAAAAGAGAGATTAGATAAAACTGAGGAATTAAAAAGAATATAAGAAAAGAGTCAAAGGAGCTATTATTTTGTGTCCACAATCTTCTATATAATCTAAGAAACTGTTAGCAGCTAAATGGGTTAGAAGAGACATTACAGAAAAAAAGCTGTGGAGCAGTCATAATGGAGAATAAGCCACCATCTGAGATTGTGAAGATTTGAAAGACTATGGAGAATGAATGAAATTGAAGAATGAGAGATAGAAAAAAATATTATTCCTCTTTTCAAAAAAGGAAAGACAAAAGTTTCTCTCTTCTTTGTTATTTCTAATTTTTCAAATTTTTAGAGAGAATATTATTTTAAGCTACAAGAATTTTAGGAGTTTCCCCACCCCGCTGAATTATGGCTCCAGAAAGCTCAATTCTCCTGAGCCACCATGTCAAAATAAGAAAAACAATAATTGCTAAAAGTCCCTCTTTCTGCTGGAGGGAGTTTGAATATCACCTATTGCCAATTCTGCAGACATCTCCTCTTCCCACCTTTCTCTCCCAAATATAATTCAGCACAAGTCCCTAGGTTCAGACCTCTTTTCCTCCTTCCCAATGCCTAGTCCTGCTTGACCCAAATAAAACCCTTATAAATAACCACCAGCTCCCAGTGGACCTGACCCCTTTCCATTATGTCTGACTGTCCTATCAGCAAAGTTAGCCTATTTACTTTTTCTCTGTCTGCTCCTGTCTTGTGCTGTGTTTTGTCTTGAACTACCCTGACACAGGTCCAAAGTTTTCTCCTTAATAGTATTAGTCATTTCACAGTACTTGAACTAATAATCTCAGGAGATGAACCAACATTCTAAGTCTTTTCCTGAGCCACATAGAATTCAAAGGCTAGATTGTCAATGCTGTGCCCTAGGTGTAGGATCTTTCACCTTTTCCCTTATACCAGGGCTATGACTAGCACAACTACTCCCAATGTAAGTGACAAATAAGGAAGATTACCTTTTTTCCTTGTACTAAATCCAGATCTTAACTAAACCTAAAATAAGAAACAAACACTAGACAATGAGTTCAATTTTTGTTTCTAGCAGAATTATAGAAAAAGCTATTAAAATTGTTAGCACCCATCAAAAGAAGTCATGGTCACAACAAAGACAGTGAGGCTTCATCAAAAACAGATTATACCAATAAAATGTTATTTCTTTTTCTGACAAAGAGTGACAACTAAGAGTAGGGAGGAATGTTGCAAGTGTAATTTACTGAGGTCTTAACTTTGTAGTAAGTGAAATAATTTCTCTTTCATTAATTTCTTTAGTATGCAAAGAACAGGTAGTTATCATCTGGGAATGAAGGTTACTGGATTAAGGATGGGAAAAAGATCAGAAGAGACAGCGTAAAATCTAAGGTGACATTTAATATGAGCCTATATAATGATTTGGTATGTAGTCATTTATTGTCAAGATGGGGCAAATGGACATGGAGAAGGGGTATAGATCCAAAGGACTAAATGAAAGTCAGTTTCAAAGCAGAAAGAAACAATGAAATAGTGAGAATAGTATAAAGATAAAAATTATGGTTGGAAAGAAGAACTTCAAAGTTCTAGAGCATGATGAGAGTCTAATTTTGACAAATGAAAGATAATTTGGACCCTCATCATGCCAACGTGTAGCTATAGTAAGCAGGAGATTTAGTGAGGCAAAGAGGGAGAGAAATTATGTGGTCATGTTGTAGCAAATGCCTGAATATTGCATCCTCCAACTTTATCATGGTATTAAGTAGAGAAGAAGGCTATGCAATAGGTGCAGAATTCACTTAAAAAGGTGAAAAAGCAACTTAGAGGTGAAAAGATGAAAGACAAAGATAAGGGAAGGGGATATTAAATAGAGGAAGGGCAATAAAGAGGTTGATGAAGGATCTTGAAATGACAATGAGGAGTGAGGGAAGGCGATGCAGATGATTGACTTCTGCCCAATGGGAAAGGACCTAATCCCCAAACTGTTCCAGACACTGGCCCCCTCCCTTCAACAATCAAACTGGGAACTATACAAGAATGTTTCAGATTCCAAACCGTGACAACCTGGACAGGGCCAAAATTGAAGTGATTGAATACAAGGGGAACCTCCTCCCTCTGTTGGTGCTTCCACGTCAGGACAACAATCTCACTCTCCTCAATCGGCTACTTGAGGGCCTTTGCCAGGACCTGGAATAGAGGCCCTCAAGTTCCACTGCATAAAGCCCCAAAGGGAAGAGTTCAGAGCAGCACAGCCTGGAAGAATGGATTACCTTCCTCTCTCTGTCTTCCCTGGAACTTCAGGATCACTGTTACTGGGAACCTCAGGCTAGGCCACACTGTGGACACAGGAATTGAGCAAGAGAGAAATGTGCATACATAAATGTGCAGGCCATTGTCCCTGTACCTGGAGTTATTCTGTTCTGCCTGGAGGAAAGAAAGACTGACTGATAGACTTCAGTTTATACAATAGATGGTTCTTATACAGTTAAAAAAAAATTTAAGGAGAAACATTTTCCCTTATTTACCAGAAAAATTCTCATTGATTTATATATTAAAGATTACTTTGTGTTTGGTACTACAAACATTGTATCTACAGAGTCAGTATATAAAATGTGTCTAGAAAAATTCCGTCACAAAGCTATAAGCAGTGTTATTGTAAACATAATTATAATTTATATTTTATTTCTATATTTTATATTTGTATATATTTTATATTTATATTATATGTATTACATTTACATGTAATATATAAATATAATATATTATACTTTATGTTGTATTTATGTTTTATAGTTATATGTATTTTATATTTATATTATGTTATATATATATATATTATACCTATATAAAACATATATTAATTATAAATTTAAAATGACATTATTTTGCCAAATAATGCTTTGGGTATATGAAATATATCCTCAGAAAACATATTCTTGTTTTGCGAAAAATTAAATTCATAATTAGCAACGTCAGAAAAACGGGTTAGGAAATGGCTGTTATGATGTTGGGATCGGGAAGTGAGAAAACTCCCTCTACTCATACTGAATACTTTGCAATCTGTATTCTTTGGCAATTACATGTGGCACAGAGAGGGTCAATATCTATCTTATCCAGGGTCACACAGCCATTATGAGTCCCAGGGTGGAACTGAAATCGAGACTTTGCAGGTCTGAAACAAGTTCTCTGTCTACTATGCCAAGAAAAAAAAAAGATGGTAAAAGTAAATTGGTTTATATTGGTTCACTCTATTAGAAAATTTTACACAGTGTGAAAGTCTTCTTGGTGCCATTAGTTTGTGGAGCCTAATGTATTGAATGCTTGTAGCTCTTGAATAATAGAGTGGTTCACTCTGTTATTGCATTTGGAGATTATGATTTATGCATGTCCTTGTGCAGAATAACACGAAGCATCACTCCTTCATTAGTAGTTCTGGCTGAAAGTTATGTTTATATTCAAAAATTCTGCCCTGGGATGGATCATATTGTGTGAGAAATAATTACAGGGCAAAAACGGAGAGCCACTGCTTAAAATGTATTAGAATTTATCTGCTTGATGTGCCTCCCAGTTTCTATAGTGTGATTCTGTCTAATTATCCCTGAGGATCTGCTGGTCTCCCTGACTTTAAGCAGATAATTTTTTTTAAGCACTGAGAGGCATGATTTAAGAAACAGTTACTGGGCAGTTATATTGGGTCTGCTGTTACAAGGGGGAGGAACTTCCTTATTTCATTTTTTAACTACCAAAATGCACTAGGGTACCATTTTCTAATTTACCAAATGAACACATGATCTAGCAATCCCTCTAGTGCACTCAAAAATTACTATGACTACAGAAAGGTAGACCAGAGGCTCCAAGAGGATGGGGAATGCATTATTCAATTATCTTTATCATCTCCCCCAGCATTGCACAATGCTGACCACATAGTAGGTGCTTAATAATTGTTCCCAGAAATGTATTGAATTATACACTTAGCCTTAATCAAAAGCTTGCGATACTAATTTAGTGAAATAATATCCCCAGGGCCTATGTGACTTTCAGGCAGAAAACTAGGCACTTGCGTGCTTTAAATTTTTTTAATGGCTACCCTTTACCAAGGATGCTACACTAAAACTTTAAAATCCTAATGGCTAATTTCCTTTAATTAATATTGATGCAGGAAAATTTGTTTAAACATTAAATAAGATATGCACCTGATTTGCATATCTGATAGCTGCATATATACATGAAAGCTCCCTTTGGGGTGCCCCTGTTGCTGAAAACATTTTCAAAGAGTCATGCTAGCTAATGCCTTCCTAACAAGGCACTAGGTCAGAGGTGGCTGTGGATACAATTAATTAACTCTTTCTCATATTTCAAGCAGGAATCTGATGGGGCTCTGTTCCTCATTGAGAACTTCTGCAGGGTTTAAATTGGAAAAGGAAGTGGGAAGGCATGTACCTTAATTGGCTCAAGGGAATAGGGGAGTTTACCCAGGCCCAAATTTTGCTGAATGTCAACTACTTTTAGGTTCACTTAAAAGAGTTTTAATTTTAATTACTACAGTTTGGGAAAGAGTAGGGAGAAAAGAGTAAATAACAGATTAGGCTGAGGAGAGGGGAAAAGAGAGAGGGGGGAAAAGAGACAGGGAGGAAGGGAGAGGAGCAGGCAGCTGCTACTTGCTTTAGGTCAACTTCTCTCAAATATAAACTAAAGATTCATAGGATGATAGGAGAAGGAAACTGGTGAATAATTACATTAATTAGAGAGATATGCTATTGCTTGTCCTTCATTTTTGAAGAGGATCATTGACGTAACAGGACGATCTCTTGACTTGTGCATGAATCGGAGTGAGGCAGATGACTGTGTGATTCTACCTCCCAAAATTAGACATTTAATGAAACGGTTTATATATTTCCCCCTCTTCCTTTCTATCACCTTCTTCCCATCTTTTCTGGGAAATAGTTAAATGCAACTTTCATAAAGGATTTTATCTCATTCCTTTCATATCTAAACCAAGTCCTCATACTGGCATCTAAACCTATCTGAAGAGAAAATAGATGAGTTCATAGTTATTTTCTTGGGTACCTTGCCATCAAAGTTTCCCTCAGAAAGTAGGTGGCATTCGAGGAAAAAGACTGAAAGCATTAGTGTCTAGGAGACAGATAAGACTTATGGTAGAGTTGATGGTTATTATTTTCTTTATTTTCTTAAGTGAATTCAGACTTGGGCTTCTACAAGAATGTTGTTCTATCCCCCAGTTACAGAAAGTATATTTCCAAAAGTGGTTCTAAAGTGACTAAGTCATTATGAGGTTTTCTTTAGTTCTTAGTTATCAATGAGTCTTAGGTCGGTAATTTTGAGATATCGGTGCTTTTATATTTTAAGAGGTTTATGTTTAGAAACTGGAATAGGAAGAAAATACAATGGAGGAAAAGGAAAAAGATAAATCACAAAGGTAGCTCAGTGTCAAAAATCTGATAGGAAAGAATTTCATGAAGGACCTGGTTGGTGGACATCAGCCAAATACTGCAGAAGAAAATGGCAATGATGACGAAGGAAAAGAAGAAGAAGAAACCCACCCAATAACATTTGAGTTGATAATTTAGAGGACATTGGTGAATATTTAAAAATTTGTTTATTTGGTTTTAGTACGCAGCATTCATTTTCATAAGATTTTGAGTTCCAAATTTTTCCCTCTCCAAGATAGCATGCAACTGATATAGGCTATACATGTATAATCATTTTAAGCATATTTCGACTTTAGTCACGTCATAAAGAAAGGGAAAAACCACAAGAAAGAAGACACACAAAAAGAGAGAGAAAATAGTATGCTTCAATTTGAATTTGGACTCCATAATTCTTTTTCTTTTTGGATGTGGATAGCATTTTCCATCATGAGTCTTGGAATTGTAGATTCTTGTGTGGATGAGAAGTGCTAAACCTATAAAAGAAAGTCATTACACAGTATGGTTGTTACTGTGTAAAATGTTTTCCTGGTTCTTCTCTCTTCACTCAGCATCAATTCATAAAAGTCTTTCCAGGTTTTTCTGAAGTTCAACTGCTCATTATTTTTTATGCAACAATAGTATTCCATTCCATCCTCATACCACAACTTGTTCAGCCATTCTCCAAGTGATGGATATCCCCTCAATTTCCAGTTCTTTACCACCACATAAGGAGTAACTACAAATACTTTTGTACACACAAGTCCCTTCCCCATTTATATAAACTCTTTGGAATACAGACCTAGAAGTGGTATTGCTGGATCAAAGGGTATGCACAGTTTAATAACTCTTTCTGCATAGTTCCAAATTTCTCACCAGAATGGTTAGATCAATTCACAACTCCATCAATAATACATTAGTGTTCCAATTTTCCCACATCTTCTCCAATATTTATCAGTATCTGTTTTGTCATGTTAGCCAATCTGACAGGTGTGAGTGGTACCTCA
Organism: Potorous gilbertii; assembly: GCA_028658325.1. Lineage (NCBI taxonomy): Eukaryota > Metazoa > Chordata > Mammalia > Diprotodontia > Potoroidae > Potorous > Potorous gilbertii. Next base: position 390,975,599 of record CM053771.1, read on the forward strand.
GAGTTGTTTTGATTTGTATTTCTCTAATCAATAGCGGTTTAGAGCATTTTCTCATATGATTGTACATATAGATATAGCTTTAATTTCTTCATCTGAAAACTTCCTGTTCATATCCTTTGCCAATTTACCAATTCATCAATTTAAGAATACAAGACTGACTTGTATTCTTATAAATTTGACTCAATTTTCTATATATTTTACAAATGAGACCTTTATTAGAGACACTTAGTTCGAAAATTGTTTCTATTTTCCTTTTAACCTTGGCTGCATTGAATATGTAAACATTTTTAATTTATTGTGGTCAAAACTATCCACTTTGCATTTCATATTTTATTTCTCTAGTTCTTGTTTGGTGATAAATTATTCCATTCTCTACAAATCTGACAGATAAATTATTATTTGCTCTCTTAATTTGCTTATAGTATTACACTTTATGTCTAAATCATGTACCCATTTTGAACTTATCTTGGTTTTGGGTAGGTGTTATATACTCCTGAGAAAAAAGGCATATTTCTTTGTATCCCCATTCAGTTCTCTCCAGAGGTCTATGATATTAACTTTTCTAAAATTCTATTCATTTCTTTAAATTCTTTCTTGATTTATTTTGTGGTCAGATTTATCGAATTCTGAGAAGGGGAGATTCAGGTTCCCCATTAGTATAGCTTTGTTGTGTAGTTCTTCCTATGATTCAATTTCACTAAGAATTTGGATACTATAACACTTGGTGCAAATAAGTTTAGTATTGATATTACTTCATTGCCTATAGTACTTTTGAAAAGGGTGTATTTTCCTTCATTATCTTTTTTAATTAGATCTAGTTTTGCTTTCACTTTGTCTGAGAAATAAATGGTTGTTCCTACTGTTTTTTTCCACTTCAGCTGAAGCATATTATATTCTGCTCAAGGCTTTACCTTTACTCTTTGTGTATCTGTATGCTTCAAATGTGTTTCCTATAAACAACATATTGTAGGTTTATGGTTTTTAATCTACTCTGTTATTCACTTCTGTTTTATGTGAGAGTTCATCTCATTCACATTCACATTTATGGTTAGTAACTGTGTATCTCCCTCCATTCTGTTTTCCCCTAATTTACACTTTTCTCTCTCTTTTCACCCTATCACTCCACACCAGTGTTTTGCTTCTCACCTAGTGGTGAGTCTTCATTCTATCATATCAATCCCCCTTCCTTTTCTTTTCCCTTTCCCCTATTACTTCTGCCCTTACGTCTATCTACTCCCTCCCTTTTGTTTCCTGTTCCTGCTCCTACTTTTCTGTTGGGTAAGATTGATTTCTGTACCCAACTAACTGTGTACATTTTTTCCTCTTTGAGCCAAATTCAAGGAATATAAGGTGCAGAGAATCATCACCCACCTCCCTTCTTTTCCTCTACTGTAATGTGTCTTTTGTGCCTTGTCATATGATGCCTCTCCTATTCTCTTCTCCCAGTATAATCAATTTTACCCTCTTAATTATCTTAATTTCATTATATCAAAGTCACTTATGCCCACACCATCTGTTATGTATACCCATTCTAACTGCCCTAATAAAGATACAGTTCTCAAGAGTTACACATACCATCTTTCTCTGCAGGGATGTAAAGAGTTTAACTTTATGAACAACATAGTTTTTTTCTTTCCTATTTTGTTTATTGTGCTTCTCTTGAGTCTTGTATTTATGAAGGTTGAATTTTCTGTTCGGCTCCTATCTTTTCATCAATAATGAATGAAAGTCTTCTATTTCATTGAATATCCATCTTTTCCCTGAAATGTTGTGCTCACTTTTTCTGGGTAGTTGATTCTTGGTTGTAATCCAAGCTCCTTTGCCTCACAGAATATCATAATCCAAATCCTCTGATCCTTTAATGTAGAAAGTAATGTAGAAAGTACTAAGTAATGTAGAAAGTACTAAGTCCTATGTGATTCTGACTATGGTTAAAATTGTCTTCCTAGATAATTTTTTTGAAAGATGCTGTCCAAGCGCTTTTCTTCCTACTAGCTTTTAGGTAGTCCAATAATTCTAAAATTATCTCTCCTTGATCTATTTTCCAAGTCAGTTGTTTCTCCAATGAGATATTTTACATTTTCTTGTATTTTTCCTTTTTTTTCATTCTCTTGATTTTGTTTTATTCTTGATGACTCACAGTGTCATTAGCCTCCATGTGCGCAGTTCTAATTTTAAGGAATTATTTTTTTGCTTAGGTTTTGAATTTCCTTTTCTATTATGTCAATTCTGCTTTCTAAAATAATTTTTATTTAGTATTTTATTTTTTCCCCAGTCATATGTAAAAGCAATTTTTAACATTCATTTTTAAAGCTGTGAGTTCCAAATTCCCTCATTTCCTCCCTCCCCACCATCGAGATTGCAAACAATTAGATATAGATTGTACATGCATAGTCATGCAAAATATACATGTAACAGTTATATTGTGAAAGTTAACATAGACAAAAAATAACTCAAGAAAAATAAAGTAAAAAATAATAACTTTAATCTGTATTGAGACACTGTCAGTTCTCTCCTTGGGGAAAAATACATTTTTCATCATAAGTCTTTCAATATTGTCTTGCATCATAGTTCTGGGAATATCCAAGTCATTCACTTTGTACAGAGTATATTTTACTTTGCTCTGCCCACACATGTCTTTCCAGATTTTTCTGAGAGCATCTTGCTCATCATTTCTTATAGTATAATAGGATTCCATCATAATCACATAACACAACTTGTATAGTCATTTCCCAATTGATGGGCATCTCCTCAATTTCTACTTCTTTGCCCCTTTAAAAAAGCTAATATAAACATTTCTGTACCTAGAGGTCCTTTTCCTTTCTGTTTTTTCCTTTTTGGATTGTGATGCTAATTATATTTATGAGAGTTAAAGAAATTACCCAAACATCAATGGGAAGCTTTATCAGGAGAGATTTGTTTTGTAGGAAGACCCACATCTTTTGTTAATTTCTACTGAGGCACCACTTCTCAAGGGTCATTATGACCTCTCTGGCTCTGAAAATTATATATATACTCCAAAGTGAGGTTTTGCTTTCGGGTTTACTCATTGGAAGTGTTTATTTGACCAGAGAGATGCTGGGTAGCCCTTAAGGAGTCCCCCAGCTTTGAAAACCCAGATGTTGAAGCTTCTCTCTCTGGTAACTATGCAATAATCAGACGATTAGATCTGGCTGTTGATCTGTGATGGATGTATTGCTTATGGTCGGACAGTTGGAAACCCTGTCTTTGGTCTTTATTTCTCTGTTTGTATTTTCTCTGAGGTTCTGGGTGCTGACATTTTCCCTGAACTAAGTCGATGAAATATGTGTTTGATTAAAGTAGCTTATTGACCCCTCAAAACTTGCTTTCCTTTTAGAAAGGCAGATCAATGAACTGTACAGCAGGCCCTCCTGTGTATGCCATGATTCTTGCTGTAACAGCACTGAAGATGGCTATGAATATGCCTGTATAGTTCTGAATTGTGAAGTATAAAAGACATATAGAAAGCAGAAGAAAAACATTTATTCAGACACCAGAAAGCCAAATCCCAACACCGGAAAGCCAAATCCATTATAGTAGCCAAGAAGTCAATACACATTAGCACTGCTAGGGATGAAGGCATTCCCAAGCCTTCTCCCGCCACTGCCTGGTGCCTTCCCACAAGTAAATGTTTCTGTGCCATCTCTCCTCCACTGAACCTGCTGTCACTAACTTCCTCAGGCATTCTGCTCCACCCTTCCTGTTCCACTTATACAGCAAGCTCCTCCCACCACTTAGGCTTCCAAGTGATTTAAATAGGTCACGTGGGCCTATTCATGAATGACAAAGAGCTTTCCACTTAGCTTGCCATTACATACAGTGCTAGTAGTGGAATGGCTAGGTCAATGAGTATGGATGGTTTTATATACCTTTAAGCATAGTTCCAAATTGCTCTAGAGAATGGTTCAATCAGTTCACCACTCCACCAACAGTGTATTAATGTTTCATTTTTTCCACATCCCCACCAACGTTTTTTCATTTACCTTTTCTGTCTTGTTAGTCAATCTGATAGGTAGGAGGTAGTAACTCAGAATTGTTTTAATTTGCATTTGTCCAATCAATAGGGCACAAGAGCATTGCTTCATATGGCTACTTCATCTGAAAACTTGCCATATCATTTGATCATTTATCAATTGAGGAATGACTCATTTTTCTAAATTTGACTCACTTCTCTATACATTTGAAAAATGAGACCTTTATCAGAAAAACTTGCTTCAAATATTTTTTCATAGTTACTATAACTTACTATATTTACCACCATCCTATTTTTCCCATCCCCACTTGTTCTATTCTATTTTATTCATTCATTTATTTATTTTTCTATTTATTTATTTATTTGTTCTATACCCCTCCTTAGAAGATTTTTTCTTCTCACTCTCCCCTTCCCCAAACTTCCCTCCCTTCAATCATCACCCCCTTCTCTTCTTCCCTTTTCCCTTTTACTTTCCTGTAGGGTAAAATAGATTTCTATTCTCAATTTAGTGTATATTTCTATTCACTCTAAGTCAATTCAGAACAAAATATGGTTCATTCCCTCCCCATCACTTCTCTCCTCTTCCCCACCACTAGAAAAATGTTTTCTTGATTCTTTTATATGGGACAATTTACCCTATTCTTCCCCTCCCTTTCTCTTTTTCCCAGTACGTTCCTCACTTCATTTTATGTTTTAGATACCTCTCATCCTCAATTCACACCTGTGCCCTCTATCTCTATATATTCCTTTTACCTACCCTAAAAATGAGAAAAATCTTATGAGTCACAAGTATCATCTTAACCTTATTAAGTGCCTTATCATTTCCATTTCCTGTATAACTTTTTTATCTTCTCTTGAATCTTGTTCTTGACAGTCAAATTTTCTATACAGCCCTCATCTTTTAATCAAGAATACTTAAAAGTACTGAATCTTTTTTTATAGTTAATTTTATTTATTTTTAGTGTTCTACAGTCACTACCATATAACTTAGATTTTATTTTCCTCTCCCCACATCCTTCCCAGTGATGGCATAAAATTTTATATAGGTTCTGCACATACATTCCTATTAAATATATTTTCACTATAGTCATGCTGTGTAGAAGAATTAAAATGAATGGGAGGAAACATATAACAAACCAAAACATAATACATACACAAAAAATGATCTGCTACATTCTGTGATTGAATTCCATAGTATTTCTATGGATGTAGAAGGCATTTTGCCTTAAAAGACCACTGGGAATTTTTTGAAGTCTTTGCATTGCAATGAAGTTCCAAGCCTACAAGAAAAACTCTCACACTGTGGTCATTACTGTGCACAAAGTTCTCCTGATTCTACTCCTTTTGCTCAGCATCAGATCATATAAGTCTTTCCAGGTCTCTCTGGGGTCTTCTTCTTCATTATTCCTTATAGCACAATAGTATTCCATTACATTTATATGCCATAATTTATTCAGCCATTCCCCAATTGATAGGCATCCAAGTTTTGGCCACCACAAAGAGTGCTGGTATAAATATTTTTGTACAAGTAGGATCTTTTCCCTTTTTTATGGTCTCTTGGGGATACAGTCCTAGAACCAACATTGCTGGGTCACAGTGTATACATATTTTTGTAGCCCTTTGGGCATAGTTCCAAATTGTTCTTCAGAATGGTTAGATCAGCTCTCAGCTCCACCAACAATGAATTAGTGTTTGAACTCTCCCACATCTTCGCCAACATTTATCATCTTCCTATTCTGTCATGTTTGCCAATCTGATAGGTGTGATGTGGTACCACAGAGTTGTTCTGATTTGCATCTCTCTAATCAATAGTGATTTAGAGCCTTTTTTCATATGACTGTAGATATCTTTAATTTCTTCCTCAGAAAACTGCCTGTTCATATCCTTTGATCATTTATCAATTAGGGAATGAAAAAGTCCTCAATCTTATTGTATGTCCACATTTTCCCCTGAAGGGGGAATAGTTTTGCTGGATAAGTGATTCTTGGTTGTCATCCTAGCTCCTTTGCCCTTCAGAACATCATATGTCAATTCCTCTGATCCTTTCATGTAGAACCAGCTAAATCTTGTATTATCCTGACTATGGCTGCATGGTATTTGAACTATTTCTTTCTGACTACTTACAAAATTTTCTCCTTGACCTAGGAACACTGGAATTTGACTATCAAATTCCTAGGAGTTTTCTTTTGGGGATCTTTTTCAGGAGATGCTTGGTGGTTTATTTCAATTTCTGGTTATAGCATGTCAGGGCAGTTTTCCTTGATAATTTTTGAAAAGATGATCCTAAACTCTTTTTTTGTCATGGTTTTCAGGTAGTCCAATGATTTTGAAATGATCTCTCCCTGATTTTTTTCCAGGTCAGTTGCTTTAAAAATGAGATATTTCCTACTGTCTTCTATTTTTTTCCACTCTTTTGGTTTTGTTTTATTGTTTCTTGGGGTGTAGGGTGTGTTCAGGGAGAAGCAGTATCTTTAGTGTGATGGCTGCTGAGCCCTTTTCAGGACTCTTTCTACCTTTGGTGTCCACCTGTTGTACCCAGGTCTCACCTGTGACTCCAAAAAGTTTTAACATGTGCAGTGGGCACACCCAGGTAAACCATTTTAGTAGAAGGCCAAACCAGGTTGAAGGTAACCAAGGGGTGTCAAACCCATTGGTGAATTAAGGGATGTCCACCCCAAGCAAGTAAAGACTTTCTCTGGTGGAATGGGCAGATGAGAACAATTTGTTTCAATGGTTATGAGGGTAGCTGAAACAGGTGAGGTGGAACACTTAGAGCTTTGTTGGACATCTAAGATACTAAGGTCATCCACGGCATCCTGAGCCATCACCAGCCATCTTGACTCTGTCCTGCCACTGGGCTATGATGAGTTTAGAGGAGAGAATGCAGCTGATGACATTGTACAACTCTGCCTCACTTAAATTGAATTCATGCACCAATCAAAAGACCTCAAAATCTGTGGCAACAGGCAAGTGATGAAGCAGCAAGTGTGAATACACTGGGAGCTGTAGTCACAGCCCTGTGCACATGTGGCCCAGGCCATGACATCATTTCTCACTGGAAGTAGCAGTGGGACTAGGCAGCCCCCTGGGTGTCTGAGCAGCTTTTTGAGGATCACACAGCTTACTTCCTGGTGTGAGGAAGGGGCTAGAAAAGGTGCCCTAAACATTGTCTGCTTAACCAACCCTGGCCTGGTTACCACAGCAGGTGAAGAATCCCACTATTTGGTTGAAACATAAAAAATAAATGAACAAAATGTACAAAAACATCTGCAAAGATGACTCCACTCACCATCGGCACATGGAATGTGTACACACTAATAGACATCACAAAATCCAATAGGCCTGAAAGATGAACTGCTGTTGTTGCAAGAGAACTTAACAGATATCACATCCAAATAGCACCCCTGAGTGAAACAAAGTTGGCAAATGAAGACAAGCATACTGAAGTTGAACCTGGATACACATTTTTCTGACGTGACAGAAGTGAACGGGGGCCCATTGAAGCTGGCGTGGATTTTCCAATAAAACTAATCTAGTCAGCAATCTGGTATGCCTTCCAAAATGAGTCAATGATAGGCTCATGAAAATGAGATTGCCACTCCCAAGAAAACTCCATGCCACCATCCTCAGTGGCTATGCTCTAACCATGATGAAATCAAAGAAAAATTTTATGAAGACCTAGAGATCCTTATCATCAATGTGCCAAAAAAGGAAGAACTTAACATTGTGAGTGACTTTAAAGCTAGAGTAGGCTCAGACTACCAGACTTGGCAGGGAGCCTTAGGGAGGAATGGAGTTGGAAGTAGCAACAGCAGTGGTCATTTACTCCTAAAGACTTGAGCATTGCATGACCTTCTCATCACCAACATTGCTTTCCATTTACCTAAATACAATAAAACAACGCATACACCCTTCCAGCAAATATTGGCATCTAACAGACGAAATGATTGTAAGGAGAAGAGAGAGATAAGATGTGAGAGTGACAAAGGCAATGTGTGGTGCAGAGTGCTGGACTGATCATAGACTTATCCTTTCCAAGCTAAATAGACTGATCCTTCACCTGGAAAATTGTCATATATCTGAGAGTCAATGTGTCTTCAAAAAGTAACAAGGAGCTGTTGATATATTGTTTGCTGCCCAACAACTCCAAGGGAAAAGCCAAGATTAGAACAGAGGTCTGTACACAATGTTTGTAGATCTGATCAGGGCCTTTGACATTGGTAGTCATGAGGGCTTATGGAAAATTATGTCAAAATTTGGTTACCTGGAGAAATATATCAGAATTGTATATCAATTTCCTGATGACATATTTGCCTGGATTCGGGATAGTGGACAAGGATCTTGTGCTTTCTCAATCACCAATGGAGTGAAACAGGGCTGTGTGCCTGCTCCCTTGTTTTTTAGCATGATGTTTTAGCCATGTTGCCAAGTGCTTTCAATGAAGATAAACATGGCATCAAGGTCAATACTGTACTAATGGTAAGTTCTTCAATTTGTAAAGGCTACAAGGCAAGTCCAAAGTGGAGGGAGTGTTGGTGCATTATTTTCTGTTGCAGATGATGGTGCACTCAATACAGCCTCTGAAGCTGAGATACAATGAAGTATGGATCAATTCTCTGATGCCTGTGCTAATTTTGGCCTAATAACACCGAAAAAAACATAAATGCTCCATCAGCCATCACCCCACCATGCATACGTGGAACCATCAGTTACAACAAATGGAGAAGTTTTGAATTCTGTGGATAAGTTCACTTATCTTGGTAGTGTACTTTTCAGGGATGTATACATTGACAATGAGGTTGATACATGCATTGCCAGAGCTACCTCAGTGTTTGGGAGACTCCAAAGAAAAGTTTGGGAGAGAAGAGGTATTAGACTGACTACAAAACTGAAGGTCTATAGAGCCATTTTGCTAACCTCATTGTTGTATGCCTGTGAAACATGGACCATCTACCAACACTGTGCCAAGAAACTGAATCTCTGCCATTTGAAATATCTTAGGAAGATTCTTAGGATCACCTGGCAGGATAAAATACCAGACACTGAAGTCCTTGTTTGAGCTCAACTACCAAGCATTCAAACTATGCTTCAGAGAATGCAACTCCAATGGGCTGTCCATGCTGTTCTAATGCAAAATGTATGCTTGCCAAAAGAACTATTTTATGGAGAAATCACATGGGGCAGGCAATCACATGATTGTCAGAAGAGGCAATGCAAGGGTACTTTCAAGGTCTCTCTGAAGAACTCTCAAGACTGTTCAACATGGGAGACGCTGGCACAAGATCACTCAGCATGGCTGCCCACATCAGAAAGGGTGATGTCCTCTATGAACAAAACAGAGTTGAGATGGCACAAAGTGTAGGATACGCAAACTTCTCATATCCATTCCAAATACTCACATGGACTATCTGTGTCAAACCTGTGGTAGATCATTCTGAGCTCATATTGTTCTGATCAGCCACAGTTGAACACACAGAAATTTCATTTTATCATGGTGATATCATTTTGGTACTCTTCAAAGATGAAGGACAACAACAAAACAACCAATTGTTTCTTGATTTCTCATGATGTCACTAACTTCTACCTGCTCCATTCTAATTTTTAAGGAATTATTTTCTTCAGTGACCTTTTGAACCTCCTTTTCCATTTGTCCAATTGTGCTTTTGCAGGTATTCTCCATACTGGCTTTTTGGGCTTCTTTTTACCAATTGCCCTGGTCTGTTTATTTTTTTAAGGTTTATTTATTTATTTTTAGTTTTCAACATTCATTTCCACAAAATGTTGAGTTCCAAATTTTCTCCCCATCTCTCCCCTCCCCCCACCCCAAAACACTCTGCATTCTTATTTCCCCTTCCCTTGAACTGCCCTTCCTCCTATCACCTATCTACCCTTCCCTTTCCTTATCCCTATATTCTCTGATTTCTTGTAGGGTAAGATATATTTCTAGGCCCTATTACCTGTATTTCTTATTTCCCAGTTGCATTCAAAAGCAATTCTCAACATTTATTCCTAAAACTTTAAGTTCCAACTTCTCTCCCTTCCCACCCATCCCC